>LPNX010849541.1:34763-121360 GCA_001517045.1 Pseudotsuga menziesii | reverse complement strand
TTAAAGATATATATATATATATATATATATATATATATATAGAGAGAGAGAGAGAGAGAGAGATTATGGGTTATAGTTTGAGAGAAAGAGAGAAATTGTAGGTTATGGTTTGAGAGAGAGAGGGATGTTAGTGGTTAGGGGTTTAGGGGGAGATAGTGAGATTGGGGGTTAGGGGTTTAGAGGGATATTGAGGGCTATAAATTTAAAGAAAGGTGGAGATTTGGGAATAGGGTTTTAGAGAGAGAGAGAGAGAGATTGGGGTTAGGGGTTCAAAGAGAGAGAGAGAGAGAGAGAGATTGTGGGTTAGGGGTGTAAAGAAAACAATAGATAGGGGTTTATGGGTTTAGAGAGAGAGAAATAGATTGAGTATTTTCGGTTTAGAGAGAGAGAGAGAGATTGGACGTTAAAGAGAGAGACCAATTAGGTGTTAGTGATTTAGAGAGAGATATAGAAAAGGAACATTAGGGGCAAGTGGTTTAGAGAGAGAGAGAGAGAGAAATATTTGAGTTGATGGGTTTATGGAGAGTGATTCAGGTTTAGGGGTTTAGAGAGAGAGAGAGAGAGAGAGAGAGAGAGAGAGAATGGGAGTTAATGGGGGTTTAGAGATAAAGAGATAACAAGAGGATTATGGATGGTTAGGGTCAGGGAAAAGAGGGACATGTAGAGAGAGGAGAGTGGTATGTGGGTGAGGAGTGGAGGTTTGGAGAGAGAGAGAGAGAGAGAGAGAGAGAGATTTTGGTGGTTAGGATTTTAGAGAGAGAGGGAGCGATTTGGCATTAGTGGTTTTTAGACAGAGAGAGAGAGATTGGGTGTTAGGGGTTTAGAAAGAGAGAAAGTTAGGGTTAGGGGATTAGAGAGAGAGAGAGAGAGAGAGAATCGGGGTTATGGGTTTATTAATAGAGAGAGAGAGATATGTATTGGGGTTTATTGGTTTATATATATATATATATATATATATATATATATATATATATATGTATGTATAGAGAGAGAGAGAGAGCGTTAGGAGTTTAGAGAGAGAGAGAGAGAGAGAGAGAGAGATATGGGGGGTTAGGGTTAGAGAGAGAAAGAGAGAGAGAAAGAGAGAGAGAAGAAGAGTTAAAGAGAACAATGACCAAGTGTTATTATTACATGGGTTGAAGTAGGTATAATAATTTTGTTTGGTGTTATATAAATTTACAAGGCTGTAGGACTTACAAATGTTGAAAGTTGTACGATTTATAAGTGTTATGTTTTAAAAGTTAGTGGTTATAAGTTATATGGGTTGGATGAGAGTGGCTAAAATAGCTAAGTTTTAGAGGAGGTTAAAATTATAATTACGAAGGGAAGAGATCCTAACTCCTAGGTTGCATGAATAGAGTGTCAACAAAGGGGGGTCCCTCGTTAGACCACTTTAAAAACCTTGTGTATACATGGTCGACCACCCAACTTGGGGCATACTCGGAGGGCTTCTCTCGGAGTTACCTCCCTCCACCTATTACTAGCGCAACGGCATCCAAGTTCCCAGCCACAACAAAGGCACATGTGTCAAGATACCGAGTTAGGAGATTGTTTCCACGCAATTTCCCAAAATGGTCCTTTGAAAACACTCTATACAAGACTTTCAATAGAACCCCTACGGTCATCCAAACTATATAAAAAAAAATGTATACAATTTAATTTTCATAAAAAAACAAATATTTTCTACAATTTTAATCTAATTTAAATATTTCTATTAAAATTATATATATAACCATGAAAATAAATTGAAAAACAATTTACCAAAAGTAAACAAGATAACATATAACAAAACTTTAAACTAAAAAGAAACACTAAACTATTAAGTGGAACTCTAACTTATTTCAACAAAGTCATAATTATTAACTTACTCTATACTATTTCAAGAATCTCTTAATTGTTGAACTATTTTAACATGAAAAAAGACTAAATTATTAAATATAACATTGACAAAATAAAGTCTCCAACATCATAGTACTAATTACAAAAAATATTACATTTCACATCTCATAAAATTCTATACACTAAATAATATTAAAAATTAAGGGTTCATTTTAAAATTAGGAAGAGAAAATTATAAAATATCTCAATGCTTAGTAAAAAAGTATGAAAAATGGCAAAGTTAAAATAAACACTAAATTTATTTATTAGATTAAGATATATAATTCAACTAAATTTTTAATTATTAAAAAGAAATATATATTGAATTAAAACAACTAAATACTTTTAAAAAATATAAATAAAATATATTTACAAAAATATATATATCATTTTTTATTTTTTATTAGATACATATTAATGTACACTGAAACTAAATCTATTTTCTAATATCATAAAGTAATTTCAAATCCAAAAAAAATTACATACAATCATCTCAAATCCATAAATACCAGGTAAATACAAGGAGATTCTTTTAACTTCCTTGAAGTCAATATATTTTTATGGACATCCATGAGTACTTTGAAAATTGGGTCAATATTTTTACAGAAAGCAATTCATTCAAATTGAGTTGTTTCACTCAATGCAATGTTCAAATTTTTAATATACAAAATGTTCACTCACACTAAATTGTATAACTTAAAAATACTTGTAATTTTGCATACTATTACTAAACATGATTGCTACTGATATTTATATGAGTTAAGAAAAAACAATAAAATTAGTGTTTTTCTGCATTAAATAAACTATGGTAATTAACAAATCTATAAAACTGTACTTTCAAAAAGAAAGAACATAAGATCCAAAATGAGGTAGATGCATACTAGTACTAAACATGATTGCTACTGATATTTATATGAGTTAAGAAAAATTAGTAAAATTAATTTTTTCTACATTAAATAAACTATGGTAATTAACAAATCTATAAAGCTATAATTTCAAAAAAAAACATAAAATCCAAAATAAGCTAGATCCTTCTGGATTCTACCAGGATTTTTTTTCTATAAATTGAATAATGTCATGGAAAGATGGTTTAATGTATTATGAAATAAAACTATATTTCATACCTATTTTGCTATATTATATATAATATGTAAAGCAGAATGTAAAAAATCGATGTTGGATAAATGTTATCATTTTTGCCAAAATCGCTGCGCTAGCAGCTTAATGAATTTAATCCCTCACATCGAATTTCTCTTCATAGGAATATTACCGTAAAGTCTTATATATGTTGTGTATTATTTGGTGAAAAATAATAATATGTCTATAGAATATAAAATAAATATTTTATTTTAGTGTCGTGAAAACTTATTTGTGTTCTAAATGTGAATTTAGATATAAGTGCAAGCCTCCACATTGTAGCCATGGAGACACTGTGGAAACTACTATTTGGACGGAACAGTGGTGTGTACAGTCACAACCATGGAGACACTGAGCAGCATTGTTAGCTACTGTGGAAACTAATATTTGGACGAAAGTTTACAGTCATCGAGGATGACGAGATAGAAGAGAATTTATAGGCTTAAAGGCTTACAACAAATGGAATAATTAAAGGAGTCACACGCTAGCACATGAGGGTAAAAAGAGAATCACTATCTAGGCCAAAGGAGTTTAGCTCGAAACATTGTGTAGCTTTAGTGTATCAAATAGTCTAACGGGTCGATGATTTCCCCCGGCGTTAGACTACTCCGTCTACCCATTCCGTTAACTATTTCGTCCTTCTTTGGTGTCCGGCAAATCCATCCAGCCAAGGGTCCCACATGAATCTTTTTCTGAAAGCTATCGATCTATTCCTGCAAAATCAAGAAAATCAAGCTCTATTTTCTACGTTCTTCAATCATTTCAACTCTGTCGAAACCTTAACCTTAACTGAAACTAAAGAAGGGGATATGGATTACAGTATCGAGCTCTCATTAGGTTTGAGTATTGGTACTGGACTTTGCTTCTTCAAAGTCATAAGTTAAGGCAAGTGGGCTGCCTGCCTAGGTCAATGGACAAATCAATTGTATTCATACTTGGACAATCTTACAATACTTTGAAAAGATTTTCCATGGAATTTGGTGAATTTAACTTGGTGATTCTGTAATTTTGGGCCAATATAATGAATTTGAATTGAATAGAATTTCAAAACCATAAATTGGCATTTCCGTTGCATATAACAATCATCAGTGAAGGAAAGGTTTTGCAGGATATATTGTAATACACGAGCCTCTGCAATATTGTCCAACGACCATGAAGACATTACTGACGAAGATCGACTTTGCTACTGGAAAGGATTCATGGCCTTTGATCTGGAAAATTATTGTTCTTATGTTAATGATCATCACTTTTCAGGCAGCGATTTGCAACGCAGACGATAAATACATGTGCATCTTCCCTAAGTATACTCAAAGCAGTGATTTGGAAAGAAATTTGAAGAGAGTTTTGTCTAATCTTGCCGAACACACGTCCCAAATGGGGTTTAATACTTCTGCGTATGGCCAAATTCCTAACCGAATACATGGCCTCCTCCAATGCAGGGGAGACGCAACAGTCAACCAATGCTCCGATTGTTCAAGTGACTGTAAACCATCATTGAACTTCAAAGCAATTTTTATAACTAAAATCTTATGAAACAAAAGCAAAATACTTTCGTTTTATGGATGAGATGACCCATAAATAATCTTCATAAGATTTGAATCTGATTGTGTTTCTTATGTTGTTGACAGTTTTATTGCCCGAGTGACTGTAAGCCATAAACTGAACTTTCTAAGCTATTGTTTACAAGTTAAATGTTATGAAACATTAGAAAATTCCTTTCTTTTATGCACCAGAATAACCTACGTGCAAGTAAAGCGAATTTCTCGTTCATCACGAGCTTCTGTAAATATTTATCTCTATAATTTCTTTGTTAGAGAGGCAACTTTACCTGCAACTTTTTTTCTCAAACATATTTTTCATTTGAGGAGGTCCACACTGACTAAATTTTTTTTATCATCAAAGTCTACCCACTTACAATTTTGCCCCAATCTGTGTCCTGTTGACACAGGACACTTATGAATCACTCTCCTAAAAAAAATTCAACAAGGTGGTCGACGGGTGGGAGAGTGATACAACCTGCTATGTTATCCCAAACTTCCTTGAAATCTGTGCAGTATACTGTAACAAATTCATCACACATATGGTAAAGCAACTAATAGATGCAGATATACATTCAGGGTGCACACATATATTAAGGGTGCAAATCAGATTTCATCGATATATTATAGCAGAGTACTTAATCTATATATTACAGAACCTCAGTCTCTCAGGAGCTCCTGGAGTCTCAATCTTTCCTCTATTTTCTGCCTGCTAATCTAACCCTCTTCTCCTCTTTACCCTATTCTCTATCCTATCTATTTACGTAACTTTTCATACTCTGGTCATGCCAAAAGTCGGCCTGTCTCACTTCAGTTCTGTGCACCTGTTAAGTTTATTCTGCACGCTGTTCATCCTGCATTCTATCCCATAGATCCAATTCATCCTGCCTTTAGCACTGCAGTCCTTCTTCCTAGCAACATCCACAAACTTCACTACGTGCTTCCAAAACTATGCTCTTATTCCCTATTGCTTCCGTGTGGCTTGACCTGCCTTTCCCACGCTCTCTCTTCCTGTTTCACCTCATTGCACAGTACCTTCCTGCTCACATTCTTGAATTTGTATGGTCTATGATTCTACCATGCTCCTCTTCTCTCAATGGAAACCACGCTTCTATTCCATCCTCTTCAAGCCATAGTACGTTTCCCCTTTCATTTGTTTCTGCACAACTAGACTTGTCATGACTGTGCTATTCCTTCATAGCTTTCTCCATACCGCTCTCTTCAAACTGCACACTTGTCCTTCTGTTTGTTCTGCACAACTAGACTCAGTTGCGTTGATGTTATTCCTTCACAACTTTGTCCTGTGCTTCCCTTCTGACTTTGTCCATTCAGTCACACTTTTTGTGCTTGCATTTGTATCTTTCTACGATTCTCCTACACCAAAGAGGTTGGCTGGGGTGTAAACATTAAAATTCCAGTTAGCTCATGTACGCGTAACACATGCAATGGACTAGAAAATTTTCCAAAAAGGGCATACAGGATTTATAAATCTACGCTTTCAAATGTGAAGCGGGCTGAAGTCTTGTTTTAGAGGCCAAATTTGACGGAAACAAAGTCAATTCCAATAACCTGCTTAACGCTGGCCACGAGATGCATGCAATTAGGCAAAAGTTGTGTTCAATTTAGTCAGAAGTATTTTGATTTAATCTTAACGTGGCTACAAGCAGATTTTATTTGAAGGGTTCCTTGGTAATTGAATTTAGGGTAGTTTGTTTACTTGTGTGGAGTGCCCATAGACTGGTCTTGATTGATATTTTAGGCATACAAGCATTTTTCAAGATAAGTAATGTGGCCTCTCGGCCATGATCTTGGTCAGAATCCTAAAAATGAAAACAGTTCAGTTTCAGCTGTGTTCATGACTGGTTCCCTGGTTTGGGATAAAGTGTAATAATTTTTGTGAAACTGAAAGAGTTCTGTTTATTGAAGATATTTTCCATCGGTGTTTATTCAAATTGCACTGCCAAATTTTGGTTAAGAAGAAAGGAGGTTGTTGAATTTATTTTAAAATCAATCTTCACCCAATCTCCCCTGTGGATTTAGTATTATCCATATCTGTATGACCCATTTGTGAATTCATGCTTAGTTCAAAACTTCTGTTCAGTTTCCTACCTTTGGAGCTCTGAAGAATCCATATTTCCAACTGTAATTCTAGGTTGTTGATTAATAAGGTTGTCTTCAATAAATTGAAAATCTCTACCATCTCTTTTTATCTATCATTCAAATGCTTTGATCGTGATTGTGCAGGAGCTAAGAGTATATTCAAAATTGCTGGTGCCATGGATATGGAGTATGTGGCTGGATGCAATTGTGAGGATGAAAGTTGGTTTGCTTATGAGCACATCTTGCAATACCAGATGGCCAGTGATTTTCTTATTGCAGTGGCTTACTTCTCCATCCCTCTCGAGCTACTGTATTTCTTAAGCTTCTCTAGAAAATCCCCTTTCAGATGGATATCGATGTTGTTTGCAGCATTCATAGTGCTTTGTGGGTTCACTCACTTTATGACCATTTGGACATATGGACCCCATTCCATCCATGTCAGAGTTGTTCTAACCATGTTCAAGGCCTCCACAGCACTTGTAGCTTGTGCCACCTCTATAACTCTAGCATCTTTGATTCCCAAGTTGTTAAGTATGAAGGTGCGAGAAGGTTTACTTACAAGAAAGACAAAGGAGCTTGATAGAGAGGTGAGCTTTATGAAAACACAAGAGCAACAAGAACGGCATATTGATATGGTTACTAGAGAAATTCAAAAATCTCTGGATAGGCATACTATCTTAAGCAGTACACTGATTGAGTTATCTAAGGTATTGGGTTTAGAGAACTGTACAATATGGGTACCTGGAGAAGATGATGTTAACATGGAGCTGACTCATGAGTACAGGAAGCGATATTTGCAATCCCGTGTCACTGTGCCAAAAATTGATCCTGATGTAGAGATGATTAAAAGTGCTGATATGGCGACTATTTTAAGACCTAATTCTCCCTTGGGACAGACAAGTAGTGATGATGACTCATTTCATGGGTCCATGGCAGCAATTAGGGTTCCTTTATTCAAACCAGTAGCAAATTTCAAATGTGGAGCACCTCAAGTTTTGGAGGCATCCTATGCAATACTGGTCCTTATCTTTCCTTCACAAGATCAGAGAATATGGACTCCTGATGAATTGCAATTTGTAGAAGTTGTGGCAGATCAGCTTGCGGTTGCACTCTCACATGCTGCCATGATGGAAGAATTGCAGCAGACGAGGGATCACCTCACTAACCAGAACAAAGCCTTGCAAAGGGCTAGACAGGATGCAATGATGGCAAGTCATACCCGCCATTTGTTTAGAGTGGTATTTAACCATGAAATGAGGACTCCCTTGCATTCCATTTCTGCTGCCTCGTCTCTTTTACAGGCCAGATGCAGGAGTAGTGAACAACAAGTCATTGTAAATATGCTGTCAAGAAGCTGTAATTTTCTCTCTATTTTTCTTAATGATACAATGGATTGGTCCCACTTAGAAGATTCCCACTTGGTTCTTGAACTCCACCCCTTCCGGCTGCCTCTTATGCTGAAAGAGGCAGAAAATCTTTCAAAGCACATGTGTGAAACAAAGGGTCACCACTTTGTTTTTGAGTTGAGTGGTGCTATTCCTGATAATGTAATTGGTGATGAGAAACGCGTTCTTGAGATTCTCTTACATACAGTTGGAAACACAATCAAGTCCACCAAGAAGGTAAGAATATCAGTCCATGTTTGCATGGTAGATAAAAGTTCAGGTATATGGGACCTCAATAATCCACCTTAGAATGTTGGTTGTTATTTGTTGTGAACAATCGGAGCATTGGTTGACTGTTGCGTCTCCCCTGCATTGGAGGAGGACATGTATTCGGTTAGGAATTTGGCCATACAAAGAAGTATTAAACCCCGTTTGGGACGTGTGTTCGGAAAGATTAGACAAAACTCTCTTCAAATTGCTTTCCAACTCACTGCTTTGAGTATACTTAGCGAAGCTGCACATGTATTTATCGTATACGTTGCAAATCGCTACCTGAAAAGTGATGATCATTAACAGAAGAACAATAATTTGCCAGATCAAAGGCCATGAATCCTTTCCAGTAGCAAAGTCAATCTTCGTCAGTAATGTCTTCATGGTCGTTCGACAATATTGCAGAGGCTCGTGTATTACAATATATCCTGCAAAACCTTTCCTTCGCTGACTATTGTTATATGCAACGGAAATGCCAATTTATGGTTCCGAAATTCTATTCAATTCAAATTCATTATATTGACCCAAAATTACAGATTCGCCAAGTTAAATTCACCAAATTCCATGGAAAATCTTTTCAAAGTAGTGTAAGATTGTCTGGGTATGAATACAATTGATTTGTCCATTGACCTAACTTATGACTTTGAAGAAGCAAAGTCCAGTACCAATACTCAAACCTAATGAGAGCTCCATACTGCAATCCATACCCCCTTCTTTTAGAGTTGAAATGATTGAAGAATGTAGAAAATAGAACTTGATTTTCTTGATTTTGCAGGAATAGATCGATAACTTTCAGAAAAAGATTCATGTGGGACCCTTGGCTGGATGGATTTTCCCGACTCCAAAGAACGGGATAGTTAACGGAATGGGTAGACGGAGTAGTCTAACACCGGGCGAAATTGTCGACCCGTTAGACTACTCCTACTTCCATATGTTTAACAGTTACACGTTATCTAAAATTTAATTTTATATTAAATAAAATTATTTTAAGTTACTTTAAATATATGCAAATTCGAATATAACTAGACTTTGGATACTACAAGTAGGGACACTGATCTTGTGACCGATGTAGTAAAAGATACTGCAAGCAAGGCCAGTGATGTTTCCACAGATGTGGTGAGGCATACTGCAAGCATGGCCACTGAACTTTCGAGGGATGTGGTAAAGAATACCGTGAACAAGGCCAGTTATCTTCCTATAAACGATGAGGTAAAGGATACCAAAAGAACTGCCTAGTGATGCCAGTTACAAGTTATTTAAAATTTACTTTGAGCATTTAATAATATTGTTATAAGTTATATACTACTAAAATTTAGTACTCTGTAAGTTTACTCGAGCATATTCAATGCAGTAAAAAGGTTTTGGCCTATGTTAAGTCATCAAAACTGGATTCAGAGGCACCAGCGTTACATAGACTAGTCCTTTTAGGCCTATGGTGTCATCACAAAGTTTTCTAACTTATCCTTTGACAGATATTCAAGCCTTCAATGCCCATAATTCCTAAAAGTGAAGTGAAAATGCATTCATGTTCTTATTTTGTGTATAAGAAAATAATTCTATGCACTGAAAAGATAATGGTGGCTTGGAAGGAGAATATTACAGTGGAAAAATGCAGAGGAAAGTGAAGTGAAAATGCATTCATGTTCTTATTTTGTGCATAATAAATTAATTCTATGCACTGAAAACATAATGGCGGCTTGGAAGGAGAATATTACAGTGGAAAAATGCAGAGGATGAAGCAAAAAAGATACCATATGCTTTTTTAATGAGAAATTAATAAATTGGTATTTTTAATGAGAAATATATGTAATATTATATATATATATATATATATAATGCCAAACATGTGGTGATATTTTTATGACAAAAGGAAGTTGGTTTGACCATAAGGTTCGGTTGGTACCTGTGGTGCCCTTTTCGTGTAATTTGATGGAAATCTTCTTCACCACCGCCTCATCCACCGCACAAGCCATCTAAATATTCTGCAAACCAATTGTAAAAGAAACCCAGTGGAAAAAAGAAAAAGATGAAAAATACAAAACTGAACATAAACCCTATTTATATCGCACCAGATCCTCCATTTCATACAATGACAAGCTTTAAGAGTCCGGCAATCAACGTACTGATATAAAAGAAACTAAAAAATGATAATCAGAGAATAAACAGATCAATGTTTTTAAGAATTCAAACCAACCAGAATGGACATGGGGTATCGGGCAGTTAAGCCCAGTTACTCCAGCCATATTTATCTGATCAAAATAAGGCCTTAAATTTACAATTTGAGTGCCTAATTGCTATTCTAAGTTACATACGATAATTCTAAATCTAACTGGTCAATTGTTTCAACACTTCTTCATTTGCCGGATTACAACTAATACTGGAAGATGATGGAAATGGTTCTATACGCTATTTACTTGAAAATTGAAATTTAATAAATATGGCCTATAACTAGGGCCATTGACAATGTGATTGCATCAACTATTCAGAAAGAAAGCAAGTAGAGCTACCATACCTGTCGCTAGATTCATTCAAGAAGGATTTAGAATTAGGATAGAAAGGCTATCGAATCCTATCGAATGCTTGCCTTCCATCGAGCTCTTCTAACCAGGGGCTGTTTTCATCTGAACATAACAGAGCCAAACCTAAAATATTTTTAATATAATTTAGGTTTGACATAAACATGAAATCTATGCATGAATTTGAATTAAATAGGAAGATATGAATTTTTTAATGAATTTAGAAAAAAGAAGGTTTCAAAGCCAAACCTAAAATATTTTTAATATAATTTAGATTTGACATAAACATGAAATCTATACATGAATTTGAATTAAATAGAAAGATATGATTTTTTTATGAATTTAGAAAAAAGAAGATTTCAAAATGATCGAATTAGTTCAAGAATTAGGGTTTCAAAAGGGCTCCAATTATATTGAAGGATCATCTTCTTTCCTTGGTTGATTTCTCCCAACCTATGGAGATTCACATCTGAACAAACCAAAGCCAAACCTGATATTTATAGAATGAAAGGAAAGCTATGCCTTCAATTTGACATAAGTGGAAAGAGAAGAAGAAATAACAATAAAACATACGAGTGAGAGAAATGATCATTGAGCATATCAACTCTCCTTCCCTTAGTTAAACAGAAGAAACAGAGTTTAGTGCAATGGAGAAAACAGAGCACATTTGAGGAAAACAGAATGAATACGGAGAGTAACACTCAATCTGTTTATATTGACTGAAGCATTCAGAAAATGGTTACAACAATGACCGCAGAAATAGGATCTGCAATAAATAAACTATAGTTCGTCTATCTGTCTTATTAATTCTCCATTACTTCAAGTCTTCCCCTTAATGGAGAATGGATTAACACCTACACCTAACATTTCCCTAAACAGTTCAAATTTGATCTTTCCGAGAGGCTTTGTGAAAATGTCAGCAGTATTTTCACAAGTATTACAATATATGAGATCTATTTCATTAGATTGTATCTTCTCTCTAACAAAATGATACTGAGCATCAACATGCTTTGTCTTTGCATGAAAGATGGGATTATTTTCCAACTTGATTGTACTTTGGTTATCACATTTGATTACTGTAGGTTCCTTTTGTTCTTTTCCGACATCTTGAAGAAGTATTCTCAGCCAAACAGCTTCACAGGTAGCTGCACACAGGGCCTTGTATTCTGCTTCAGTAGAGGACACAGATACAGTAGGCTACTTTTTACTGCTCCATGAAACAACTCCAGATCCTATGCTAAATGCATATCCAGTGGTTGATCTTTAATCATCCGGATTCCCAGCCCAATCAGAATCTGAATAACCTGTCAACTCAACAACAGAAGCATCAGTATATTTAATACCAAAGTCAAGTGTTCCTCTTAGATACCTGAGTACCGTCTTTGTTGCATTCCAATGGCTTTCTTGAGGTTTTGCCATAAACTGACTTAGCATACTCACAGAATATGCAAGGTCAGGTCTAGTTGTGGTGAGATAATTCAAACTACCCACCATTTGTCTGTACATTGTAGCATTCACCTCCTTTGAATCATCAGCACAAGAGAGTTTCACATTCTGCTGCATGGGAACAGTAGATGATTTACACTGATCCATTTCAAATCTCTGAAGTACATCTCTGACATACTTACTTTGACAAACAAATGTTTGACCTGCATTCCTCTAAACTTCAAGACCTAGACAGTAATGAAGCTCACCCAGATATTTCATATCAAAAACTTGTGACAGCTGCTCCTTGATTTCATCAATCAGATTCTTTGCATTTCCTGTAATTATTAAGTCATCAACATATATAGAAATCAATACTATATACCCCTGCTCATCACATTTGATATATAGATTTGGATCACTCTTTCTCCTCATAAATCCCTGTTGAAGAAAGAAAGAGTCTATCTTCTCATACCATGACCTAGGTGCATGTTTTAGTCCATACAATGCTTTATTTAACTTACACACTAAGTGTTCTTGCCATTTTTCCACAAACCCTTCAGGTTGAGTAAGGTACACCTCCTCTTTTAACTCACCATTCAAGAAGGCAGATTTAACATCTAATTGG
Organism: Pseudotsuga menziesii; assembly: GCA_001517045.1. Taxonomy (NCBI): domain Eukaryota; kingdom Viridiplantae; phylum Streptophyta; class Pinopsida; order Pinales; family Pinaceae; genus Pseudotsuga; species Pseudotsuga menziesii. The sequence goes on along the minus strand of LPNX010849541.1, from coordinate 108,483 downwards.
TTTAGCTTCCAATTATACTTTGTAGCTAAGGCAATTAATAATCTAATAGTATTCAATTTAGCTACAGGTGCAAATGTTTCAGCATAGTCAACACCTTCTGTTTGTGAATACCCCTTTGCCACCAATCTAGCCTTATATTTTTCTATGCTACCATCTGATTTAAAATTGGGTTTGTATATCCATTTGCATCCTATTGGCTTTTTATGTTCAGGCAATTCAGTCAATTCCCAGGATTCATATTCCTCCTCCATTGCATTTCTCCATTCATCATGTGCATTGGCTTCATCAAAACTAATGGGTTCTATGACATTCAAAATGCTACTCATAAGGGCATAGTCTGTGTACCTTTCAGGAGCTCGAACCTGTCTTGAAATCTTTTTAGCTGTTGATTACCTTCCTCTTCGCTGTGTGAACTTTTGTCTTCATCACTAGTTGAGCTTGGACTCTTTGTATCACTGAATCCCTCTTGCTGTTGCTATTGTTTCTATATGTTTGGCTGCTATAATATAGTTTGTTGTTCTTGTGTAACCCCTTCATCAAGAACTGGTTCATCAAGAACTTTATGCCATTCCTCATGGCTTTGGTTGCTGTTCTCTGAAATTTCTGTTTCCTGTTCATGGAAGAGTACATCTCTACTTGCAAATACCTTGTGAGTAGAAGGATCAAACAATTTATATGCTTTGAATTGAGAACAGTAACCTATGAAGATACATTTAATGGCTTTAGCATCTAGTTTCTTCCTATTTTCCTTTGGAATATGTGCAAAAGCTATACACCCAAAAACTTTCAAATTCTGAACCACTGGTTTGAAACCATACAAAGATTCAAAAGGAGTAATATTATCAAGACTCCTAGTTGGACTTCTATTCTTTAGGTAAACAGTAGTATTTATGGCTTCACCCCAAAAGTTATTTGAGAGACTCTTACCTTTCATCATACTGCGTGCACACTCTACCAGGGTTCTGTTTTTCCTTTCAGCAACTCTATTCTATTGTGGAGTGCTGGGTACTGTAAATTGTTGTACTATTCCATTATCTTTGCAATATTTGTTAAAGTCCCCTAATTTATACTCTCCCCCTTGATCTGAACGAAGGATTTTAATGGATTTTTCTGTCTGTTTTTCAACTATGTTTCGGAACTCCTTAAAGTACTAAAAAACATCACTCTTTCTTCTAAGAAAGTAAACCCATGTGTATCTTGTGCAATCATCAATAAATAGCAGAAAATAAAATGGACCTCCTAAGGATCTAGTCTGCATAGGCCCGCAAACATCAGTATGCACAAGATCTAACACATCTCTTTTTCTCTTATCAGGATTAGAAGGAAATTCATTTCTATGCATCTTTCCTAATGCACATCCTTCACAAGGAATGTTCACATTTTTTAACATGGGAAGTCCTTCAACCATATTATGCTTCAATAATAACAATAAATCTGGATGATTGATGTGACCATACCTTTGATGCCAAAGACTCTCTGTTGGCATGATTGCAGAAGTTAATGCGTAATGCTCTTTACTAGTAACATCAAGTTTGTATAGGCCTCCTACTCTGACTCCCTTTGCAAGAGTTTTGTGTTGGTCCAGTAAGTCCTTCACTATGCAGTAGTTTTTTAAGAATTCAACCTTCAAATTCTGATCTGTAATAGTAGACACAGATATCAGATTTTTCTTTATCCCTAGCACATACACCACATTGCGAATGTGACAAACACTACCATTTGGCAATGTCACTGGAATATCTCTGTATCCCTTGATCTGATAAGCACGGTCATCACCAAGATATATACTAGCACCATTCTGTGTTTCTTTATAGTTAGTATACCACTTCTTATTACAAGTCATATGCATTGATGCTCTGGAGTCAACAAACCAAGCATCAATATCATCAATTTCAGCAGATAAAGCAGCATTAGACACAAACAGTCTAAGATCCCTTGAGTCAAATTTTGGCGTTTCAGAAATCTTATCAGCAATTTCATCTCTAGCCATAAACAGTTTTAGATCATGTGGTGAAGAGTCTTCAGCAAAATGACCTGAATGTTTTCTAGGTTGTCTATTCCTAGCCTCATCATTATTTTTCTTATAATAGTCTTTAATAAGATGTCCAAGTCGACCACAATAAAAACAACTTTTTGACCCATTCCTGTTAGATGGAATACCTTGATTCGGTCTTTGAGGAGCTCTACTCTATGATGACCTGCCTCCTCTGCCTCTTTCTCCTAATCTCCCTCTCGGAGATCTCTTATTTGACCACAATGCCAAACCTGAATCTTGAGGCTTAAATTTCCCACGCCTCTCTTCTTCTTGCAGTAAAATACCTGTCAACTCTTCAAAAGTAGGAGGTTTCTCCCTTGCTGCGAGACCTGTTATAAACATATGGTAGTCCTCTAGCATACCATTCAATGTAATTGTTACGAGATCAGTGCTGGAGACCTTTTCTCCTATGTCTCTGAGCTTATCTTTCACTTCTTTGAGACGACCCAAGAAAGAACTAACATACTCATTTGCATCCATCTTAATGCCTAGCAATTTAGTTTTTAAGAAAAGCAGGCGGTTTGTATTGCTAGTTTCATATAGATCTTTAAGTGCTGTCCATGTTTCAGCAGAAGTTTTAGCTTCTCTGATATGTGGAATAATACTATCTTTAACAGACATTCGTAATAGTACGTTGGCTTTGTTCTCACGCTTATCCCAGTCTTGAATTTGTGCCGGTGTTCCACCCGCAGCTGCTACAGGTTTCGCTTCATCTCCATTAGTGATTGTCCAGACACCATAGCATTCCATCAGGGTCTGCATTTTGAATTTCCAGTTTATGAAATTCGAGCCATCCAATTTGTTGGCCTCATTGAGATAGGTCTCTGCCAATGGATTTGACATATCAGCAATGAAATCCCAGCGATTTAGCTCAGGCTTCTTCTCAGCTTGGACAAGCCTCTTCAGATCTGGGTGTAGAAATCGTTGTATCCAAATCGCTTAGTTCTTCATGGCCACATACACTCACAGCGATCTTTAAAATCAGGCATTCACGACCACGTGATGTCCATGCCGTGTCTCTCCACGGTGTTTACCACGCTGATATGTTAATGTAGCCAATTGCTAATGGTGTGCTCTCAATATGCGCTCTCTCTGGAGAATTCACTGAACGAATTGCAGCAGAGGGCCTTCACGTGCAGGAAATTGCTACACCCACAGCAGAGGGAACGTGAGGGAAATTGCCTTTACTCAATCGCCTTTACTCACGGCTCTGGAAAAAAAATTTGGGCTCTTTCAACCAGCGTTCAGCTCCAAAAAAAAATGGTAATTTCTCACGGCAGTGGCCCCTTCAGCACTCGTCTTCTCTTCACGCACCCACATGCAACAATCATGTCGGCAGTGTTCTCTACACTGTGGTTTCTCTAGCAATTACTTCCAACGCTCAGCGCACAGGCTCTGATACCACGTTAAACAGAAGAAACAGAGTTCAGTGCAATGGAGAAAACATAGCACATTTAAGGAAAACAGAATGAATATGGAGAGTAACACTCAATCTATTTATATTGACTGAAGCATAGAGAAAACAGTTACAACAACCACCGTAGAAATAGGATCTGCAATAAATAAACTATAGTTCGTCTATCTGTCTTATTAATTCTCCATTACTTCAAGTCCCTTGAGGTTGTTTTCTCTTGCAGAAGATCCAATCTGGTCTAGATTTCTCTATCTGGCACACAAGAATCAATTTGACAACACACACAGACACACACAGACATAAGAAGATGAAATGCTGAAACAAGTTAAGATTTAAAATACATACATCATCTCCCACCTCCCTTTAACTGATAAATATTTTATTGTTTTTGCCTCTCCTATTCGGAAGCATCCATCAATTAAAGATTGGAAAAAAATCATTTTAATCCCTGATGTCTTCCCTGATTCACAGCATTTCTGATGGAAAAATTCATTTTAATCCCATTCACAACAATTCTCATAGTCAATCTAAGCGATTCAAAGCTAAAACAGACAAAACAGAACTAAACCCTATTTATATCGCAGCAATTACTCCATTTCATACATAAAAGATACCCAAAAAGATAATGTGGAAAAATATAATGAGAAAATAAACACAGGCCGGGCGTGGGTAACGGGCTGTTAAATCGCCCCGTTACTGCAACCATATTTTCCCTAAATATGAACAAAATTCTGCCTGAAATTTATAATTGAAGTGCTTAATCGTGATTATAAGCTACTTACTATGTTCTAAAACAAATCAAAGATTTCGACACTTCTTTGTTTGCCTGATTTCGACCGTTATGAAATGATGTTGGAAATGGTTTTTGGAGGATGATGACACGATGATGATGGCATGAGTCCATCGGTTTAAGTGAGTAATTCTTTTATTTGGAGAGAATGATAATAAAACAAGCATGTGAATTATAGTCATAAATATAATAGCGATAAATGAATAGATATATTGGGTTTAAAAAGTTTGGTCATAAACATAATAAACCGGTTCTAGATCTACCACTAAATATGCTGCTCTTGTCTATATTGGTTATGCTATCCGGAAACTTACAAATATGTTTCTATCAATAAATTCATCGATGCAGATCCTTGTATCTAGTAATATGACTTACGTGTCTCCCTTTGATACCCCACCTTTGGGAAGACATCGATCCATCCAGCGAGGAATGGTGCTATTTATATTTAATCTAAATACCAACCAAATTCAACTATAACTGTAGTGGGGATTCAAATGGCTCAAATAAAAAATAACAAAACCCTATGACGAAAATAACATCTAAGCATGCAGTTCAACAAAACCTTTTGAACAAAATAACATCTAAGCATGCAACGACAAAACCCTTTAAACAAAAGTACAGTAGGCTTTAGGTTTAGGTTTTCATTACATATAGTCTAATAAAAATATAACATAACCCTCTTAACAAAAATACAGTGAGTTTAATCAAAAAATAACAAAACCCTCCCTACAAAATACCATTTATTGCGTGAGACAGTGTACATAGGTTCTAATATAATAAAAACCAATATAAATCTTATACTCACATTCATATTTCTTCTCAAACTCCCTGGTAATATGACAGTTCTTCCCCTAGCTGCCACAAAATTTCTGACAGTGAATATGAACATAAAACTCAGGCAATCAGCATCACGCTTAGGTTGAGAGCTTGCACATAAAAGAAACCCAAAAAAATAATCAGAAATAAACACAGAAATGTTTTCATAATTCAAACCAACGAATAAAACATTTTAAAGACAAGCCGAATGGGATGAAAGCCGAGTTGGGTCTGGTTGGCTCCCATTTATCAGCATCGTCGGGGTAATATGATCCTCCTGGATTGGAACTCATTGTAAAATCCCTTAATAATTGCATAAATTTGAGAGATCAGATAATAGAAACTGCAGCCATATCACAAACAAGATGAAGTTCCTTGTTCGATTCAGAATCAAGGAAGGGACAACCTAATATGGCCAGACCCAGAGGAATATTGATTAATTACTGCAGGAACACAACAAACTGCAAGCTCATCGTCCCTTTGATTATGGCTTTTGGGATCAAGAATGTCGTTATCATACAACGGCTATTTGAAATGCTTTTTTTAATCTCTCGATTTTACTATAATATTCTGATATGCACAATGTTCATGGGCATCTTTTGCAACTTGCGGAGGAGTAACGTGAAGGACGATGGTGTAGATTTGAAATGGTTTTTCTTTTCATATTTCGATTTTACTATAATAGTCTGACACCGTCTGCATCTTTTGCAACTTCGGACGAGTAACGTGACCGCTAATGTTGTAAGTGTAGTAAAAGTTTTGATTCAAGGATGCCACATCGGATTACAGTTGATATTTAAAAGTTTCATCTCGGCGGAGGAGTAACCAGATATATAAATTTTTGAATGACAATAAATAACGTTATGAATAACTTAGTGAGACTATTCAGCATTTATGTATTTATGGTTTAAAAGTTTAATTTTAAGTTTAGATTATGGCTTTTAACTCTATTAATAACTGATGTGAGAAGGTTAATAATATTATATATATTTTTAATTAATTAGAATATTTAGTTGGTTATATTTAAAGTATTTATTTGAATTTTTGTTGTTGTTATTAAGAAATGTTTGTTAGTGGGCATTTCCACCATCCAAAGGGCTAATGCATTTCCACCATTAGCTGGCCACAACCAAAGGGCCTCTAACTTAACTTAGAGTAATCTAGTGATATTACTCTAGTTCACTATTTTATGAATAACATAGTGAGATTACTCTAGTTCAGCATTTATGTATTTATGGTTTAAAAATTTAATTTTAGATTATGGGTTTTAACTTTATTAATAACACATGTAGAAGGTTAATAATATTATATGTGTTTTTGATTAATTAAAATATTTAGTTGGTTATATTTAAAGTATTTATTTGATTTTTTTTGTTAAGAAATGCTCGTTACTCCGCATTTCCACCATTGGTTTAGAGGCTGCAACCAAGGGGCTAGTGCATTTCCACCATTGGGCTTAGAGGCTGCAACCAAGGGGCTAGTGCATTTCCACCATTGGCTGGCCGCAACCAAGAGACCTCAATCAAGGGGAATCTAAGCCATCAAAATCACCCAACTAGCTCACCCTTAAGGGGTTTGAGCTCACTATGCTCACTCTTTAACAGAATGAGAATGAGCTACTGAGATTTGACAAAGTATTTATTTGAATTTAAACATAAAAAATATTTATTCAAGTTTAGAAATATAAAATACAATAAATATGATTTTTGTTTTTTTTATATTTGAATTTCAAAATAAAAATATTGTAAATACTATTTTGTTGTGGAGGCAAGTTGACCACCGAACCATGGTTAAGCATAGTTAACCATCGTTTACTATAATTGACCATGTGGTTTACTATGGCTGATGATCATGTTCGATTATGTCTGTCCATGGTTGAGTTTGGTTGGGTATGGTTGATCATGTGTTACTATCATTGACTATGATTAAGGACAACCATGGTTGAGTATGTTTCAATAATATCAACCATTGTTGACCATGTTAATTTTGGGTGTGGCATTAACATGTCCATCAAGGTTTATGCCGCAATGTTCCTTTATTGTTATGATGAACTACAACATTCCTCAATGGTTAGGTTGCATTGTGACATATTATTAATGTTATTATTTATATTAATCATGTTATTAAGGTTAATGATATGAATGATATTATTAATGTTATCAATGTTTTTAATTATTACTCAATCATTTCAAACCCTAAAAAAGGTACATCATCACTAAAAGAGACCATCTGGTTTTGTTATTATTTCTACCTTGTTGGTTTGGTTTATGGTTTCCTAATCATAGATTAAAACTATCCAAACAACATCAACTATAATGATGGATTAAAAATAGAAAACACATGAAAACCTGTCATTCAACTTCTAAAAAATAAAAATAATATAACAAACACATATAATGATATTAATAAAAGTAATCCTACCTAATTTAACTTAATTTATCCCTCATCAATTAACTCTTATACAATAATATATCTCTTCCTAAATCATCTTCAAATAAACATTTTAATACATTAACTCCTAATATTTATTACAACATAAGTCTATATAAATTATCTTTAAAAAAGAAATTTCAATATTCTAATTCCTATTAATTAATCCAATTAAAAAACAAAACCTTTATTGTAAAAGTTATCAGCCTAATTATATATCAAAACTAAAACATAAACCCAAACCAATTGACAAGATAGAAATTAGAACAAAACCGGATGGTCTAAAACTGTATTAATCCAAAAAATCTGAGCTATAATTATTAGTGAAATCCTTCAAAGAAAAGCTTCTTCTGACGATGAGCCTACTTTAGGGTTCAAAACTGTCCAGTAATAATTATCACCACAGGTTGCTCTTTGAGCACTCTCTAACTGTGAAAAAATGAACAATGATATTGCAGCCCTCCAAAGGGACATGCTAAGGATCCACCTTTTTCGAGATATCTCGGATAAAAATAGCTCCCAGGTCTGTTGATTTAGCGTTTTTAAAAAAGTGTTGAGACAGCAAAATAATCCCTCGCTTTGCCAACATAAAACACCAACTGAAGAGAAAAAAAACTCCACACGTTCTCTAAACTAAGCCTTGCGTTGATCCATGGAGAAATAAACCGCACCAGTGGTGAATTAAGTAGATTATCTCATCTGACCTTTGAAAAACACTTACCATTATCTAAACATCAAGGTCGAGACAGCAATAAAAGTTGAGCTCGCTCTCATCAACTCCACAAAAAAGCAAAACAAGAAGTTTGAAAGACTGAGAAATGAGCAGCATAAAATTGAGCATCGAACAAACATAAATGAAACCAAAGAAAATGATGTGGTAAACCTCAAGGATGCGGATCTCGATAAAGGAGTTAAAACATGCTAAACCTGCCAAGCAAAACATAAGAAAAGAGGAAATCAAATCCCTAAGAAAACTAAGAGACAGAGAAGACATCATAATCCTCAAAGCCGACAAAGGCAATTTTACGGTGGTGATGAAAAAGGATGAATACAATAGGAAAATGATAGAGCATATATCATGCGTGAGTTATACAAAAATTAGAAAAGATCCCATGAACAAGATTATAAAATACGTCTTGAAAGCCATTAAAAACTCCTCTCTCGATGAAAAACTAAAAAAGAGACTCACCTCGGAGAATCTGATAATGCATTGCATCTATGGCTGACCCAAAATTCATAAGGATGGTATCCCCTAAGACCTATTGTACTCAGTACAATAGGCTCCCCGAAATATGAGCTTGTGAAATACTTAACATGAGATTTGAAACCTCTCGCAGGAAACACCTTCTCTTATATAAAACACTCACTGCACTTGGTAAACATGAAGAAGGAATGGAAAACTGAAGAAAAGGATAGTGCAGTAAGCTTTGATGTAATCTCCCTCTACACCAAAAATACCAATTTATGAAGCCATAAATGTCATCAAATGTATTTTGAATGAAAAGATTATTAAACTTGCTGTAATATGTCTCAAATCTACCTTCTTCAGCTTCCAAGGTGAAATCTATGAGAAAACAGGAGTGGCAATGGACTCACCACTCTCACCAATAGTTTCCAACTTCTTTATGGATAATTTGGAGAAAAATGCAATACACTCATTCCCCGAAAACCAAAATGGTGGTTGAGATTTGTGGATGATGTTTATAGTAATTGGCTACATGGTGAAGAATCATTTAAAAAGTTCATTGACCACCTCAATAAACAATCTGATAGCATAAAATTCACCATAGAAAGAAAATAAAATGGTTGTCCACCCTTCCTAGATTCCCTCACCACAAGGAAACAAGATGGCTCCCTTGGACACCAAGTATATAGGAAGAAAACTCACACTAACAAATACCTTCATTCTGAGTCTCAACATCATCCTGCACAGAAAACTGACATAATCAACACCTTGGTAACACGTTCCATTTGAATTAATGATGAAGACACTTGAAAAAGGAACTTGACCAACTAAAAATCTTTAGTAAATAATGGCTATAAATAATAACAAATCAATGAAGCCATTAAAAAAAAACAAAAAAACAAAAAAAACAAAAAGAAGGAAAACAATGGAACTCCTGTAAAAACTCTCCCTTACATCCATGGAACCACAAATAATATCACCAAAATTCTAAGAAAAATAAACATTAATGTATCCTTCTCTCCTACAAACTCCCTAAGAAGCATGTTAGACTCTGCTAAAGAACATATAGAGAAAAATATCTACCAAGAAGTTTATGTTATACCATAAACCTGTGAAAAAAATATACATTAGCGAAACGGGTCGCTCAATTAAAAAAACTAGATTGAAAGAACATTATGTCGGCATCCATCATTGCATGATCAAGAATTATGTTGTCATCAGGCATTCACACAATACCAACCACCAAATTTGTCTCAAAACCAAATTTGTCTCAAAAATGTGAAGGTGCTAGCAACCATCCCACATTACTACAAAAGAAAGGTAAGGGAGTCATTAGAAATAGAAAAATATCCAAACAACATCAACCTTGATGATGGATTAAAACTAAAAACACATGGAGGCCCGTCATTCAACTCTAAAGAATAAAATTAATATAACAAACACATATAATAATATTAATAAAAAGAATCATACTTCAAGGTTCTAAAATGTTGAGTAATAATTATCACCAATGCCGAGTAATAATTATCACCATAAGTTCCTCTTTGATCAATCTCTAAGTGTGGAAAAATGAACAATGAGAATGTTGTTAATATTAAAGTTAATGTTAATGTTAATGTCAATATTAATGTTAATAAAGCAATAATAATGTAAAAATCAAGTTTCAATATTATGTCAAATTGTGGAAGGGAAAGTGTAGTTATTTTATAAAGTTATGTTAAGGTTGATATTAATGTTTCTTAACATTAACATTAATGTTAATGTTAATATGAATATTTATGTTTCCTAATATTAATATTAATGTTTCCTAATTTTAGTATTATTATTAATATAAATGCTAGCATTAATGTTTTTAATGTTATCAATATTTAAAATATTGTTATTAATGTTATTTATTTCACCCAAATATTGTTATACATTTATGTACTATGGTTAAATGCTACAAATAAAAATACTTAAATGGTTTTATAATTTCTCACTTTAATAAGCAATGAAATTATTTGAAAACTAATCTCTATTCAAATAAAACTAACTAATAAATACTCTCTAGTTACAGGAGACCCAAAGAATAGTAGAAACCAATAGAGTGTTTGCATATTTTCGTCCATTAATAAATAGAATTGAGATCTACCTATCTATAATGGTTGATTTGCATATCTTGGTAACTTGGAAATTGATTCTAGTTCGAATCAGTATGGATTCATATATTTATCGGAACAAAAGAGAGAAAAAAAGGAACTTAAATCATAGATAGATCAAATAAGTCCTCTTGGGAAGGCCTCCTTAAGGAATAAGGAGATGGATTAAATTGAGGAATATTCAGTCCCATTCGTGAGGATTATGTAAATATCTTATTCCAAAAATTGGAAAGGGAAAATACATTTTGTTTATGTTCTTCAAGTAAATCACTTTCACATATGATACGATTCAATTATTTGGTGTTCCATTCAATTCGATATCTAATGATCTTTCATTCCTCTCTCTTTCCATAGAAAAGAAGGTAAAGGTAGGGATGAGATGATTTGAACCTACACCATTTTGTACCTAAAACAAACACACTACCAAGATGCGCTACATCCAACCCTTCTAAATGATTAAGAAACACCTCGAAAGAGAACAAATAATATTGGTTTTTCTATTAACAAAAGAATAGGATGGAGATACTCAATTCCCAACAAAGTGATGTATGTGTATGATCCCAAATGGTGGAAATAAAAATATGTGAGAGGCTATATTTCTCTTTCTATAGGAAATCTAGAAACATAACCTTCCTATTATGGATATGTCGTGTGTTTTGGAATGACTTTGTGAGATTTATTTAAATGATAGAATGCACGGACAACTCTTAGATCTAGCTCCAATGTGAAAAATCCCCTTTCACTAAAGACTTAATGAGAAGATAGATAGTGGAGACCAAATCAAAGGATATCTTTTGAAATAACAGATTGGGAATGTCCACTTTTAGCAACTACACCTTTTTGGAAGGCATACAATGATAAAGAATAATTGAATTCCATTTTAGGTCCCTGTCATGGTTTTGAAATATTTTAATGCAACAAGGTTGCATGTAATTTTAGGAATATTTCGTGTAATGACTATTTATGGTCAATTAATGAATTTTGTTTTCAGTTTTATCCATATTATTGAGGTCATATGATGATAGGAATAATGGAATTGGGGTTAATGATACCTTAAATGATGTATAATGGTGATGATACTCATAAGAAAGTAGGTGAGAAAAATTAGGTTGTTAAGAAATAACATGATCTTTCCACATATAGGGTTGTCTTAAAATAACATCGTAAATTTCAAGTGGGACAACATCACACCGTACCTCATCCTTGAAGAGCTTGATTCATAGGGAAAGCGCAATGGTTTCCTATCGGAAAATTTCTTATCCTTGGCTCAACCAATAGATAGTGTATGGATAGGGGTGTGGCATTGTCAATAGTTGCAATCTCTTGAAGACCTCCACTGATATCATGTTCTATTGACTACCATTGCCAACTATGAAATGTAGAAGTCCCCTTAACTTACACCTATGAATGGAAGAGGAACCAACCTTCCTATGGATCCTCTAGATCATGAGGTTTGATCTGTTTGGTTGCAATGGTAGGATTGGGTTCTACATATATGATTTGATTTCCCTTATTTGGTTCCAATTCATAGTCAAATCCATAATCTAAATCTCTGGATTTCAATCCATCTAGCAATGATTGCTTCAAGAGACATTCATCAATGTTGTGACAAGGACTTTTGTGGGACCCACACCACTTTACAGGGTCCTTCAACTTCTCATTACTGTTCTTTTCTGGAAGCCTGGATTGATTTTCCTAAGGTTGGTTATCCTTGTTATGTTATCTGTTCTATGATTTAGGGATCCGATGGATTTATGAAATCAAAACCCCTCATATTCTTATACTTAATGTTTTGTTTGATTTCGATACCATATCAATAAGAGGCACCCAATGAGAAGATGTTTGGAAAATATATCTTTGTTTGGATGTGTCTGTGTGGGCCATTGTGGTACTTCAAAACCAAGATTCATTCAGAATATTTGATACTCATATGTGAGAAAAAGGTATTATATTGGTAAACTCCTACATCATTTGGTCTCTATCCTAGTGTAAAGCTATCCATCTCATGTATTGATTGTTATATTTTCCAAGAAAGTAGAAATCCTCCTTGAGGGAATCAACAAAATATGCTCTATATGTTGTATACTCGTCTCCACCATCTATCTCCCAATAACCATTCCACTAATATTTGACATGGAGGATGGATTTAAGGAGTGTGAAGCTGATCTTTTCATTATTGATTTTTTTTAACAGAATAATAACTCTCTAATAAGTTTAACCATTTCTCCAAAGAATCTACATCTATCTGGACTTCAATTAAATGAATGTGAAAATTAACTTGTATCTTGAAGGGTGTTGCACCTCCAAAATGGTTTTTAGTTGAAGGTGTCTTTTCCACCATTGGAAATTATCAAATATATGGACGAAAATATCTATCATCTCCTTCATCTATCATGTGAGGGATTCCTCAAACAAAAAATTAATAGGATCTCATACTCTGTCATCTCTCTTTTCTTTCACTGTGAAAGGTTGATTGGGCTAGCAAAAGTGATATCCCCAAATCGCAATGAGCTAGATATTCAACTCTTAATACCATGACCTCATCAAGGACATGCACCAAGAAACAACAAAGCATAGATTTCTACAATACCATGGATATTTATTGTATGGAGAACAAATTGAAAAAATACATATGAATGAAAACAAAAACATATAGATACTACAAAGAGTATGGGACTATAGTAAAACCAACAATTTCTATTAATGAAAGAAATGAAAAACTATTGTAAACTACAAAGCAATACAAATTAGCTATCATTGTGGTAACATATCTATGAAGAGATATATGTCAATTACACCCATTTGCAAGGAGACATTAGAAGATACCAAAAGTGTCTTTCAACATAAAGTATAATGTAATAAGATGCAAAAACCCTAAATATTCAAAAATCTAACCTTAGGAAATGATCTGGAAAAAGGAATGTGAGTCTCAAGGAGGCTAGTTGATACGTCGGCTTCATGAGAGTACAACATTTGCATACAAAATCTGTTTAGGTAATTTATTGGACCTTTATAAAGCTTAAATCATGTTGTGTAAGTTTACCAAGCCATGCAATCAAAGACTACTTCAAAATTTGTAGTAAAACTGCCAAGCTATGGAACCATTCTAAATCAATGGAACAAGTGGGTGGCCACCAGTATCCACTCTGGATCATTTCAAGGAATTGTTGAGACCAAATTTCTATCCCATAGGATACAAAGAGAAATGATGCATGAAATGGTAGTTCCTTTTACAATAATAGGTACAAGGTTTACAAGAGTACATGTCCAAATTTTAAAAGCAAGCAATCGAATTGGATGTCTTTGGAAGAGCCTAAGATAGTGGTGAAGAACCTTGGAGGGCTATTCATCCATATATGCGAATGAAATGAGGCAAGAAATAAAGCTCTCTACATTGAGATATACTTCAGTTAGGGGAAACTACAAAAAGGATAAGAAGAGACCAGAAAAAACCAAAGGCAAAAATATTGTATCCATTGTCCAAAAAAGGAGATATCCTGATAGGAATAGCAATGGATGTCGATGGGCTCACTAATAAGTGTTGAAAACTTGATTTAGAATTGCATCCAAAGTCGTACAATTCCAAGAAATGAACAATCCAAGACAAAATAAATAAAGGTAAAAAGTACCTCTAATTTGGATGAAACCATATTCTATAACACATTGCAACAACCAAGAGAAACTCGATATATAAATGTACTATTCCAACACAAATTTCAAGTAAAGAATTGAAAAATAAATACTTTATTTTACAGTGATTCTTAATGAAGTATGATTTGTGAATCCTTAGTAGACAATATTGGCCCAAAAACTTGTGATCTAGTACAACCATATAGATTGGGTTATATGCAAGAGAACGTTTCCATGAAAATCACGAAGAGATAATAAAGTTTTCCGCCAATGTTGATTATGTAGATAAAGTGAAATGTTTAATTGCACCTATAAATTCTTTTGAAGTGATGTTTGGAAACCATTACCTATGGAATAGAGATGCAACTTTATATAGAAAAGATAAAAAAATATCACTTGGTTAAAGATGGTAAGTCCTACCTCATCAAAGCACACAAAGGAGGAAGAACATCTCCAATATCTGTTGAAATATTGTAACTTCAAAGGATATTCTAAATGTATTTTACTGATGTAACCCAAGGGAGATGTTATTATTCCTATGACAGGGTGTTACTATTGTATTTAGTCATCATAGATTCATGAGGTAAAGTCTCCTCTTGTGTCTGGTCTTTAGTACCCCAATTAATAATATAATATTTTGTTTTGAGTATTCCTAGGAGAAGTCGGCCCAGACAGTTTATTGTGGCTGACTTGTCTAGTGCAAAATGTCAATTGACAATTAGTATAAATAGAGGAGTTGGGTTCTCATTTGAGAAACAAACTCACTCACTTGTGTAGTGCATAGGAGAGAGATAGAGAGACTAAACAAAAGGAGGAGAACAACTATTTTCAGGGTTGTATTTTATACATCTTATACAGATGAAGTTTTTGCTGGTTTTTCTTCCCCCTGAGGGTTTCCCAGGATAAATGTTGTGTCTATATTGTGATTGTGTTTCTATTAGTGATTCTTGATATGTTGTTGTGATTTTGAATTGAATACTCTTGGAATCTAGTCTAGCATATGAAAACTTAACAATATAACAAGGGCACATCAATAGCTTGAATGGGAAAAAAAAGGAAGTATCCTTCATATCTAACAAGGTAGTGGGATTAGGAGACAATTGGATTCCATTTGCTTCCACCTTGTCCACAAATCAACTTTTGGAGACCAAAATCCTCCCAATGGAAAGGTGTGATCCGAAATGAATATGCATCAAATGTCAAATGGATTTAATAACTCAATGCAAATGAAAAACACTTAACAAAGTTATAAGATTGGATACATAAGTGAATCTTGAGTCTAATAAGTTGATGACAAAGTGGAAGGATGTTGTTGATAGTGTGAAGGACCCCATACTCATTCAATATGTTATGGATTTCCTCCAAATTGTCACATTCCTAATGAAAGTACAAATAAGTAATACTGAAAATAATATTTTAAAAAAAAGGACAAATAAAGCAAGGTAACATTTATTTGAAAATGCTATTGGTGAAAATACAAGGATAGAAAGAGTGTTGGAGTTAAGAAGCTTAATATTTGGGATTGCTTAGCCTTTTAATGGATCCCACCAAACCAATTTTTGTATCATAACCCACTCACAATGTTTGAGAAGCGATTATTTGGAAAAGAATGGAGGGACTACTAAGAAATTTTTAAGAGTTTCTAATTTGTAATGCCTAAGAGAAAAAACACCATTGTAATTATATGATTGTTAAGAAATAAATCTTGGGCATAGCCTTTCAGATTTTTTCCTCCAGTCTTTCTCTAGGTTAATATTTGTTGTTTATGGTGTTTAATTGTTGCATGGATTTACTATTTGCTTGCTTCATTTGGAGAATTCATGTGTATACCATTTAATATAAATGAAAAGCATTATGTACTCACTCTGCCCCAACTCATTCTGTTGACCACATTGGATGGGATGCTCTACATCGCTCATCTAAAAGCCAGAGAAAAAGTACAGTTGCATAATTTCCATTAGTGACCATTGTTGCCATTCCCAAGCCAAAATTTTAAAAATGAAATACTGAAAAATCAATGTTACACCACATACACTAGTCATCTTATGCTTGGGATAAGCCACACCCCTTATTCTTGCATAAGCACATTGTGGATTTTTTAATCCCTAACCTATACATGCAATTTTTCGTCAAATCATTACCCACAACACTCAAATCAATTTAATTGCAACGCCAATTTGTATACACAACAATCTTTGCATTTATTTGATCATTGGTCGATTTCCATAACCCAATCAGTTGTTTGTGATTTCATGTTGTGAAAACCTTGGTATTTACCTCTAATGATTAACCCTAAATCTTGTGAGTGATAATTTACTCTTACAACCATCCTTTGGATTGGTTCAAGTTTTTCCTTTGATTTACTCAATTTAGTTGCAACAAAAACACAACTCAAACAATAGTATGGCCTAATCAAACATCATGGATCCACGTATACAAGAATTATGTTATGACCAGTCAATTACCTACAACCATCCTTTAGTAACATGTGAACATATTTATATGTAATGACTTGAGGTTTTATTGATAACAATGACCGTTAAAAGAAAAAGGAGCGATGCACCTTGCTTATTGATTGAAAATAGGTTTTTAGTTGAATGTGTTATTGCTAGTACAATTGTTGGGTTTTAACATTTAGATATTTGGAGTGACATATTTTGCTAGCATTTAAAAGGTGCACTTGAATCCTTGGTTGGGAATTGGCACCACAAGCAAACAAACCAAGAATTAAAACCAATATGAACAAAGCATTCATGTCAATTAATAAACTATGATTGAAAAAGATTGAACTCAACATGACAAGTAATTGTAGATATGTTGCATTTTAATTAAGTAGTAAAGATCCATTTGGAGAGATGATTAGACCATAACCCTACCATTTACAAATCATCTGTGGACAAGGAAAGTTTTCCCTTTGTGAGATGGGAACTATTTCCCATTGCAAAGAAGCACAAGGATTGGAGACTTAAGAATATCTTCCATTTTGGCAACCCGTTGGCTACCAAGAGTATGGAAACTCATTTCTAGAGAAGGCCTATGGTACAAGTTGTTGATCCAATGGAAAGTGGATCATTTCTTGCTTAAACAATGGATTGGTACCCCAAATAAGAAGACATGCAATGAATCCATTATGTGGAAATCCTTGGGTCCTCTCATCCCCATTGATGGGCAATTGGCCCACATGGAAAATAAAAAATCAATCAAGATTTACATAGATGTTGACCCTTGAATTAAATGTGGAGGTTCGTGAAATATGTTTGTTACTCTAGTGAATAACTTACTACACAACAACATTTATACCTTAGTTTATGCTTAATCTTCTAACACTAATATCTATTGGAGGGAAGGACATAAATCTAATGATGAGATAAGGCTAGTGGGAGATCATGAGATATATCCAAAGCTTAGCCACTATCCTTGTCAAATTTTGATTAGAGGAAGATAGAATGGTTCGGTCTAAACACTAAACCCCACTAGTGGATGTTATACAACATCACTAGGATAAATTGCTATGTTTTTAGAAAGATGAGATATTAGGGGGAAATGGTGGCTATCCAAATTATGGCATATCTAAGCACCATTTAAGACTGGACTCTTTGTGGATGACACTATATAAAAAAGTTCTCACTTGGGAAGTTTTAATGACGTCCAAATGGAAAGTACCCACTATGCAAGAACAATATTGAGAGAATTGCACATATTATAGTAGGTTGTCATTTCTCCAAGTTTGAACAACAACAACAAAATATTGACAAGAGGAAGTGCTTGGGAAGGAGAATTAATTTATTCTCCCAAAATCTAGATGGATTACATGTCAATAGTTGGACAATAAATCCATTTGACAATTTGTTGGGCTCTATGGCTAGCAAGGAATAATATGATGTTTAAATACCAACTCCTTTCTCCAACACAAGTATTTTATAAGATTCAAGTTGCATAATATGATAGTCTTCGGAACATTGTGTGAAGAAAGGCTCTAAGGTAGTTTGGGTAGTTGGAAATTGAAAAATCGATGCCATGGAGATTTTTTAACATAGCATTCATGGAAAATTAAAGCTTGTGTAAAGAAATGAGATCACTATAATTAACCAAGGATCATCATTTCACCATCACAATGAGTTAGGCAATGAGAGTAATCGTTGTGGCATAAATCAAGGCCAATCTTATAATGGTAGGGTTAACTACAAATCAATATTTGAAAACTCAAGACTATGTTGGGAGGGTAACAAGTCAGCTCAAAAATATAAATATTGGATCTCATCAAACAAGTCAAGGATCTTGTCTCAAGGTTGAGTCTCTTTCTCTTTCACCCACATTTTCAAATTTGAATGGCATAGTGGATGTGTTGTCCAAACTGATAGTTATTGGTAAAGCAAGATAATTTGTTATCACAAAGATAAAGGATGGATCAACACAACCTCTCCCAATAAACAAACTTTCATTTTGTCTTCACCATGCGCTATCAATATGTCAATCTTATACATTGTTAACACTGCATTGATTTCAATCTCCTTCGAAAGGTCAATGTTAATGTGATTAGAGAAATTATTGGATGCAGGTGTTAGAACAGGAAAGATAAAGAACATAGCACATAGGAATGATCATGTGGCATCCTAAATGTCTATTGTTAAGAGTAAAGGTGGCAATGGCTAAGACTTTGAATGCATTAATAAGATTGTGTGGGAGGATAAGAAAAGGTACAAAGACTCTTGAGTCTTAGTATGGGAGACTTGTTGTACGAGCAATATAGAAGGTTTCATGTTGGATAGTGGGAATTGAATGCAGAGTGAGGAGGTGGATTTTCAATGAGTGTATGGATTGCCTCCGACATGAGGCAACTATCCAGTGCTTTCATTGTCGTTTATAGGATCATTCGCATTAAACTTAAAACGAGTCGCATGGAAGAAAGATTGATGCTATGTGTGAGGATCTCTAGCAAGGAGACAAATGAGAGGTCGATGATTAACAATGAGAGTATTTTTTGTTGGAGGAGAGGAGTTATGGAGACCAGGGATAGGAGAGTGAGGAAAGAGGTGAAGGGAGAGGAATAGGTGAGGCAAGCGTAGGTTACTTGGGAACAAGAGAAGGAGACAAAAGAATCCTATCGTTTCAAATCATTTGTTTCGAAGGAGGTTCAAAGACAAATTGATGAAATGGAAAGAGAGTTGTGGGTGGAGGTAGACCTTTCGTAGCGACTAGAATATTTCACTACCTTGGTAGAATTGATTCAGGAACCAGGGTCGACTAGAGCCCATATGGCCCTGTATGAGAGGTCAGATGCAAATTTATGGGTAGTGAAAGGTCTATTGGTCAAAATTATGATTTATAATGGGGAGAAGGAAAGGGGAGATGAAGAGTCTCTTCACTTTTGTAAATATCATAATGTTGATGGTCACTTAATGCACCAGAAGATTGACATTATCACCAGTGAATTGGATATCAACTTTGTAACAAAAATTCTAGATGAGGTGCAACGTCCATCAGTGCAGGGGAAATCTAGTCCTGCAAGTGCACTAGGAGGCCAGTGGGTTCCATGAATCATCTTATCATTTTCTAATTTATATTGTCTTGCTAGCTTCAATAGCTATATGTTTTGAGTAGTTCTTATGTCTATCGATAGGTGTAAATTTTAATAATTTATATAGGAAGTCATTTGTGTTGGTTTCTAAAGAAGTTTTAGACTTTGGGGGTGATCTATTTGGTTTTAAAAGGAATTGGTTAAACTCAACCTTTATGTGCATTATGCCTTGTTTTCCCATGAAGGAGGGGCAGGGTTTTGGTGTCTAGATGGGGATGGTTTTGAATGTTTAGAGTAGATAGTGTAGGGGATCTTTTAAGCTCTGGTTATGTGGGGAAGGTTGTGCTATGTAACCTTTCTTTAATAATATAATATAGTTAACTAATTTACAAAAATAATTTGATTAGATTCATGCAATTAATTTTAGGAAACCATAAAGTAAGCTATGAACACAAGTGTCTAAATATGACGGTTATTTTATCTTAACACTAATGAGAAACCTCCTTGGATGCATGTGCTCATTGATATGCACGTGGACAAGTAGAACTAGGGTCAGTACGTGGGGGACTCATGGCCAAAGGTGACGGTTAATGGATGTTTCATGAAATGTGTACTGCAAGGATAATTAAGGGAGATAATGGGTGTGCTGAAGCGGGTCTAATTCACTAGGGGCATGATAGAGCAATGAGAAATGAGTTTCGGACGTGGGGAATTATCGCTGAAATGGGTAAAAAATCATGAATGGTTTTCATTGTTGTTCGAGTTAGTGGAACATCCCACTAATGGTTATGAAAAATGATGGGAGGCATGGTTTAATCCTCATCGCGAGCCTGGATAGAAGCATTGTGATTTTCTCTCTGGTTCTCTCGATGTGACGAGGTGTTCGATATAAGTTGGGAAGGATATTATGGTGGTGAGGAGTGTTGTTTTCCAATGGCGATGGAAACACGCAAACAAAAGGTCAATCATGAGGCCAAAGGAAAAGAGGAGCGTGGGACGGCGAAAGCTAAGAGAGAACAGTTGAAGGCTGCAAAAGTGGATTTGTTGTACAATGGATCAGTCTATGTTATGGTTCAAGAAGAGATTGAAGATGAAGAGAAGGTGATGTGGGAAGAATTGGAGCTAGCTAAAGTGATGGAGGAAGTTGTGGCTTTGGAAGAATTGATTCAAGACCTCGGTACCACAAGGGAATGAATGGATCTCTATGAACATTGTGTAGTGACTTATTGGGTGATGAAATGATTGTTAGTAAAGGTTCTGACAGAATGGAAAGAGAATACTTTTGGGGAAGAGGATCCCATTCATTTCTAGCGTGAGCATAATGCTGATTTGAGACTCATACATTGTGTAAATGATATCATTGCTCAAAAAATGGACATTCACTTCGTGTCAGGGTGTTTTAGGGAGGGTGGCAGTTCAGCCGTCTCGTTGCAGGGTGTGGAATTCCCATAGGATTGAGACCATGCTCCATAAGCATATTAATGCTTTAATTCTTTAGTTCTTACTTCTATCGTTGAGTCCGTTATAGAAAGTTATGAATATTGTCATTATAGGTTGTTCTTCCTATGGCTTTTTTAAGCGGTTTATGAAGGGTCTCGTTATAGTAGGACACTCTAGTATTATTTTAACCATGTTTTTCCCTATTGGGGAGGATGGTTTTTGGTATGGACATCATGGTTATATGGGTGATAGACATTCCGAGAGATGGCAAGTTTTGTGGGAAGCTCTGAAAACAGTGATATGCAATCATTTTCTCATAATTTAATATAATTATGTCTTACTTACAAAAAATAACACTAATTAGAAACTTGTGAAGCAATACTAACAATGCATTTTTTATTTTTCAACGTCTTCAAACACTTGTTGAATGTAATATCACTTCCCCATCTCAAGATAAAGATGTTACAATTTTATCTTGGAAATATTACATCAAAGAAGGTTCCACTAGATCATTCGGGAATAGGATTGATCCTTTCCAACTTGAAATTAGCAGAGTGACAAGTTCACAATTGAAACCATACATTTTAACAAATCAAGAAACCTTCACATCATTGGACCAAAGGATTTTGAGTGAACCATATCACTAAATATCTAAATCAACGTAACTCCAATAAACCAACATAGATATATCAATCAAACAATACACCATAGATCAATCTTAATCCCTACCATTTAAACATAGATGGATCTATATCTATATTTATTTTTAATAATTCTTGATGTTTAATAATTTCAAGGTTAAGATGAATCTGCGCTCATGATAATTAATATTTGCACTTTTTATCACAGGGTTACATAATAAATCTTATTTATATTGCAATGTATAATGAAAGCAGATTTATATTAAATAAAACTTGAATCTGATTATTTTTATAACAAAATTTATAATTTTTTCCAACTAAAATGTGAGGCATTATTTTTTTGCTAGAATCTCCATAACTTGCGAGAGTGGCCTTTGGTCTAAGAAACCATGACCCAAGGGCATCTAAGTCGTCAAAGTCACCCAATGATCACACCTGGCCACACCAATCCTCAACTACTT
Source organism: Pseudotsuga menziesii (assembly GCA_001517045.1). Classification (NCBI taxonomy): domain Eukaryota; kingdom Viridiplantae; phylum Streptophyta; class Pinopsida; order Pinales; family Pinaceae; genus Pseudotsuga; species Pseudotsuga menziesii. The sequence continues at coordinate 85,984 of LPNX010849541.1, read as the reverse complement.
GGATTTTGGGTAACTTCTCCCAACTAGCTCAACCCTAAGGGGAATTGAACCCTGGTTTCCTTGCCGACTAGACCCACATCTTAACTAAATGAGCTAGAGAGAATTCACAAGAGGAAACTTAATTTATTTTCAATAAAAGAGAATTTATTTATAATTTGTTTGGCTTACAATCAACTTTTAAAAAGTATCTATAAAAATAGGGTGTTTATCATTTATATTGCTTATCAGGACCCCACCATCATTAGTTGACCAAACTTTTCTCAAGCACTTTTAACTTGGTACATTATAGAATAAAAACACAAAATTACATAATGAACCTTATTTATATTGCAATGTACAATAAAAACTAATTTATATGGAAAAAAACTTGAACCCAATTATTTGTCAATCTAACATCTAATTAAATTCTGGCTTTAAATTAAATTATTATCATGTATTATTGCACCAAGTGTAGATAGACAAATGTTAAACCTGGATCTATTAAGCATCAAGAGGATCCAATTTCTTGATGTGTAAATTTTTTATACATCAAGAAAATATTTACCCCTGCAAAAAATGGATCCCTCTTTGTGCTTAATAGATGTGGGCTTAACATGGATCTATGTCAGTTATACATACACACAATATCTTAGTATACAAAAAATGAAGATATATTTTTTTTAACAGAAACTAAAAATAGAGTAATATGAAACAGGCTGTGCACAACCATTCATTACAAAAAATAGCAGCTGGACTATTCTTGTTGGTCTGAGAAAAAAGAAACAAAACTAGGCCTGAAGATAGACCTTAGTATGCCGCAAAGAGTTCTTACATTTCGATTAATTACAGACGTAGTATATACTCGAATGTACTGCTGATTAAGTAAGATAAAAAAAACATAGACTTTTAAAAGACACATTAAGGGTTGCCTGGTTTCCCCACGGGCTGAGTGACAGATTCCTCCGCCATGTGTTGTATTGCTCCAGCTGGATTTTCATGGGCTTGGCTTCCCTAGTTCATCCGCACCAGGTGCTGAAGATCCTCCTGAATGCGGTCTACTTTCTCCATGATTTCCTTCAGATTCATTTCATTATCATCTATCCTAGCATCATGATTGCTAATCTGATAAGATGTATATCCAACCACATCAACAAGATTTTTTACCTCTTTGGCTGTCTCTTTGTTGTCCATAATTCCTATTGCCACCATTTCGTATAAACATCGTATGTTCGCCTTCAAGTCTGCAAGACCAGCATTTTCCCCCACGTGGTCCATTCCCTGATTTCAATGAAAGTCTTGGCCGGAGCTGTGGCTGTTAAGACTTAAACTTGACAGCCGATTAAGCACAGAGCCTAAGAAAACGAAATCCTATCCATTGCAGAGACTGTGACACCAACTTCTAGAGGACAAATTGTTGAAAACAAAACTGAGAATGAAAAGTTCTTGCTGCAAGGAGTCACAGGGCCTTTCTATTTCGACAAGAGAGAGTACCTATCAATCCTTCCTCCCAACCAGTGCAATTACAACCAAGGGTTAGAATATTACCTTTGAGGAGGAGCTGTCCGAAGAGGATTTCCATAGTTGCAGGGCCTGAAGCTGAGCACCAAGAAGAACCAGGAGCACTACGGGATGGGAAAAGATAGTTCAGGAACGCAACAAGTGCAAGTCTCTCTTTCACAAAACTCCTTAGCAGAGGCAAGGCCTCCCAAAGGATCACATGAGCAGAGCCTTCATCAAAACTAGACCTGTCAACGAGCAAGACTTCTTCTGGATGACGACTTGAGGTTCATTGCAATTGTGGCTATCAGAAAGGGCGAAGGGGTAGATGAATCTTCTAGATGAATCCATGGTACACATATGGGGTTGGTGTGGAGCATGCCTTCTGAATGGGAATTTAAGCCTAAAGGGATGGAAAGTTAATGTAGGAGGATTCGTGGAGGGGTTGATGATGAGTGGAGCCCACATGTCACCATAGTAAAAATCAAAATTTAAACCATAATTCATAAAAATTATTATGGTGAGACTTAGGATAGAGTACTTTCTAAGCATTAGGGAATTGGTTTGGATCCAAAGCCTAAGTCATTAATGCAAATGTGACCTTGGGGAAAGGAGACCCCTAGATTAGCCAGAGCGTCCGCGAGAGCATTATTTGCTCGGAGAATATGGAAAAACTCAACTCTATTCAAGAGGAGGGGAGTGATTATGTCATACAGCCTTCTTCATTTGATGGATCCTGTGGAATACCCATTGATCATTTTGTATATGACTTGCCTCGAATCTCCAAGGACTTCTAGCCTAGGGATAGTTATTGTGTCTAAGAATTCTAGTCCCTGCAAGAGAGCCATCCACTTAGCTTCATTATTTGCCTTATGGCCTAGCCCCCAAGCGAAGGTTTTTTTTGTTTGTCCTCCGGGATCCAATAAGATCCCCCCTGCACCTGCCACCCCTGGATTGCATTTTGAGGCTCCATAAAAAAATAAGGCAAAAGAATTCTTTTCTTGAAGCCATTTCAAAAACTCAGCAGGAGTTTTCCTTATCTCCCAGGATAGATAGCTAGTGGGGAGTTTAGGCCAAGAGATAGTAGAGTTGGACTGAGGTGAGCTCCTTTTGAGAAAATTGTTGCACCAAGAAGAAACCGGCTCCGATAGATCTTCTGATTCTAGATAGCTAATCTCTTTCAAGGCTAATTTTTCTAATATCATGCCCACAGTTTTAGAAGCTATTCGGGTTGGAACTACTTTCTATCCTTTAAAAATTGCTCTGTTTCTGGCCAACCATAGCTGCCAGCAGAGATTCGTTGGGATGGTATTCCAGAGCCGCTTAAGAATGGGTTTCTTACTGAGATTGCTAGGGAATTGCTTATTCCAATTAACAAGGAGCTGGTCAAGGGAATCTGGAGGCCTAAACAGAGAGCCAAGGGGAAGGAGAATGGACATTCAGACTTGCAAAGAGATGCCGCATTGAAGGAAAATGTGAACCGTTGATTCTGAATCAAAGTTTCATAGAGCACATCTAGAGGGGCCTGTAATCTCTCTTTTCCTGATATTTTCAGCTGTAATCAATTTGTTGTGCATCAATAACTAGATGAAAGAATTTACCTTAGGGATACAATCCGATTGCCAGACATTTTTCCATATACTTTTAGTTGCTAATGAGTCGGAGGACAACTTCTTATATCCTTCTTCAACCGTGTAGTTGCCACTTTTTCCCCAGCCAAGAATATCCTTTGAGGATTTACTGATCAGAGCCTTTCCTTGGAGAGTGGTGAGGAGGAAATTCTTCGCAGCCTCCAAATGCTCAGGTGGATAAATCATTCTCCATCCAATCCAACTGCCATTCTGATTCCAGGAGGAGAGGTCGAAGAGGGAAATAATACAGTTATCATGTGCCCATTCTGATAACTCTCCCAAGTCCAGGAACGAGGATAGTGAAGAATGCCCCAATATCCTATGTTCCCATATCTTAATCTTTTTGCCATTTCATGGAATCCTGTAGTAATTAGATTGAATCTAATTGAGAGAAGCTTTACACAAAAGACAAAGGCGGGTACCCTTGCCATCCCAAGTGCAGTTTAAGATTTTGGATCTCGACCTCTTGATGTATTTTTTCTTTAATACTTCTTTCCACCAGTCTTTTTTAGCAGTAGCCAATCTCCAGACCAGTTTTGCACCAAGCACTTTATTCATTTTCTCTAGATCTCTTATGCCCAAACCTCCTTTGTGTTTTGGAGTTTTGACAGTGGTCCATTTTACCAGATGAAATTTTTTGTTCTACACCTTTCCTCCCTGCCAAAGAAATTTTTCTATTTCCATGCAAATACTGTTTATGACGTTCTTAGGGGCTAGGATCATCGAGCTGGAGTAGATGGGATACGAAGAGAGGATAGATTGAATGAGTGTTACTTTTCCTTCCAATTTTAACCACTTGGAACCCATCGAATGGATCTTGTTTTTTATTTTTTGAATGACAGGAGCCCACATGAAAGAAGCAAAGGTTTTTTTAGCTATGGGAATGCCCAGATGGATGAAATGAGTCCAATCATGATTGACACAAATTTGGAGGATTTGGGATATGTCTCGAATAGTAGCCACATTTCTATTCTAGCCATAGACCTGACATTTATCCAGGTTTGCGGAACTACCAGAGGAACGAAGAAAGAGTTCGAGGGGCCTAAAGAAGTTTCTAGCAATTTGAGGGGAGGCATTGCCCAATAAAATAGTATCATCAACAAAAAGAGCATGATTAATAGGTTGGACTCTAGTTTTAAAGGAGAGGCCTGGGAGAAGTCCTTCTTGAAGTCTATTAAGCCTTCTGCTCAGGGAGTCAGAGACTAGAATATAAAGAAAAGGATAGAGGGGGCATCACTGCTTGATCCCTTGACTGGCTTTGAAGAATTTAGTGGGTCTTCCATTGATTAGAGGAGCTATCCAAGGAGAGTTAATACAAGCTTGAACTTGATTTATGAAGATGGAAGGGAAACCAAACTTTTTAAGCACCAGCCGAATGAAGGCGTGCCTTATGGGGTCAAGGGCGTAGGCTAAGTCAAGCTTAATGGCCATACCTGCTTCACCCTTCTTTGAACTGGAGTAGATCACTTCCTGTACCAGAAGGATATTATCACTGATATGGCAACCTGAGATGAAACCCCCTTGATTGGGAGAGATCAGGGAAGGGATGATTTCCTTGAGTCTAAGGGATAGAACTTTGGAAAAAAATTTATAGGAGGCATTACAGAGGGAGATAGGCCTATATCTTTTGATTAAAGAAGGGTTATGCTCTTTTGGGATCAAAGATAAGAAAGTGGAATTGGTGGCTCCTCCCATTTTCCCTTTAGACATCCAGAAAATAAGATGTAGGAGATCCTTTTTTATTAAAGACCAAAACATCCTATAGAAATGAATGGGAAAACCATCAGGCCTGGGGGCTTTATTAGGATGGAGGGTCCAAATAGCCTTCTTGATTTCTTCTTCAGATATAGGGGATTCGAGGAATTGGCTATCCTCTGGGCTGATCAGGGCGGGGATATCTCTGGTCACTTCCTCCATATTTTCTTGAGAAACATCCTCTTCATTATTATAAAGATTTTCAAAAAAACCTCTTACCTCAGTGTTGATTTCCGCCTGCCCCTTTATAACTGTGCCATCTTCTGTTTTCATCTCCCTCATGGTATTCCTTCTCTGTCCCTCTCTGCATTGATTTTGAAAGAATTTTGTGTTTTGATCGCCCCCCTTGAGCTAGAGGACTCTAGACCGTAGCCTCCAGCCTTCTTCCTCTTGCCTTAGGATGGTTTGTAAGCTTTTTTCCAGCTATATTTCCCGGAGAAGGAGATCTCTAGTTATCTCAGTTTTTTCCATATCCTCTTGGAGAGATTCCATCTCTTTAACAATTTCAATTTTCTTAAGAGATGGTTCCTGATAATGGCACGTGGCCTAAAGCTTGAGAGCAAACTTTACCATTTTGAGCTTTTGTTCCCATATGAAAGCTGGCGAACCTGGAATGAAGCAATGCCAAGCTTTATAGATGATATCCCGAACCCCTTCTGATTCCAGCCATAGGTGGTTAAACCTAAAGGGGAGGGGCCCCAAGTTCTCCACTAGCGAAAAGAAAAGACATAAAGGCTTGTGATCTGATACCGCCGAGCACAGGAGCTTGGACTCGAGGAAAGGAAGATTCCTGAGAAGATGGGTGCTAACTAGCACACGATCTATCCTATAAGCTATATGTTCCGTTCCGATTCTTTTGTTGCTCCAGGTATAAACCCCATTCTTTGGTTTGATATCCGTTAAACCCCAGTACGTAGCCAAATCCTCCAACCTTTCTCCAAAGGGATCCCTCACTTTGACTCCTCATATGTGCTCGGCTATGGAGATAGTAACATTAAAGTCGCTAGCAATGAAGCAAAGGGTCTGCTTTTTCCCTTCACATTGTTCCTCCAAGGAGTTCTAGAAATTTTCTTTCTAAGCTTGGATTGTGGGTCCATAGATGTTCCCTACCCAGAATGCTTCCTTGTTTTCCTTATTTTCAAGTTTTACAAACAACCAATTTTTGTTTTCGATGGCTATTTGCAAGGAGAACTTCTCATTATCCCACCAAGTAAGAAGGCCTCAAGAGGCACCACTCACACTGATAGCTAAACCTTCTCCTTTGAGCCACAATTTTTTCATAGTTGAAAGACTATCTTCCACAGTATTTTTAGTCTCCTAGATAAGGAGGACGGAGATGAATTTAATTGATTTGATTCTTTTAATCACTTCTGTTTTCTGGGAACCTCCTAATCCTCAACAATTCTAGGAGACCAACTTCATTATTTCTTAAGTTGACAGAGTGCCTTTTCCCTTTCCTTTTCTTCTTCTTTGGCGCTGAGAAGATATTTGCTTTCCTGTGAATTTTTTACCAAGAAATCAAGATTGGATTGCTTCCGAGCTGCTTTTTCTCTTGCGGCTTCTTGCTCCCTTAGTGTCTTGTTTGATCTTCTGCCCTTTTTGGATTGAGGTTCCTGCTCTTCATTGGAATTTTCTGAGGTTTCTTCAAAACTTGCTTTGGCCCTAGAACGGGTGACTGAGCCTTCAGAATTGGATGCTCCTTCCTTTCTATGGTTGGGTGAGAGAAGTCCTCCACCCTAGAGTCCCTTTGCTTTGGAGATGGTGCTTCCATTGGGATCTCTTGTTCCTGGGGAATGACCTCTTCCTCATTTTCCTCTGGGGTGTCTGTCTCGGGTTCTTCATTGGCGATGGCTTCAAAATTGTTTCCGGTTGCATTCTTTACTGGGACATGGGGTTGCAGTGTCGAGGATGATTTAGCACTCCTTTTCCTGCTTGCCACATTCCAGCCTTCTTCTTGTAGGTCTTTCGGATTAGATTTGTCTGGTTTTTTTGGACAGGATTTGGTGAAATGCCCGTACTCATGACAGTATTTGCATTTGAAGGGGATTTGCTCATAGTCAACTATCTGGAGATGATTCCATCCTTCAATGGATAGATTGATGGCTTTTGGAAGACCTTTCTCTAGATCGACCTCCACACATATTCTAGCACATGAGAACATAGGAACTTTCGGTTCTGATTTGTCAATATATTTGCCTAAAGTATACCTATTTCCCAAAAGTCTTCATCATTCCAGCAGTGGAGGGGGAGATGGGGAAGCTTGACCCAAACTAGAATTGCCTTAGGGATATGTTTTCAGGGTCGAAAGAGAGATCCCATTTGTTAAGATACATTCATCTTGGTCCCATAAAATATGGCCCATTTCTGAAGATGAGGTCCCAATCTTTTTTTTTCTCGAAGATGAAGACAAGGTAGCCCTTCCCACATAAGATTTGTTGTACTTCTCCTTGGATGAGAGATCTCCAATTTTTATTGAGCCAAATTTCCACCGATCTGGATGACGGCCAAAGGCCAGTGAACAAACCGATAAGTCCTTTCTCTGATAATGTGATTGCTTTTCGCTTTGAAGCTGCTGAAGAAAGCTTGAACTCTGGGATTTATGAACGTTTAACAAAACGGGACAGAGGAGAGGCACTTGACGAGGGGGGTTCAAGAGAGGCGACAATGTTCAAAAAACGATCATCAAAACTTGCTAAGTCTGGATCAGGAGGATCCATGGTCGAAGCAAGCCGAGGAGGCCGAGGGGGCATGCGCAGCAGGAGTGCCCTAGCAGCCGCAAACCCTAGCAGAGAAGAGCCTCTTCGATACAAATCATTAATGCACCCTTCCACTATTTTTTATTTTATCTTCATCCAAAAAATGAAGATATTGTAACACCCTAAAATCATCTTATATTCATTTCAAAAATATAATAGATTAATATAAACTCAATTCAAGTTCCCAAATCAAGTTACAAATTATAGATGTATATTGTACAAAACAAAATATAAATCTTTAAAGTGATTTTGGCACCACAAACTATCCAAGCTTAGAAGGTTTATCAACTTATAAAATACCTAAAGACATTTATATCAATGTTTTATATTCCAATGTTGTAAGTCCCATAAATATTGAATTATTTCAAAATGAAAATGCACCATGATATGAAATTGTTCTCATGTGGATAGTAAGTTGTGCTAATTTTAATTTATTATGAAAAAAATATTTTTTTAGCAAACATAATTAAAACAAATTTATATCTTATCACTAAATAATCAAGTTATTGAATGAATAGATTAAAAGTTAACTTATTATTAACTAACCAAGTTATGTGCATTAAAAATTAATCCATAACTTAATATTCAATAATCAAGTTATTGAGTAAATATATTAAGAGTTAACCTTAACATATTACCAAATTACCAAGTTAATGTAATTGGTCTTTTTTAATCACTTGAGTTTGGATTTTTGATGGCTTGTTATTTCTGAATAAATAATCCATGATTGGGCACACAATACAAAATAAAAGCTTCCATAGATCAATTTGCTAGAACACATGTAAGACCCTACCGAACAATTGACCTAATAAATCATTGCCTTTTGTTGCACCATCTCAAAGAAATTTTGTGACTTTTTACCATCCATTCAGAAGTGTTTTGAAAAACCCATTGAATTGGGTGGGTAAAAAAAAATATTACCTTTGAAGCCCTTTCTCTGAACCAGTGTAATCAGGCTAATAATTTTGTTAATTTTGAAGTTCAGATTCAATCAAATCCAAAATTAGGTAGTCTAAATATTTTAATTTTATATTTTGGATTTTTTTATAAGAGTAATCCACCTAATAATTTTGAAGTTCAGATTCAATCAAACCCAAAATTATGTAGTCTAAATATTTTAATTTTATATTTTGGACTTTTTTTTAAGAGACATCTCACCTCGTCAGTTTTCCAAGGGGAAAACTCAGTTTTAAGTTTTGTATCAGTTAAGCAAAGCTCTTTTTGCTGAGAATATTTGTTTACAACTATATGATACACTATTGGCATGTTCTACATGTTTAAACATCAAAAGAATGAATATCAAATGTATTGGGATCAATTTGCCACACATTCAATGGTGCACACTCTTCCAAGCACTCCTTTAGTTGAGCTTCAGTGTAAGACTGCATGCGGGAAACCCAATTAAGATGCGTTTAAACCAACTTTGATTAGGAAATTTGAACTAATGATACTGTTTATACTTCATACAGTTTGTGGAGAGTACCTTTCGAGAAATCCAGTTCATGGCATTGGCATAGCGGACATCCATTGCATTCATCCCTTATGATTGAATAAATGTCAGATTTGGCATCCAGGCCAGTCTTCTTTCTTTCATCAGCATATAAGAAGATCTTTGACATTTGCATAAGCCTGAGGGCTTCATCTACATCACTTCGGGCCACTGTTTCTGAGAATCTAAGTCGACTTGGTGCCTGTGAACATAAATTCAGGCAAAAGAAACAGAGACATCGACTTATGTCAATAAACCGGTTTCTCAGATTAAAATGCCAAATTTCGATATAATGAAGTTGCTTACTCCCAACTCCACTCTGGTGTTGAAAAGATGAGAACTTAAAATTGTCACTTCTCTTGGATCTAGTACCTCATACTTCGTAATTGCACAAAGGAACAGATAAATTACCATTGAGATGCGAAGAATGCTTAGAAGTGTTCTGGCAGTGGTGTAAGAAGGTTATATCCTTCTTGCTGCTGCTATATAAGACCTAGAAAATATGAACCGTCATAAGATTAAAAGAATTATACTTTCCCTGCTTCCCCTACCTGTGGTGTAAACTCCTCGAGGTGCCACACTGATCATGTGTTTCAACAGCTGACTCTTTGCAACTCCAGGATCTCCCATCAAACAGACATGCAAGTCACCTCTTATCTGCAAGTAGAACAGAAATGTGAGCAATAAATATACAGTTGCCTGTGCAGGCAGAGATCAAATACACGAGTATCAAAACTTTTTTCCTGATAATCACCGTTTGTCTACATTTAAATCATCTCTTTTTGAAGTGAACTTGTACATAATCTTTGCCCTGAATGATTTGAAACCAAAGTCCATGACACTTTGTACAAGTCAGTAGTTAAGAGCTTAACAACTATGCTTTTTCAAGGGGGTATTCTTTGAAGTTTCTTTGTGACAGCTCTCTTCAGTAAAGGAATTATCCCTTCATTCCATCCGTAAGTTTCCTCGTTGGGGCACCGACAAGAAGCAGCAGCAGAGCTTTTTTACATACTCGTGTCCAAAGATTTATAGAGCTAAGGAACATGAAAGCTTGTTGTAGATGTCCCCATCCTCAGCAAGCCGATCTATTTGTTCTTGTTCATCACCTTGTAAAGTGTACCTAAGGATGTTTGAAATCAATGAATGGAATAATGAAAGCAATAAGTGGATTGTATTCAATTTTATATGGTTAGACCAGTTTCAAAGTGCAGGCTTTTGAAATTAGATATTTAGTATTTACAAATTGAGGGGCAATGACAAATAATGAATAAACGCTGTAATGATATAAAAAAGGAAGGAATCACGATAACTCTGGATTGTTTTGATTGCTAAGAGACAATTTCAAACAAGAAGTGCTTAATGTTTGGATATCCAAAAACCCTTCACTTTGCCTTTAGAAAATACTGAATCTCGTTCATGAAAAATGAAAGCAATAAGAAATAATCAAAAAGCATCTTAACAAATGTTAACTTTGATTCAAATCATAGATTAGCTTCTCATCTTTGAAAAATGAAGCATTTCCAAATTCTACTTGAACCACAACGGTATAAGGAAGATGCCTTTACAGCAAACAAAAAGGTAAAATTGTACTTACTCTTCGTATCTTTTCTTAAAACGAGTAATTGTCATTGCTTCAAGATATCTATCTGCCACCAACCCTGCTCGCATTGCTCGAAAACCTGTATAAGGAATAGGAAGAAATATTCCAGAGATTTGCACTAGGTCACCCGACCCAACCTGAGCAACACAGACTCAGCTGTAAATGCTTTTGTAATGATTTTAGTTGTGACAAAAGCCAAATCTTATGCAACCAACAGAACAAATGTAAAAACTTCACAAAAAAGGAACCTTCCTCGTAAGTTGTCCTCTTATATGTACTGTCATCGATCTAGGTATATGCCCTTTGGGCACGTGCTCTGACAACTCCTGAATTTGATGCTGCAACGAGAACAATCAAATTAGATGAACACGTCCTTCAAATTGATCTTTGTTGCTGGAAAATATCCAGTATTATACATAGTTTCACCAAAAAAATTAATCTATTTGCATCAACAAAATTTAAAAACTAACAACAATTCTAGAACACACAATGCTCAATTAGCCTTAGTTCAGGAGGCCATAAGACAAAGTAAGTTGGCACCCACTAAGCTTCTACAAATTAAATTTTAAGGGAGCCTTAAAGAGAAACCAAGGGTAAGTTGGTGGCAGTCTGAGAAAAGCAATTAATGACTACAAGTGAAGTGTGGCCCTAGTGCGTGTTTATGCGTGTGTAGAAGGGGGAATGTGTTGTTATCTATTAGCCAGGAGTGTGCCTTCTTTAACTTGTCAAAACAGCCCATATCCCCTTCGTCCATACCACCTTCATAAATGTGCCGTCTATAAGCACACAGTTACAGTCTATCCATCACAATTTAATTCTTCCATGGCATTTTGATCAGGTACAAGCTGTGAAGTTAAAGGATGCACAGATCCATGATTCGGGTATTTGATTTATCTTCTGCCATATGTGTAAAGCACGGAAATAATGCTTGAGCTGATGACTATCCTTGCTCACAATTTTAGCTTATCCGCCCATCATGCATCTGCTCTTTTCCTAATTGCTGCTAACATAACTTTCATGTTTTTTCAGTCACAGCAGTTTAATGGCGCATATATGAAGAGGGGTTACTTTATATTTTGAGACTGCATGAGGATGCATTCCCACAATTGAAATGTGGGTCACTCGCAGCATATGGACATCACATAATTGGGCGCACTCTATGTTAGGCTTTAGATAAATATCATGCAAGAACAGGGATGCACTTAGCTGCAGGGGAGTCCAAATACATAGTTTGCTATTCTAGCAGAGACAATGTAGGTATTTTCAACCTATCCTTGATCCCTGACATTTTTTGAACCCATAGCATGTGTGAAGGTAGGTTCTAACTTCTAAGAGGTTGATTAATTGTTTTGGCATCAAGGAAGACGCACTTCAGCCCATAGCTAAACTCGTGAACACACCTACTTAGCAACAGTCACTTATCTATTTTGGTAAGTCATGAGGACGCAAGGTAATGAAAGTTGCGGATGGGTTGGCATGAAGAGGGTGGCACAACTCAGGGTAAAGGGCTTCATATATTTAACAGAAAATGACAACGCAACCAGTGTGAAAGGATTACTTCTACTCTAGGCTAGCATGCACTGCACATGTGTTGGCAGACTTGACAGAGTTAAGGCAGAATTTTAACAGGTTTAACAGCAATGTGATTGTAGTGATTCAAAAATGATGTGGGGGTCAGATCCATTGATATTTTTAACTTTATTTTTACGTGCAATTTCCTATTGAGCTTCTTGATAAAGAATGAAAATCTGAACATTGGTTGACATTTTCCCTCTCTTATATGCGTCACTTTTAGTTTTTTTAGTTTTTGATGCTTGCAGCCCTGCCATTCAATCTGATCAGTCAATTTCACAAGGTTGAGTGGGACTTGTCCCTTGTCTTAATGGAGTTGTTGTAAATATGGGTTGTTTTTGTTTTTAACCCCAAAAGTTCATAGGATAAGGATATTTTCCTTGCATAAATTTTGAGCAACCACGAGAGGGTTGTGTTTCTAGCATTGATAATAGGGATTGGGACATCTTGATCTTGTGAGATTCATTCTTTGTGAATTTCTCAGACATTTTCTCTTAGTCATCATCTGACTCCATGGCCCAATGGCAGGCACACTGGTTTCCAATTTTTGGACTATCCAATGCTAGTAGTGATTTACCCTTTGTGAATTTTATCTACTTATTGGTTTATTTGCTTTATTTGACTCCAATTAATAGGCTTTATACCAATCATAGTGGACAATAACAGATTGTTTCCATCAACAACTAATAACCAAAAGAAAGTCTTTCCTCTTACCACTTTAATAATTCTCTCTAAAAGTATTATGCCCTTCTAAGATCCCAAAATAATGTTTATTAGGAATCTTTGCCCGATATCAGTGAAACTGTCCATGATAATAAAGCGCCATCCTCACCTAGGTTTGTTTAAGGTCTTCAATTGACCCTAGCACTTTTCAGACCTTGTTGTTCCTGATATATTTTAACATGGGGATAAACATCCATCCATTCATGATAATATTACACCTTGTACTCACCCAAGTCTTTTTAAGGTCTTTTATTGGCCCTTCCATTGACACAGTTAATTGAAATTCTAATTCATTATAAGTAGGGGACAAATATTCAGGCCCAGAAGCAATGATTTTCTTGGCCACCTCCTTGTAATAAGCAAAATGAAAAACATCAACAATAATTCTACTAGGCATTATAAACTCAACAATTGTTTTATCTGTCTCCTTCCTATGTTGTATGCTATGCTTGTTAATAACATTTGGATCTGAAGACTTCTCTATACTAGAAGATCCCATTATATAAATAACTCGTAAAGTGTTTCATTGGAAATTGGGAGGAATCTAAAGTGTAGGGCTTCCGATTTTCTTAGCATATGCACTAGAAAATGAAGCCTAGTCACTTAAAAACTTTTAACGAGTAATATTTATATGGATTAGCGTAATTACCAATAATTTCTAACACAAGTTGGTGACCTTGACTATAACTACCAAAATAAGGTTTATCATTAAGATTGCACGCACAGTTCTGGGAACCACAAATGTTTCTTCTTTTTCCCTTTTCTGCATTTCTTAGCATATTGGATTGAAGTGTTTAGAGCCATGTGTCCTAGGGATATTTTGTGGTGATTTTATTTTAGAGAAGGAAAAATAAGACTCTTTATCCATCTTTATTATTGCATTAGGAAAGCGTATGTACATTGAATATTAGCCCAAGGGATTAGCTTAAACAGTTGTCACGAATATCGCTTTGCATTTGGCTAGTTCGGTGCCAGCAGGTGCCCTGTTCAATCTCCCTGGGTTAGGTGGACTAGTCTACACTTATGGGTTTACTAGGGATGCCATCCATTGATGTGGAGAAGCATCCCTTTGGTTTTCTTGAAAAAAATTACATTGAAGACAGCATGCTTCCCAAAATGAGAAAAGTTCTAAAACCTTCAAAATGCTCGGAAAATTTCAAAATAACATACCTACAATTCGATAGTTATGACTTCCTAGACATGAAGCTGCCTCAATCTCTGTCTCTACCAGTTAAATTTCTACAAAGCTAGCATTTTTGGACCGGCAATGTTAGTGATTTTGTTGGTTTTTGAGGTCTCTTTGATTTTGTAGATGATCTCTTTATTCACAGCCTCCCTCCATACAGACTCTCGATACCCTCCCATGCATCTCCTCAACCTTAAGTAGGAGTTAAGACCATTATTAAGTATAACACGTATAGGAGCTCCATCCAAGCTTTTTGGAATGCACTGTCTAAGCCTCTAAATACAAAGTTGGCATACTAATTTGGGCATTTCCATTTTCTAATGGTCTCATCATTCATCCTAATTGAACTCACCACCATTGGTCATATCAGTATAGTTTTCCTCTTGGCCATCTTAGGTTATGTTCTCACTAGCTGAGAGTAGAGATAAACCATCACATGTTCAACGTGAGGAACACACTGCAGGATTTTCTATTTATAGGAGGGGAAGAACAAGGAACATTTTATCTTTATATGCTCAACTTATAATGAGATCGAAGGAGATATTACTGCTATTTCAGAGACTATAGAGGATGTTTATATGTCTAATTCAGATATCTCAGTAAAAAGTGTTTTGCCTTATTCCCAGAGAGGTGGATAAATTTTACCATCACTTGCTTCAAACCTCTCCTGTTCCTGGGATCACCTATTTCTTCTTCCCTAATAAGACTAATAGTAAAATGAATCAGCCTAAAGGTATGGTAGATAATCAAGATGACAGTGTAAACCCACCAAACACTTCCCCTTTACATGGCACTTGCTTGGCATCTGGCCCATTCTAGTGGATTAGTTCATGGTGTATTACAAGATGTTCCAGTAAGGCTCATATTCAACCCACCAAGGCTCAAATTTCCCTAGCACCATGTTCACCCCTCATGGGATGGTATCCTGTGCAAGCAGTTTGTTTATTATGGTTTGAGCCATGTGTAGTCCTTGGGTGACTCCAGTGAAATAGATACCCCCCACTAGTGGTTTCTTATATACAGGTTGATGGAACCTCTATTACATTGCCACAATGTAATATCCCAAACTGATATTTTCCTGTTTATGTGTATACTATAGATGGCTAATAGACTTACTCCTTAATCAAATAGGAAAGCAAACCCCAAACTTTGCATGCATGCAATTGCATGCAAATATGTTCCCTAGAAAATACTGAGATGCTATAAAATAGGAGAAATCAATGCATGTACATTGTACATACCAGTATATAGATGAGCTGATGGTGAAGAGACTGGTCCCAGCATGCAGGGATTATGCCGGAGGAATAAGGAGATACACCAAATCGTCCTTCACAGGTGAATGCGCCCTCCTCTCAAACTGTATAAGATCCAAAATAATAAATAGGCTGCTGCTGGAAGCCCGGATGATGTGCCCTAGGGTTATAATACCCCTCTGATGATGATGGAAGCAGCATGCGAAAGTTCTGAACCTTGTAGGTAGGAAAACAAATTGCTTTGTCTCTGATCATGGTGACACAGTGTGATGGTGAAACCCTCTGGCTGGATGAATAATCAACCTCCCGGAATAACTGCTGAATGTAACCTGATGATGAACTAGTGTTGAACCTGGATGATCCAACCTGATGATGAACTAGGGCAGATAGATTTCGCTACCGAAATACACCAGTTAGTTGAGCATGCGCTCAACCCCAACTTAGCTCACCGAGCTCTCCAATTCGACTCCACAAATCAATTATCACATAAGTGACTTCTCCCTTCACTTTATCTTTCTTTTATAACTTTCAACTGCGAAAACCCTAACTTTTGACCTAATTAGGTCACTTTATCTTCTAATTTACAGTTGACTTGCATGCATGCGCAAACCCTAACTTTTGACCTAATTAGGTCACTTTATCTTCTAATTTGCAGTTGACTTGCATGCATGTGCATGGTGACTTAATCGGGTGCATGCATCATTAAATAATACCCGGATGTCATGCATGCAGGTTGCCTTTGGCTCTAGTGGCCCTCTTTGACCCAATGGTGATATAATATTGATGCCCTAGATCTTCTATATATGGCATCAGTCTTCGGCTGATTCCTTGACTGTCAGTACCTGCTCGAACCTATAGGAATCACATAGGTTAGTGGGTTGGTCCTCAAATGCCTAATCAGAAGAGGACATTACAGTCCTCCCCACTCGAATTTGCTTGTCCTCAAGCAACTGTAAAGCTGGGTGCTGTAATACCTATTCTGCCTCCCAAGTAGCCTCCTCTATAGGCAGATCTTTCCACTGAACCAGGTAATCTCTGATGATTCTACTCCTCAGTTTCCACTCTCGCACCTCTAGGATATGCTCTGGAATCAGAACCAATTGCCCCTCGTCATCAAGGGGAGGAAGCTCAGAAGATGTAACAATCTGTTGACCAACCACCTTCTTGAGATTGGAGACATGAAATACATTGTGAATCTTGCTCTCTGGGGGTAGTTCTAGCTCATATGCTACCTCTCCGACCTTTCGAATGATCTTGTAAGGACCATAGAAACGAGGTTGGAGTTTTTCTGCTCCTTTCTTTTTAAGAGATGACTGTCGGTAAGGCTGGAGGCGTAAATAAACGAAGTCTCCCACCTCAAAAATGCGCTCAACTCTGTGCCTGTCTGCATATATCTTCTATTGATTCTGAGCAGCTTGTATGTTCTGCCTGAGTATCTTGAGGATATCTTGACCCTCCTGAATCCACTCCTTGGCCTTGGGGCCCTGGTATCGCCAAATATCCGGTCTGCAAAAGTGGAAGCATCATACCCATATAGGGCTCAGAAAGGGGTCATTCTAATGGTCATATGGTAGGTGGTGTTGTAACAATGTTCACCCAAGTGTAACCATTTGATCCATGTCCTCTGCTGACCTGATACGTAATTTCTCAAGTATCCCTCAATCCATTTATTAACAATCTTTGTCTTCCCATCACTCTGCAGATGATAACTTGTGCTCATGGCTAACTCGGTCCCCACTAACCGGAAAAGCTCTTGCCAAAAGGCTCCTGTGAATTTGTTGTCCCTGTCACTGACAATGGTCTTGGGTAACCCATGGAGTCTAAATACCTCTCTGAAAAATAGTTTTGCTACCTGTGCTACCGAATAATCTAATGATATGGCAAAGAAGTGAGCAAACTTAGTCAATCTGTCCACTACTAACTACAAGCAGTCTCTTCCTTGGACCTTGGGCAGCCCAGTAATGAAGTCCATAGAAATGCTCTCCCATTTCTGCTCGGGAATAGGTAAGGGATGTAGTAAACCAGCCAGGTGGATGTGCTCTATTTTGTTTTGTTGGCATAAGCTGCACTCCCTCACATGTTGTATCACATATTTCTTGAGGCCCTTCCATGAGAACCTTTCTCTAATCTGTCTGTAGGTCTTGAGAAACCCCTGATGCCCTGCTAATTGTGAATCGTGCGATGCCTATAATATTTTCTTCATGAGGGGAGACTCTGGAACCAAGAATATTTTGTTTTTGTAGTATATGATATCATCAATGACCTTGTACCTATCATCCTGAATCTGTCCATCCAATAGCTCGCAAGAAAACTTATCTTTGGAGTACTCAACCAAAAGATGAGACCTCCAATCTGATGAGATGCTCATAAGGGATAAAGTAGCTGGTCGTCTAGAAAGTGCATTGGCCACTACATTGCTCTTCCCCTTTACGTACTCAATCTCGAAGTCATAAGCCTGAATTTTACTTACCCATTTCTGTTGTCTCTCATTTCGCTCTTTCTGCTCTAGGAAGTATTTCAGGCTGTTGTGATCTGTCTTAACCTTGAACCTAGCACCTACTAAGTACTGCCTAAACTTGGTTAGCGCATGGAGGATAGCTAACATCTCTTTGTCATATATAGAATAGTGGCGCTCATAAGTCTTTGAGCTTCCTACTCTCAAATTCAATGGGGTGGTTGTTCTGCATCAAAACTGCCCCAATTCCCTCTCCTGAAGCATCACATTCTAACACAAAGGATTGAGAAAAGTCTGGTAAAGCTAATACTGGGCATGAACTCATTACCTCCTTCATTTTCTTAAATGTTTGTTGTGCTACCTCTGACCAACTAAATGCTCCCTTCTTGGTAAAATCTATGAGGGGTGCGGTCATCTGTGAGAATCCACTGACATACCTCCTGTAGTAGGTGCAAAGGCCCAAAAAGCCCCTCAGTTCTGTCACATTTTTAGGTGTAGGCCAATCCAAAATTGCCCGAATCTTCTCTAAGTGCATCTGGATCCCGTTGGGCCCTATCACATGTCCTAAGTACAACATCTCCTGCATGCCGAACTCAGACTTGGACATTTTGGCATATAGTGACTGCTCCTATAGAATACCAAGTACTTCATCAAGATGTCTCAAATGTTCTTCCCAAGTCCGACTGTATATCAATATGTCGTCGAAGAATACTAGAATATATTTACGCAACTGTGTCCTGAAGATATGGTTCATGCATGATTGGAAAGTAGATGGTGCATTAGTGACCCCAAATGGCATCACTAGAAACTCATAATGTCCATCGTGGCAACGGAAAGTGGTCTTTGGAACATCCTATTCCCTGACCCGATTCTGATGGTACCCTGAGCGGAGATCAATTTTGGAAAAGTACTTTGCCCCCTGTAGTTCATCCATTAACTCATCAATCCTAGGGATGGGATACCTGTTCTTTATGGTCTTCTTATTGAATTCCCTGTAATCAATGCAGATGCGTAAGGTTCCATCATTTTTCTTCACTAGCACTACTGAAGATGCAAAGGGACTGGAGCTAGGTTTGATGTATCCTAGCTTGAGTAGTTCCTTGATTGTACTCTCGATCTCATCTTTATACCTCTTAGAATGTCTGTAAGAAGTGGTGATAACTGCTTGGGTCCCCTCCTCTAACTCAATAATGTGCTCAAATCTTCTATCTGGAGGTCGACTTGCTGGAAGGTCTCCAAATACTACCTTGTGCTTTTGTAGTAAGGCCTCTATATCTGCTGGATGTTGTGTGGCCTCATCTATTGGTTTCCTGAAGGTAACCATACCCTCTACAACCCACTTAATATCTCCCTGTCGGAGTACTTCCTCCATCCTGTGTGATGTCACTGTTGTGGGAGGATAGGTATTCATCCCTCTCAATACCACCTTCTGTCCTTCTGCTCCTGTAAACTCCATCTCCATGGTATAGTAATTTGTGGAATACTTCCCTATGGAATACAACCACTGAACTCTTGGTACCACATTCATTTTAGGTACATCTACCACATAGAATGTCTCTATCACTGTATAATTCCCAAGCGTTACCTTTAATTTAGGAATCCTCTGACTACACTCCATGGTGTGACCTGCTGCTGCTACCGAAAACCCATCAAATCTCTCAGTCTGAATGTCTCTATTTTTAACTCATGCAGCATCAATAAAGTTGTGGGATGCCCCACCATCTATCAGTACTCCCACTCTGTGGCCCTGTACGGTACCTCTGATCTGAAGAGTGTGGAATCTAGGAACCCCTGTCATGGTAGCAATGGTACCTCTTGAGGCCTGTCCCTCAGCAACTGTCTCTGTTGTCTCTCCCTGCTCCTGATCTTGGTAATCCTCATCCTCCTCACTATCAGAATAAGCCTCTATGTAGTAGTCCTTTCCTTTCCCTGAACATCTGTGACCTGGTATCCATGGTTCCTAGCAAGTGAAACATAACTTTTTTCTTCTAAGGTCCTGTCGGGTATCATTGTCCATCCATTCTTTCTTGGGCCATGGTTTCCTTTCTTTATCTTTAATAGGAACACTGGTCCTGGGAGGAAACCTATTTTTGGGCACTGCATCCTACAAGTCTCTAGTCCGTCTAATGGCATCTGCTAGGGTGGTGGACCTATAAGACTTGACCCATCCCCATAAGGGTTCAGTGAGAGCCTCAGTGAATAACATAATCAACCTGCTCTCTGATATATCTGTGACCATGACTGCTATCCTCTGAAACTCAAAAATAAAAGCATCTGCACTCCCTATCTGCTTGAGTTGTGCCAGCTCCCTAAAGTGTACCTCTGGATCCTTTCGACCAAACCGCTCAATGAGCCTCTGTGTAAAATCTGTGTATGAGGTGATGGTGTTGTGACCCAGTGTCACTAACCCGTGGTACCACCACTCATGTGCTTCTCCATCCAAATGCAAAGTATCCAATTTAATGGCATTTGTCTCAATCATGGGGTTGAGCTGGAAGTATGTATCCAACTTCTGCACCCAATTCCTAGCTGGGCCACCCCGGGTGCCCTCAAAAGTAGGGATAGTTAGTTTCCCTACGGTGCGTTGTAACTCATAGTTCTGGGTGAATGGCCTATTGTAAGCTTTGGGTTTGTTCTTACTTTTAAAGTGGCAAAAGTTAGTGAAGGTCATGGTTGAATGGAAGTCCTCTCCTAAAGCCCTATATTCTCTCAGATAGGCACTCATGGGTTCTTCTGGTTGTGCTTGTGCTAGAGGCATTGTAGCTGGACTATCTAAGAATTGAGGCATGGTAGGTCAGAAAGGCTTGTATATATGAGGATGGCTCTACATGTTGGTATGTAAGTGCTCCCTACTATTACTGGTGGATACCCTATCACTATTGGGAAATAAGGGACTGTGTGAGGTGGGCCCTTTCTTCTCAGTCATTTGCCTAAAGGTGCTCATTATTTCTTTTTTCCCAGTGGCGAGTTCTTTTATGGCTGATATGAGACTATTGAAAGTTTGATATGAGACTATTGAAAGTTATTTTATCATCATTGACCATTGTTTCTTTTCCTTTTTCAAACCGGTACTCTCTGTTCCCCAAATCTATGTCCTCTAACTCCTATTCTCTATCTCTATACCTCTATCTCATGTGAGTAATGTTGTATGGGTCTCCTGGATTCATTTATAATTTTTGCATGCCCACAGCTGGCAAGGAAAATAGCTCTAATACCACTGTAATATCCCAAAGTGATATTTTCCTATTTATGTGTATACTGTAGATGGCTAATAGACTTACTCCTTAATCAAATAGGAAAGCAAACCCCGAACTTTGCATGCATGCAATTGCATGCAAATATGTTCCCTAGAAAATACTGAGATGCTATAAAATAGGAGAAATCAATGCATGTGCATACCAGTATATAGATCAGCTGATGGTGAAGAGACTGGTCCCAACATGCAAGGACTCTGCCAGAGGAATAAGGAGATACACCAAATCGTCCTCCACAGGGGAATGCGCCCTCCTCTCAAACTGTATAAGATCCAGAATAATAAATAAGTTGTTGCTGGAAGCCTAGATGATGTGCCCTAGGGTTATAATACCCCTTTGATGATGATGGAAGCAACATGCGGAAGTTCTAAACCCTGTAGATAGGAAAAAAAATTGCTTTGTCTCTGATCACGGTGACATGGTGTGACGGTGAAACCCTCTGGCTGGATGAATAATCAACCTCCTGGAATAACTATTGAATGTAACCTTATGATGAACTAGTGCTAAACCTAGATAATCCAACCTGATTATGAACTAGGGAAGATAGATTTCGCTACCAAAATACACCAGTTAGCTGAGCATGCGCTCAACCCCAACTTAGCTCGCCGAGCTCTCCAATTCGACTCCACAAATCAATTATCACATAAGTGACTTCTCCCTTCACTTTATCTTTCTTTTATAACTTTCAACTGTGAAAACCCTAACTTTTGACCTAATTAGGTCACTTTATCTTCTAATTTACAGTTGACTTGCATGCATGCGCAAACCCTAAATTTTGACCTAATTAGGTCACTTTATCTTCTAATTTGTAGTTGACTTGCATGCATGCGCATGGAGACTTAATCGGGTGCATGCATCATTAAATAATGCCCAGATGTCATGCATGCAGGTGGCCTTTGGCTCTAGTGGCCCTCTTCGACTCAATGGTGATATAATATTGATGCCCTAGATCTTCTATATATGGCATCAGTCTTCGGCTGATTCCTTGACTGTCAGTACCCGCTCGAACCTATAGGAATCACATAGGTTAGCGGGTTGGTCCTCAAATGCCTAAGCAGAAGAGGACATTACACACAATTGGGGTGGAATGGGGATCATCAAAACTCATATGTAAACCTAGTCATGTGCCCTAAAGGAGTTATCAAAGTCTTGGAAAAAAGGGAGGGTTGGAAGATGCTCCTTTGTAACTATGTCAATCACAGAGTTCCTTTGGGTAAGGATTCATATAAGATCATGAAACTATAGACCTTTGTTGTCGCCCCGATTGTGATTAAAGGTAAAGGGAACTTTGTTGTAAAAAGTATCTGCAAAGTCTTTTGTAAATTGGAAAGGACCGGGATTCACATGTGGCATGGCTATCAACAATTGCTCAATAAGGTCAACATCTATCCTCTTAATGAAGGAAAAATCGTGGCCAAGTTACCTTGGTTCTTGGCCTTGAGATTCAATGCATCTTCACTTCTTAATTGAGAGGCTATACACCTTGGCCAAAGCCAAAGGAGTACCTTAGACTCACCAACATTGACAAGTCGTTTTGGAGTGATAAAAAGGCTTATTCAGGAATCCTTCCTATTGAAGTTGGGACTTCAATCACCCATTAATCGAACCTAGAATTGGAATAAGTCCAAGGCCGTAAAGAAATATAAGCCAATCAATGTTGATAGGTAGTTATGTCACAAACTTTTGTTGGATGTTGATTTGAATTAAATTTGGAGACTCAAGCCTTAGCAGTGTACTTGGCTCTTCATAGTTAACAATGTCAAGAAACCTTTAGTGGAGCCCAAAAAAATTCCTTCTTTGCTTGGCAAGTTGGCCCCTTATTTTGACCATAGACTATTAGTCCATCATGGAATCCCTCAACCTTGTGCCTGGTTGCAAGCAATGCAAAATCCTCAAGCAAACTTTATGGTTATATTGCATTGCCAAGTCAGACTAGAAGTAGGTTTCTAACTTTTGTCACCAACTCCTTGCTCCCCTCTAATGGAAATTTTCCCTACCAAGGGACAAAATACCCTTGGTCATAGAGTTTCATGTTGCCTTAAAAACTTATTAGAATTAAGTTTTATTTATAATTAACCAAAAAATAGTGCAACAATGTTTCATTAGGCTCAAGCAAATGGAAATTCTTATTGTGCAGAGAATACACTTGTATGAGCAAATATTTCATTGCAAATGACCATACATGTCCAAAAGGTGGACCTGGGCATGGTGTATCTATGCCAACTCCTAGAGTATTGGGGAAAGGACATCATGCACCACAAATAGGGAGCCTCCTACTAATTTGGTCACCCTTTCCTTTTGTTCTTGAGAAACTTATCAAAGCAAAGGAAGGCCAAGATACAAAGTTGGTGGAGTCGCGTGGTAGAGGAGAGAGCATCACCACAACTCGATATAGCCTTCCAACTCAAGAGAACTGATGTCTGAAGGTGAAGATGAGCTTCATGAAGCACTTTTAAGGGATAAAAAGAAGGGAAATATGGGATGCATGTTAATAGACTGGACCATGGGAATAAATACATTGTGTCTAGAATGAATGATTAGCCATTAGATATGAAAAATTCAAGGACGAGAACTGGAGGAAATGGTGTTTCCAGCACTAGGTTGGCCTTTGAAAAAATTTAATCCTGTCAGAAATAAAGTTCTGATTCTGAAAGTGGAGAAGAAAGATTAGGTGATCAAGTTTCTTAGTCAAAGGATGGTTAGTATCATGTGAATAAATCCAACCAGAAATATAATGATGAGTACAGTCACAATCAAGAAGAGTATGAAACCAATACACTTTTTGAGGATAAGGTTGACCCCAATTCAAGAGGTCAATATCCAACTATGTATGAAATTCAAGTGAGCATTCTTCCTCCCACAAGGCTAGTCAGCCACTGTTTGAGGACTAATGATGATGAAGATGAGGACAAGAGGAATTTCTTTGGCAGCCCAGAGTACCAAACTACACTTTGGGGCTATAGAAACTTTGGAAATGAGGATTCCCAAATTCATCATTTTCAGCACTTCAGTAATCAAAAGCAGTTTGATAATGAGAATGATGCATATGAAAAGGTTGTCAACAGAAAATAATATCATAACCAAGATTTTACACATGAAAGCCCAAGATTTCCTCATAGTTTTGGATCAAAAAAGGGATTATCTGGCCTAGTTGGTGCAAGTGAGAAGAATAGTGTACCTTTCATACACCTCTCTTTTATGTTGAACTAGTTTCTATGATTTAGGTTTTGAGAACACTCTCTCCTCATCATGAAAATAGGTCTCTTTTGAGACTACAACTCCAATCACAACCTTTTAATCCCCACACCCAACTCTAAACAATGTAACTGGACTAAATATAACCATTACAGGTATTGATAATCCTGTAACTGTACAGAACCAGTATTACAGGAATTTTAAGTTCTTGCAAGTAGTTCCACAAGTCACCACTGAGTTAGCATCCTATGGTTGCTATTCATCAAAGATGGATCTAATTTGTTCTCAATGAACCAATACGCCCCTGAGATTGGAAGTTTGATTCAGAATCGAAATTGATCAATTAAATTGCCAACACTCAAAGTAAAACCAATCTTGCTCCCATACAACCTGAAGTCAATTCCCGGGAAGGGAAATTAATACCCACAGGTGTCTGACTATGAAATCAAGATTTTGATAGTGGAAACCTGATAAATTTTACCCTATCAAGAAAACATATTAACCATCGAATCATTGCTAAATAGTCCCCAGATTTATAACAAACTTTGCAGCGATTCTACTTCGAGCTAACATCATTAGATCGATTAAAAAATGGAGTAGATTCCAAAGTTCATTTGGTTAACTAACAGAAATCCTTTAAACAATCTGATTTCTGATTTAACAGAAATCCTAAGGAGAACTTCGTTTTAAAGAATCTGATTTCTGATTTAATTACAGAACAACTATGACAGCGAACAGATCATCATTGAAAGGAAAGGAAGAAAATAGAGTTTTTGACGCTTCTCATGCATCTGAATTTGTACAATTCCAGATCACCTTCTCAACGTATCAAAGGATCGAACCTCTAACTTTTCCTTTCATCGAAATCCTTTAAATATTGTACACAGAGGACACAAAACAGAGCATGTGGAAAGAGGAGGATATATCTGGATTGAAAGTCAAAAAATCCTGCAATACTATAAATTGCATTATCACAGAAGAACATAAACCTAGTCATTTCATGCCGGAGAGAAGTTCTGATATATCACACCCGCGTCTATAAATTCACAACAAAGCCTTGAATCCTGCTTTTTCTCTATTTCCTTGTGGTGGGCAATTTCATATTTGATTTCCTCTTTTTCCACTCTCGGGAAGTGAAACAGTCATAATTTCATCACATGTCTTTCCACTGTTACTTTGTTACTTTGGTTGAAAAAAATAAGTTAGTTTAGGGATTGAAAAGCAATTTGTGTGTTAGTTCAGGGATGTAAACGGTTGTAAAAGCACAGCCAGGAAAAAGCAAGTTAGTTTAAGGATGAAAAATCAATAGGGATTGAAAAGCAATTTGTGATGTAAAAGCATAGCCAAGGAAAAGCAAGTTAGTTTAAGGATGAAAAAGCAATTTATCTATTAGTTTAGGGATGTAAAAGCAATTTGTCTCATCTAGGAAGGATGCAAAAGAGAAAGAAAACCTATATTATCCTAACCGTTGAATGTAAAAAGCAGTTAGTTCAGAGAGGAAGATGCAATTTGTTCATCTACTAAGGAAGGGTTCAAAAGAGAGGGAGACACACTGCTTACATCTATCTATTATCGATTGAAGCAAGTAAAAGAGGGAAGCACCTACATATATCTTAACTATTACACGCTTTCAAAATATTTTCCTCGGTCGGATTCCTGAGTCGGTCTCTGTCCGAGTTTGAGTCCTCAGTAGATTCTGCTCTGCACTGCACTGGAGGATAAATGGTTTTATAAATATAGTCTTCTCTGCTCTGAAAGGACCTCTGCTCTACTTTAAAAGGACCTCTACAGGATGCAGTTGATCTGCCTTTTCCTTTTTCATAATGGAAATCTTTTTGAGTTTGAGTCCTCAGTCTGAGTATGCCTTTTCCTGAGTCTCTCTGTCTGAGTTTGAGTACTCAATAAATACTATATGCGCTAGAGTAGGAAGTTGGACTGGACTGCACTACACTGGAGGGTAAATGGTTTCAGAAATATAGCCTGCGCTGCTCTAAAAGGACCTCTATCGGATGCAGTTGAGCTGCCTTTTCCTTTTTCACAATGGAAATTTGTGATTTCTCTCAATAATGGTATGTATCACTGGTTTATTTATTTCAATTTCATGTATTCATTCATTTAGAGGCATGATCTGCTAACCCTTTTCTAGCCTGGCCCTACCTCTCAGCAATACCATCTTTCTATTTCCAAAGCAGCACATTTCATGTCTCCAAAGGGCGCCATGCATCCAAGCAGCCAGCCACGGCCATAGCCATAGCCACCATTTCTATCTACTTACCTAGCACGGCCATGGCCATAGCCATCATTGGTTTCACTATTACGGCCACAGACACACCCAGCTTAGCTCTACTCTAGTCATTTTAGCTACGTACCTACCACGGCCACAGTGACGCCCACAGACAAATTATATCAATTGTTTGAGTTTCATCATTCAATACAAGATACTTGTTTTAGTAAAACCAGAGATAAGTATTGCTCACAACAATGGAAATGGAAGTCAATTAGAGTTCAGTAAGTGCATGCAGAGAATGTGATCTTTTATATTAATATGTAGTTTTGATTTGCGCTTATGTTTCTTCAAGAAGAGAGTGCTTAGTCTTTGAGTTTTTGGGAATTCTTTTGTAATGTGCTTTCCTTTGAAACCTATTAGGAGGTTTATCAAATCGAGAATTCCTTTGAGGCCTTCGGACATTTCTGATTCTTTTCAAGATTTTCTTGGCCTTTCTTCTTCCGCGAATAGAATCTTCTATTGACAACCCATACTTAGCACATATTGATTTGCTATCAGGAAATCTAGACATCTTTTGAATAGATTTATTTACCTTTGTGCTAGTACATAGGCCAACAAGAGCAGAAGTAATAATAGAATAGATTTCTCCCCAAGTGTAGGTTTCATAGGGAATTTAGAAAATGCCTTGGGATTTAAAATAATCTACATATTTACTGGGGAGAGCAGCAAGGTATGCTTGCTTCCAGAGCAGATTTTGGCTATCTACTACCTCATAGATGCGTTGCATTCATTCTCTGTGGAAATCATCATAATTAGCCATACTCTTACATTTTGAGTTCATTAAAATAAGAGAATGCTTATCAAATATTTCATGCTCTATTCCACACCAGTGCTCTAAGATCATAGTGGTGAAAGCACAATCATGTTACTTTGTGGTTTTCCATCATCATGGAAAATTATATCTTCGACATCATCTCTTAATATTTCTTTTTCCATTTTGTCTACAAGCGCAGGAGATGATTCTATTTCCCACCATTTTGCCAGAGTGCCAGTGAAACATTGTATAAGACATTTGCATGCTTCTATCTCATTTTTTCCTTTCATGCACATAATTCTATAGGATACATACATTTTGTCTAAAACTTGTCTGATTTGCCCTACTAACAGATTATCAATGTTCCACTCTAGGTAACTTTCTTCAGAAAACTGTGGTGCTTCAGGTAATTTTCCTTTGCCATATAAATTTGGAGCTGGAGGTCTAGACATATTCCATGGCAAGCTCTCTTTAATAGGCAAATCCCATTTTGTCATGAGCTGGGTAACAAGAGCATAATCTGTCTCAGTGCTTTCTGTAGGAAAATGGAGGGGGATTTTTTCTTTAACTTCAGACTTTTCTGGATGGTAGACACAAGAGATTCCTTCAACTGGTTTAGTAAAGAGATTAGAGAGAGGGATTTCTTTATTGAGTCATTCTTTTGAAGGAAGATCTGCTTGGATTTGTTTGACTTGGTACTTGATTTCTTCCGTTTTTTCATCAAGTTCATACAGTTTATGGGTCATTCCAGAACAAGAGTCTTGTAACTCTTCTAGTTTTGCACTCTACTTTTTGGCTTCAGAAGCCGTTGTTGTGACTTCAGTTTTGATTCCATAAATATTTAGAGAAAGGGAATTATTTGAGGGGACTAATTCATTCATAGTGACCTGCAACTGGTCAATATGTCTCCTACAAGCATAATCATTTGTGACAAATGTATGTGCAGCCATTCCTCTTAAAGCAACATTTTTCCAGTTTATTTGTTCTGAAACAATCTGTATTCTTTTATCAGTGTTACTCATTTGAGGTTCTTCTCTAGCCAAGACTAGAGGGATAGCTTTAGATTGTTTCTCTTCTTCTTCAAGAAGAATACTTTTGAATGGGGGAAATGTAGAAGTAGATTCTAACTGTTGTCCATCAATGCTTTTCCACTTATGTTTGGGACTTTCTATTCATTTCCCCTTTTCAGAGTCCATCATTTGGACTAACTATCTTTCACAAATATTTTTCTTCCATTCATAGAAGGAGATCCAGCAATCTTGACTATTCATATATGTTTGCCATTGCTTTGCTAGGCTTTGCTTTTGTTCTGCTGGTGCTGATGCATTGAATTCTACTGCCTCCGGGTGAGAGAAGAGATCCCAATTTTTCATTCTCTTCATCCAGTCTTTATCTACTTGCCATTTTTTGCAGCCTTTTATGAGAGTAAAGAATTTATGCATTTCAGGGATAGAAGGCTTTTGGATATAAACTGGTAGAGGATTATTGAAATGACAATTAGGGATGACTGTATTTGCTTGTTCTATGTATCCTAAACCATACTTTGGCATACCAGGGGGTTTGCAGTAGCCAAAGATTTCTTTGAGTTTTGGGTCATCAGTTTCCAATGCAGGGATGGAATGTATCATTAGGACATGATCATCATGGGAAAAACTGATATCAGCACATTTGGGATGAGGGCATGATTCTTTGGACAGAGTAGGTGGAGATAAATTGTTGTGAGGATTATGATTTTCATGTTTTGTATCAAATAGGATAGTATTTCTAAAATAGAACAATCACCATGCTGGGCTGCTAAGACCCAAAAGAAATTCAAGCTGAAGCCAAATGCCATGGTACTAAGTACCTTCATTTAGGCTGTATTCGAAAACCATGATGAAGGCGCAATAGTCTGAGTAGTATCACAATTTTCTTGTACCTTAGCACTACCTCGGAAACAACTCCTTTTACTTTAACATGACTAACAGCTTTAAGATGAAACATGTTTAAATCAGCATAAACGTGACTGGGATTGACACTAGGTAATTTCCAGGCAGCTTGAGGATTTTGCTCAACAAGTTCTAGATCGGCATAATTTAAAGTTGCAATAGAACAAGATTCAAACATTTCTGATAAAGCAGAAGAACTAGTAGATGCTATAGTTTCAGCATGTTTAATATCTTTGAAAGACATAGATCTATCCATCGTACTAGGTAAATTTGACGAACCAGGATCTGATACCAATTTTGAAGGATTGATAATCCTTTGCCAGCGGCTTCCTTCGACAAAGATAAAGCTTGAAAACTTTCTCAGCTTTCACTGCGTCTTACACAAACTCATACATGAACTCTTACATGAACCTTCAAACGGATCAACACTTGTCTATTACCTTCTGCGGCCTCCTGCCTTACAGGATTTTAGACCTCTTGTGCTATTCAGATCCTAAGAGAACTTTAGATGAATTTCAGACAATTGAGAGCCAAGAGAAAGAAATTCTTTATTTTATTAAAAACGCCTGATAGCAAATTGCATAATAATTACATAAAATAGATCTAGAAATATCTAGCATACAAAACAAACTTGGGAACCCAAAGGCGTCGAAGCTACCTTCTACTCATTTCCCACACTCAGACAGACTTGGGAACTCAAAGGCCCCGAAGCTACCTTATGCTCATTTCCCACACTCAAATTCTAACTTACTTGCAGAGCTCCAACCTGTAAAATCCGATGATCCAAATGACTTGCTTCACCCATTATTTATAGGAAATTCGGGGGACAAGTAGAATCCTACTTTTGAAAGTGTCAGGACACGTATGTCCTTGACAGGAATAAAGCTAGTACTGGCTTTTCTGTAGATTCTCTGTAATGTGGGTCAAATCACACCAAAAGTCTGAGAAGTCCTCCGAGTTACAGAGAGTCGTCCGGAAAGCTTATGAACAAAGTGGAGATTTTATAGAATCAAATCCCATGAAAAACTTATTGAGAAGACTAAAGGTTACAAAGTGGAGATTTTTACAGAATCCCACAGAAAATTGTTAGACACCATAGTCGATTTGAAAAACATTAATCAAAGTACATTGAACCATACTGGTTATCATAATACAATGTGTCCCACATTTTGGTGTATATCTGGCGAATGATAATAGGGTGTCCTTGCAAATTCTACACTTTAATCTTCATTCCTACTAGCCATTGATGATGGCTACTGAAAAAGTAGCCGAACACTTGAACTTTTCATCCATGACTTCGGATTCTTGCAGATCCCATATTTTATTGAGTCCAACGCCATGTCCTTCATATTTGCTTTCAATGATATAAGGGTCCACTGCGCTTCGGTTGATGCCAAATTTTTTCCACCAATTAAAGAACCAGTATGGGATGTCAAACTGAAGAGAAGTCCGAATAGATCTGAATTTAACAAGGGAGATGTATGTCCTGTCAGAGTTATCTTTACATAAAAAGTCCCACCACACTTGCTTATATTCTAAATAATTGTAGGGAGTGTCGGGAAAGATTTGGTCAGCTTGTCCTGTTGGCCACCATGCAAGATTTCATGGACAGTTTAGGCAGTAGTACTGATTTTCTATCGCAGGAGTGACAGAAAAAATTTTCCAGATAGATTCAACATCATGAAAGGTATATATCAGTGCTTGAGATGCATCTGCAGCTTTCCTAAGTGATATGTCATACAACAATCCTGGAATAATACTTGTGGAAGTGGGTCTTCGTCGAATCTCTGGTACAAATCTTGGGAGTAGAGAGCTGGGCTGCAGGTTTCTATCAATTACTTGGGTACTTCGTAGTTGCCAAGTTGGTTTCCATTGTTGTTTGTATTCAGTCCATCTCATGCTTTCTGGAATTTCCATCGTTTCTTCTTGATTATTCTTCCATTCACTGACTATGATTAAACAGGAGGCAGGCTCGCTTAGCACTTGTTTTTTTGCAATCTGTAAAATATTTTCTCTGCTCAAAAAATCAGGCAGACAATTTTCAGAACCTTTAATATGTTCAATATCAAATTCAAAGATTGAAAACAAGCCTTTCCATCTTGCAAACTTGGAATCACTGGCCCTTTTAACTTCTTTGTTCAAAACTTTGTTCATGGCAGTAGCATCTGTTCTTAAAACAAACTTCTTGTTGATCAGAAAAATTTCAAATTTTGGCACAACATTTAGTGCAGCCTTGTTTTCTTTGTCCAAAGCAGCATAATTTTTCTCTGCATCCTGCCAAACTCCTGAAGCGAATTGTAAAATTTCTTCATTTTTCTTTTTATTTCCTTTGATCCTTACTTGCTTAAGAACTACTCCCCATCCTTCATTACTGGCATCCATTTCAACAATCTTCGGCAAATTATCACCTGCAACATAGAGAATAGGTAGAGCTTTTACTCTTGCTTTGATTTTTTGCACAGCTCTAGTGTGCTCATAGGTCCAAGGAATTGACTCCTTTTTCAACCTTTCATTCAAAATCTTTCGATCTTTGGCACAATCCTTGTAGAAATGGCTGACGTAGTTGAGACTACCCAAAAATATTTGCAGCTGGGTTTTGTTAAGGATTTTATCAGGAAATTTATCAGCAAATTCGACAACATGTTGCTGCAAAATCAAAGTTCCATTGGAGATAATATGTCCTAAAAACTTGATCTTGGTTTGGAATAACTCAAGTTTCTTTTTTGATAGTACCAAACCAGCTTCTTTAACAACTTTCAATAAGACTGTCAAATGTTTGAAATGTTGTTCAACTTAATCTGAAAACACAAGAATATCATCTATATATACAATCAACCAATCAAAATATGGTTTGAGCACATTATCCATTACCCTCTGGAATTTTGAAGGAGCATTCTTGAGCCCAAACGGCATGGCATTCCATTCATAATGTCCTGCAGGAACACTAAAGGTTGTTTTAAACTTATCTTCCTCTTTAATGGCTACTTGCCAAAATCCAGATTTGAGATCAAACTTTGAGAATATCTTGGCCCCTGCAATTCTGTTCACTAGACTTGATTTATGAGAGATTGGGTATGTGTCATCTGCAAGGACTTTATTCAAAGGATTATAGTTCACAACAAGCCTTGGCACACCTCTTATTAATTCAGAGTGTTTATTTACATAAAATCCATAGCAATTCCAAGGATTCTTAGAATGCCCCATAAGTCCCTTCGATAAAAGTCCTTTAATTTCTTCTTCACATAATTTTTGAAATTTGGCATTCATAGGGATTGCTCTGCTTTTACAAGGTTTGCCTTTATATCCTTCTTTATAGGAAAGTTGAATGAAATACTTAGCTGTTTTCCAAAAGGCAGTAGGGTTTTTAGAACATACCTGGGTCTCAAATTGTTCTTTGAGATGTGAAATTTTATGTTGGACCTGTGGCAATCTCAATTGGTCTTCAATTATTACAACTGCTTTCAGATTTTTCAATTCTTGGATCTTTTTCTCTTTCTGCTGAATTTTCATGGCAATATGGACCATTGTTGAAATTTGTGGAGAGGAGACAAAAGGAAGCACTATTTTGGTTGCTCAGATAACTTTTGCAGAACCTTGTCTGATTTTGATATTAAGCAAAGTGATGAAGAATGTTGCTTTTCCTTCCGAAGTCCTTGCTGAGCCATAAGGTTTGGCAGCTGCAAGGAAAGGAGTACCAAGAATACAGGCAACCGGAATTTCTGAGAGAAAAAACTTCATATCTAGACAATGTTGTTCAAAGCACAGTGTTGCTTTGGGGATCACATATCCCAAGGAGATTTGGGTATTACCTACTCCAGTAATAGTATGGGAGTTTTTCCTCCAATATTTAGCCGGAATAATATCTTTATACAACATATTTACATCTACACCAGAATCAATCATTGCTTTGAGCTTGATAATTCTATCTTGAATTTTTAAATGACTTAGTACCAAGGTTTCTGGTGCTCAATGGCCAGAAATTTCATAGAATTAAGGCCTTCAAGACTATTAGTATCAAATATACTAATATTCCTATTTATATGCTCATCCTCTGACCTTTTTTTCTGAAGAAGAAGATATTGCAACTTCCTTGATTTCAGCTCGAGCCCATAGATCAACTTTATAGGCTTTTTCTTCCAAAACTGACTTTCAAAGTCTTGAACCTTGTGCTTCAAATCAAAGACTTATTTTTTCAAACTATTCAACTCTTTACCTAAATCATTCAATGTGAGAGGTTGCAATCTTTCATTCCTATTATGCTTTATGAATGATTTGGTATTTCTTTCTGTTTGTGCCAGAAATTGTTTCCAAGGCTAAAGAAACAAGCCAACACACACTCAAACAAAACTTAATAAAGTAAATAGGTTAAGGGTTTCTGATGTGTTTTCTTGGTTGTAAATTTTGGGAACAAGCAAACAATACACTCATGAGCAAAATAATAACTAAATCATAAGCAAAAGAAGACAAAGATGCATAATATATCAAACAAGATCCAACAGAACACAATGTTGAAGTTCACTCATAAAAGACAAGCATTACCAACATATAAACATAAACCAGTAATGAATATATCATTTAAGCAACTAAACAAGATGAACAATGAATCCAGCACAGAAACTGAAGGGTTAAGAGTTTCATATATCTCATAATTTTATCATCAAATGCATACAAGAGTTTTGATACTTAACTCATGAATAAGTCTAAATACCTCCTGAAGCTCTCCCAAAATTGAACCCTTCTTCAGTCCCTTTGTCCCTCTTTTATAATTACAAAGAATTATTTCTATCTCCCCTTAATTAGGTCGAAATTGAAACTACCCAGCAGTTACATTAACTAACTAATTCAACTAATTGACTAAAAATAGCAAATCGGATTCCTCGCAAATATGGTGAATTTCTGGAAAAATAGGTGTCAAAGAAGCTTCCATATCCCTCAATTAGTGACACCTGTGTAAACCCTGAGAGAGGTTTTTGTAAATGGGTCCATGATGGACAAAAATCTCTCTTGGTTTTTAAAAATTCATCTTCAATCAATCATAATATGCCCCGCAAAATGAACACTAAAACAGGAAAATATTAAATATTTAAAATCCCTGAAAAATAGGCTGCAAAGATTAAACTGAATCTTTCAAACCTTGACAGCTGTTGCAAAACTGAGAGAGGTTTTTGTAGATGGGTATCTTATGAACAAAAAATTTTTTTTGTTTTCAAAAATTTCTCTCCATCATCTCGTGATATGCATTTGACTTCAATAACTCAAAACAGGAAAAATAGAACAGAATTCTATTTCTACTGCCTCCTTTTTTCATTCATAAGTGCTGAGACTTTGTTTTCTGCATCTGCTAGTTCACTCTGAAGGGAATGCAAGCTTTGAAAATCATTCTGAATATATACCATGAACAGTAGGGTTTTCTTGATCAATTGTTTCTGTAGGTGTTGTTTCTTCTTCCAATTGCTGATCTGATCAACCTTTAGCTTCAACTTTGTCAATGACCTTATCTTCCTTAACTAATTCTTTGTTCTTCTAAGGTGAAATGAAATTTAACACAGTGTATGAATGATTTAGGTCATAGGTTACTCCAAATTCCTCATTAAACTGTTGATGAAACTAGATATTATGCACACTGCTCATTCAAATATTAGACCCTCTTTGGACAGTATAAAGAGAACCCTATGTTGTAATGACAAGGAGAACAACCTCATGCTCTGTTCATTTTTCTGTTTCAACTTGACTTCAAAAACAAACTAATCAGCTTTCTACATGCATTAAGACTAGGTCTTCATGAATTTTCAAATGTTCAGCTCCTTTACTACATTGTACACAGGTAACAAACTCATTTATGGAGTTTTAAACCACTTAAAATGCACAGCTCTTCACATCACCACACTTTCAGGATTTGATAGGGTCATGCTCAATTAAAAACTGATATTTTTCAACTAGTCACTCACCAACACTTCTAGTCTTCTTATTTCCTCGACAGGGGTGTTGTTTAGAGCATATATTAATGTTCTGTTTAAACAATTTTGATAAAACAGGCTTCACCGAGAAAACCCCAAATTAACAGTCATTAATTGGTGATCACGGAATACCTCCTTTATGTCTAACTGCAGATGCTTAAAATCGTGGCCTGAGCTGTCAAATTTTCCACCTTAGATATACAAGTGTCCTTCAACGTTCAGTTTGACTACATGTGGCGGAATCGGGAAGCCCTAATTTCCTATGAAGCCATAAAAACCTCATCTCTGTTCTACAACGGCAATGTCCGGTTTTTTAGCAGCTATGGTTTCTCCACTAAGTCCTCCATCCTCGAATATGCATGTAAGTAACAACCCATCTCATATTAAACCAAATCTATGCTGCTACTTGTCATGATGGACTGCATTTGGTAAATGATGACCACGATCCCTTCTATGACGTGAAACGACATGTTCTCATGATGCTCACTGAATCCACACGTAGCAAAAGCCCTCAATTCACGCGATTAGTCACTCATCATTCATAATCATGCAAAAATTTGGCTAAAAACTCAGAGAAACTAACAGTCACGATATTCTTGTAGCGCTCCTTTGTTAATTTCGGAGACTTGCGCTAAAAGAATAAAATTAACCCTATTTTGGCGTTGTTTTACAACTTTTTTCCAATTTGTATGAAGTTTAAATGCTGTTTGAATGATGAGTATACTTATAATATGATTTGTGAGTCCACCATGCAACATGATGACCTTTTAAAACCCTTCAATAATCTATGGGATCAAAAAATAAAACAAAAAATCTAAAGGCAAAAGCTCAAAATTTCACTTGAAAACTAAAAATCTCTTAAAGGAAGCAAAAAACCAAACTAAAGCAAATGAGTAACTTGGAATAAAATGCAAATCAAACAAAAATTGAAGAAACAAATTACTGACTTAACACTTTCAAAAGAAGCATCAACAAATACAGGCTTCTTACCTAAAGATGTTTCATCATGAGATTTTTGTGTCGCCTTCATCATGGTTTTAAAAAAGGAGTCAAGGAGGGATGCCTTCATTTCTCCTTTAGGTAATGATTGGATTTGGGCAAGCATTTGTGCATCTTCCCCTGTGTTGCTTGATGCCATGCAAACCTTAAGTTTAGGCATTTTCCTGTCGAGTTCTCTTTCTGTTTCTTCCATGCTTTCATCTGTGTCTGATTCTTCTGTACTATCAAAGCTACAGGAACACTGATTTGGGTTTGAACATTGGAAGTTTTGAGATATAAATATCACTTCTTGCTCTAATTCAGACAAATCATCAGTGCCATATTCAAATTCAGAAGTTTCAGGACTAGAACTGAAATTTCCTTGAGCTATATGAACTTCTTCCTGTTTAATAAAAGGGCTTATGGGGCAAGCATCAGTGTTATGCATATCTGAGCCACATTGATTGCAATGTATAGGGATTCTAGAAGCCATTTCTCTTTCAGTATTTCTTCGTACCTTATTTTGGGAATATTTTCCCTTGGTTTTCTTTGATGCATCTCCTTGTAGGCATCTGTTTGCAAGGTGTCCTGGTTGTCCACAGAGCCAACAAGTGAGCTTTTGTTTTTCTTGGGCTTTGAAGGTTTTCAGCTTTATATCATTTGGAGTATAGTAATGGGTGTTGGGAATTCTTTTGTAATGTGCTTTCCTTTGAAACCTATTAGGAGGTTTATTAAATCAAGAATTCCTTTGAGGCCTTCAAACATTTTTTATTCTTTTCAAGATTTTCTTGGCCTTTCTTCTTCTGCGAATAGGATATTCTATTGAAAATCCATACTTAGCACATATTGATTTGCTATCAGGAAATCTAGACATCTTTTGAATAGATTTATTTACCTTTGTGTTAGTACATAGGCCAACCAGAGTAGAAGTAATAATAGGATAGATTTCTCCCCAAGTGTAGGTTTCATAGGGAATTTGGAAAATGCCTTGGGCTTTAAAATAATCTACATATTTACTGGGGAGAGCAGCAAGGTATACTTACTTCCAGAGCAGATTTTTGCTATCTGCTACCTCATAGATGCGTTGCATCCATTCTCTGTGGATATCGTCATAATTAGCCATACTCTTACATTTTGAGTTCATTAAAATAAGAGAATGCTTATCAAATATTTCATGCTCTGTTCCACACCAGTGCTCTAAGATCATAGTGGTGAGAGCACCAATCATATTACTTTGTGGTTTTCCATCATCATGGAAAATTATATCTCCGACATCATCTCTTAATATTTCTTTTTCCATTTTTTCTACAAGCACAGGAGATGATTCTATTTCCCACCATTTTTCCAGAGTGCCAGTGAAACATTGTATAAGACATTTGCATGCTTCTATCTCATTTTTTCCTTTCATGCACATAATTCTATAGGATACATACATTCTATCTAAAACTTGTCTGATTTTCCCTACTAACAGATTATCAATGTTCCACTCTAGGTAACTTTCTTCAGAAAACTGTGGTGCTTCAAGTAATTTTCCTTTGCCCTATAAATCTGGAGCTGGAGGTCTAGACATATTTCATGGTAGGCTCTCTTTAATAGGCAAAGCCCATTTTGTCGTGAGCTGGGTAACAAGAGCATAATTTGTCTCAATGCTTTCTGTAGGAAAATGGAGGGGGGATTTTTCTTTAACTTCAGACTTTTCTGGATGGTAGACACTAGAGATTCCTTCAACTGGTTTAGTAAAGAGATTAGAGAGAGGGATTTCTTTATTGAGTCGTTCTTTTGAAGGAAGATCTGCTTGGATTTGTCTGACTTGGTACTTGTTTTCTTCCGTTTTTTCATCAAATTCAGACAGTTTATGAGTCATTCCAGAACAAGAGTCTTGTAACTCTTCTATTTTTGCACTCTGATTTTTGGCTTTGGAAGCCATTGTTGTGACTTTAGTTTTGATTCCATAAATGTTTAGAGAAAGGGAGTTATTTGAGGAGACTAATTCATTCATAGTGACCTGCAACTAGTCAATATGCCTCCTACGAGCATAATCATTTGTGACAAATGTATGTGCAGCCATTCCTCTTAAAGCAACATTTGTCCAGTTTATTTGTTCTGAAACAATCTGTAAATTCTTTTATCAGTGTTACTCATTTGAGGTTCTTCTCTAGCCAAGACTAGAGGGATAGCTTTAGATTGTTTCTCTTCTTCTTCAAGAAGAATACTTTTGAATGGGATAAATGTAGAAGTAGATTCTAACTGTTGTCCATCAATGCTTTTCCACTTATGTTTAGGACTTTCTATTCATTTTCCCTTTTCAGAGTCCATCATTTGGACTAACTGTCTTTCATAAATATTTTTCTTCCATTCATAGAAGGAGATCCAACAATCTTGATTATTCATATATGTTTGCCATTGCTTTGCTAGGCTTTGCTTTTGTTCTGCTGGTGCTGATGCATTGAATTCTACTGCCTTCGGGTGAGAGAATAGATCCCAATTTATCATTCTCTTCATCCAGTCTTTATCCACTTGCCATTTTTTGCAGCCTTTTATGAGAGTAAAGAATTTATGCATTTTAGGGATAGAAGGCTTTTGGATATCAGCAAGTAGAGGATTATTGAAACGGCAGTTAGGGATGATTGTATTTGCTTGTTCTATGTATCCTAAACCATACTTTGGCATACCAGGGGGTCTGCAGTAGCCAAATATTTCTTTGAGTTTTGGGTTTTGGGTCATCAGTTTCCAATGCAGGGATGGAATGTATCATTAGGACATGATCATCATGGGGAAAACTGATATCAGCACATTTGGGATGAGGGCATGATTCTTTGGATAGAGTAGGTGGAGATAAATTGTTGTGAGGATTATGATTTTCATGTCTTGTATCAAATAGGATAGTATTTTCTTGCTCTAAAATAGAACAATCACCATGTTGGGCTGCTAAGCTCTAAAGAGATATCAGTTGAGAGCAATCGGGGCATTTAACAGAAAAAGGGACGGATCCTAGAGAGGACAATAGAGGTTGTAAAGAGGTATGAAGGCAATGTACAGATATGGGAGATGTAGATGGAGGGAAGGAGATGATGGCAAAAGAAGAACCTTCCTGGATATTTGCAGTAGTGATTGCATGCTGCTTAGGGATGCGAGGGGTGTCAAAGATCCAGTGAGATGGAAAGGATAATTGTTCCCATTTAATAGTTTGATGTTCAATTTTTTGGTTCAAGGAATCAGTGAGGAACAGAGTACTAGCTTGAGAATCCTGGCTAGGGGAATGTAGAACAGCTAGATACAGAGTGTTGGTGTGGCGAAAACATCCTTTGGTCTGAATAGAGATATTGGTTCTTTTACTGCGCATATCAAAACCAAAGGTTTTGATTTGAAGTTTGAGAATATCATTTAGGTGTTCATCAAATGAGTAGACTGAGAATTTGGGATAGCAATCAAACTAGACAGGGCCATTTGAGAGGGGGATGACCATACCACCTATCAAAGAATCTGTAAATTTATTGTGAGTAAGATCATGAACGGTGCAAAGAACAAAAGTGTTCAAGCCTTTATGTGTTAAGGCACAAATGCCTACTCGAATACAGCCTAAATGAAGGTACTTAGTACCATGGCGTTTGGCTTCATCTTGAATTTCTTTTGGGTCTAAAAGTGCAATAGTCTGAGTAGTATCACAATTTTCTTGTACCTCAGAAACAACTTCTTTAAATTTAACACGACTAACAGCTTTAAGATGAAACATGTTTAAATCGGCATAAATGTGACTGGGATTGACACTAGGTAATTTCCAGGCAGCTTGAGGATTTTGCTCAACAAGTTCTAGATCAGCAGAATTTGAAGTTGTAGTAGAACAAGATTCAAACATTTCTGATAAAGCAGAAGAACTAGTAGATGCTATAGTTTCAGCATGCTTAATATCTTTGAAAGACATAGATCTATCCATCGTACTAGGTAAATTTGACGAACCAGGATCTGATACCACTTTTTAAGGAGATCGAGCAATCTTGATTATTCATATATGTTTGCCATTGCTTTTCTAGGCTTTGCTTTTGCTCTATTGGTGTTGATGCATTGAATTCTACTTCCTCCGGGTGAGAGAAGAGATCGCAATTTATCATTCTCTTCATCCAGTCTTTATCTACTTGCCATTTTTTGCAGCCTTTTATGAGAGTAAAGAATTTATGCATTTCAGAGATAGAAGGCTTTTGGATATCAGCTGGTAGAGGATTATTGAAACGACAGTTAGGGATGACTGTATTTTCTTGTTCTATGTATCCTAAACCATACTTTGGCATACTAGGGGGTCTGCAGTAGCCAAAGATTTCTTTGAGTTTTGGGTCATCAGTTTCCAGCGGCTTCCTTTGACGAAGATAAAGCTTGGTAACTTTCTCGGCTTTCACTGTTTCTTACACAAACTCCTACATGAACCTTCAAATGGATCAACACTTGTCTATTACCTTCTGCGACCTCCTGCCTTATGGGATTCCAGACCTCTTGTGCTATTAAGATCCTAAGAGAACTTCAGATGAACTTCTGATGAATTTCAGACAACTGAGATCCAAGGGAAAGAAATTCTTTATTTTATTAAGAACGCCTGATAGAAAATTGCATAATAACTACATAGAATAGATCTAGAAAGATCTAGCATACAAAACAAACTTGGGAAGCCAAAGGCCCAGAAGTTACCTTCTGCTCATTTCCCACACTCAGACACACTTGGGAACTCAAAGGCACCGAAGCTACCTTCTGCTCATTTCCCACACTCATATTCTAACTTACTTGCAGAGATCCAACCTCTAAACTCCGATGATCCAAATGACTTGCTTCACCCCTTATTTATAGCGAATTCGGGGGACAAGTAGAATCCTACTTTTCAAAGTGTCGGGACACGTATGTCCTTGACATGAATAAAGCTAGTACTAGATTTTCCGTAGATTCTCTGTAATGTGGGTCAAACCGCACCAAAAGTTGGAGAAGTCCTCCGAGTTATAGATATTCGTCTAGAAATATTATGAACAAAGTGGAGATTTTATAGAATCAAATCCCACGGAAAACTTATTGAGAAGACTAAAGGTTACAAAGTGGAGATTTTATAGAATCCCACGGAAAACTGTCAGACAACATAGTCGGTCTAAAAGACATTAATCAGAGTACATTGAACCATAATGGTTATCATAATACAATGTGTCCCACATTTTGGTGTACATCTGGTGAATGATAATAGGGTGTCCTTGCAGATTGTGCACTTTAATCTTCATTCATACTAGCCATTGATGATGGCTACTCAAAAAGCAGTCGAACACTTGTTTTTCATCCATGACTTTGGATTCTTGCAGATCCTGTATTTTATTGAGTCCAACGCCGTGTCGTTCATATTTGCTTTCAATGATATAAGGGACCACTGTGCTTCGGTTGATGCCAAATGTTTTCCACCAATTAAAGAACCAGTATGGGATGTCAAATTGAAGAGAAGTCCAAATAGAACTGAATTTAACAAGGGAGATGTATGTCCTGTCAGAGTTATCTTTATATAAAAAGTCCCACCACATTTGCTTATATTGTGAATAATTGTAGGGAGTGCCGGGAAATATTTGGTCAGCTTGTCCTGTTGGCCACCATGCAATATTTCGTGGACGGCTTAGGCAGTGGTACTGATTTTCTATCGCAGGAGTGACAGAAATTTTTTCCAGATAGATTCAACATCATGAAAGGTATATATCAGTGCTTGATATGCATCTGCATCTTTCCTAAGTGATCTGTCATACAACAATCCTAGAATAGTACTTGTGGAAGTGGGTCTTCGTCGAATCTCTGGTACAAATCTTGGGAGTAGAGAGCTAGGCTGCAGGTTTCTATCAATTACTTGGGTACTTCGTAGTTGCCAGGTTGGTCGCCATTGTTGTTTGTATTCATTCCAGTTCACGCTTTCTGGAATTTGCCTCGTTTCTTCTTGATTATTCTTCCATTCATTGACTATGATTAAACAGGAGGCAGGCTCGCTTGGCACCTGTTTTTTTGCAATCTATAAGAGATTTTCTCTAATCAAAAAATCAAGCAGACAATTTTCAGAAACTTTAATATGTTCAATATCAAATTCAAAGTTTGAAAACAAGGCTTCCCATCTTGCAAACTTAGCATCACTGACCCTTTTAACTTCTTTGTTCAAAACTTTGTTCATGGTAGCAGCATTTGTTCTTAAAACAAACTTTTTGTTGATCAGAAAAATTTCAAATTTTTGCACAACATTTTACACAGTTAGAGGATTTTTCTGAACTAAATGCTATGAAAAAATTTGAAATTTTTCTGATCAACAAAAAGTTTGTTTTAAGAAGAGATGTTGTTGCCATGAACAAAGTTTTGAACAAAGAAGTTAAAAGGGCCAGTGATGCCAAGTTTGCAAGATGGAAAGCCTTGTTTTCAAACTTTGAATTTGATATTGAACATATTAAACGTTCTGAAAATTGTCTGCCTAATTTTTTGAGCAGACAAAATCTCTTACAGATTGCAAAAAAGCAGGTGCCAAGCGAGCTTGCCTCCTGTTTAATAATAGTCAGTGAACAGAAGAATAATCAAGAAGAAACGATGGAAATTCCAGAAAGCATGAGCTGGACTGTATACAAACAACACTGGTGACCAACCTGGCAACTACGAAGTACCCAAGTAATTGATAGAAACCTGCATCCCAGCTCTCTACTCCCAAGATTTGTACCAAATATTCGACGAAGACCCACTTCCACAAGTACTATTCTAGGATTGTTGTATGATAGATCACTTAGGAAAGCTACAGATGCATCTCAAGCACTGATATATACCTTTCACAATGTTGAATCTATCTGGAAAAAAAATTCTATCACTCCTGCGATAGAAAATCAGTACTATTGCCTAAACCGTCCACGAAATCTTGCATGGTGGCCAACAGGACAAGCCGACCAAATATTTCGTGGCACTCCCTACAATTATTCAGAATATAAGCAAATGTGGTGGGACTTTTTATGTAAAGATAACTCTGATAGGACATACATCTCCATTGTTAAATTCAGTTCTATTCGGACTTCTCTTTAGATTGACATCCCAGACTAGTTCTTTAATTGGTGGAAAACATTTGGCATCAACCGAAGCGCAGTGGACCCTTATATCATTAAAAACAAATATGAAGGACATGGCATTGGACTCAATAAAATACAGGATCTGCAAGAATCCGAAATCATGGATGAAAAACAAGTGTTCGATTGCTTTTTGAGTAGCCATCATCAATGGCTAGTAGGAATGAAGATTAAAGTGCACAATCTGCAAGGAAACCCTATTATCATTCGCCAGATATACACCAAAATGTGGGACACATTGTATTATGATAACCAGTATGGTTCAATGTACTCTGATTAATGTCTTTTAGAACGACTATGGTGTTTGACAGTTTTCCGTG
Source organism: Pseudotsuga menziesii (assembly GCA_001517045.1). Lineage (NCBI taxonomy): Eukaryota > Viridiplantae > Streptophyta > Pinopsida > Pinales > Pinaceae > Pseudotsuga > Pseudotsuga menziesii. The sequence goes on along the minus strand of LPNX010849541.1, from coordinate 42,321 downwards.
GGATTCTGTAAAAATCTCCACTTTGTAACCTTTAGTCTTCTCAATAAGTTTTTTGTGGGATTTGATTCTATAAAATCTCCACTTTGTTCATAAGATTTCTAGATGAATCTATGTAACTTGGAGGACTTCTCTGACTTTTGGTATGGTTTGACCCACATTATAGAGAATCTATGGAAAAGCCAGTACTAGCTTTATTCCTGTCAAGGACATACGTGTCCCGACACTTTGAAAAGTAGGATTCTACTTGTCCCCCGAATTTCCTATAAATAAGGGGTAAAGCAAGTCATTTGGATCATCAAAGTTTAGAGGTTGGAGCTCTGCAAGTAAGTTAGAATTTAAGTGTGGGAAATGAGCAGAAGGTAGCTTCAGTGCCTTTCAGTTCCCAAGTGTGTCTGAGTGTGGGAAATGAGCAGAAGGTAACTTCCGCGCCTTTGGGTTCCCAAGTTTATTTTGTATGCTAGATCTTTCTAGATCTATTCTATGTATTTATTATGCAATTTGCTATGAGGCGTTCTTAATAAAATAAATAATTTCTTTCTCTTGGCTCTCAATTGTCTAAAATTCATTTGAAGTTCATCTGAAGTTCTCTTAGGATCTTAATAGCACAAGAGGTCTGAAATCCCGTAAGGCAAAAGGCCGCAGAAGGTAATAGACAACTGTCGATCTGTTTGAAGGTTCATGTAGGAGTTTGTGTAAGACGCAGTGAAAGCCGAGAAAGTTTCCAAGCTTTATCTTCGTTGAAGGAAGCCGCTGGAAACTAATGATCCAAAACTCAAAGAAATCTTTGGCTACTGCAGACCCCCTGGTATGTTAAAGTATGGTTTAGGATACATAGAACAAGCAAATACAGTCATCCCTAAATGCCATTTCAATAATCCTCTACCAGCTGATATCCAGAAGCCTTCTATCCCTGAAATGCATAAATTCTTTACTCTCATAAAAGGCTGCAAAAAATGGCAATTAGATAAAGACTGGATGAAGAGAATGATAAATTGGGATCTCTTCTCTCACCTGGAGGCAGTAGAATTCAATGCATCAACACCAGCAGAACAAAAGCAAATCCTAGCAAAACAATGGCAAACATATATGAATAATCAAGATTGTTGGATCTCCTTCTATAAATGGATGAAAAAATATTTCTAAAAGACAGTTAGTCCAAATGATGGACTCTAAAAAGGGAAAATGAATAGAAAGTCCTAAACATAAGTGGAAAAGCATTAATGGACAACAGTTAGAATCTACTTCTACCTTTCCCCCATTCAAAAGTATTCTTCTTGAAGAAGAAGAGAAACAATCTAAAGCTATCCCTCTAGTCTTGGCTAGAGAAGAACCTCAAATGAGTAACACCGATAAAAGAATACAGATTGTTTCAGAACAAATAAACTGGACAAATGTTGCTTTAAGAGGAATGGCTGCACATACATTTGTCACAAATGATTATGCTCATAGGAGACATATTGACCAATTGCAGGTCACTATGAATGAATTAGTCTCCTCAAATAATTCCCTTTCTCTAAATATTTCTGGAATCAAAACTGAAGTCACAACAATGGCTTCCGAAGCCAAAAAGCAGAGTGCAAAACTAGAAGAGTTACAAGACTCTTGTTCTAGAATGACCCATAATCTGTCTGAACTTAATGAAAAAATAGAAGAAATCAAGTACCAAGTCAGACAAATCCAAGCAGATCTTCCTTCAAAAGAACAACTCAATAAAGAAATCCCTCTCTCTAATCTCTTTACTAAACCAGTTGAAGGAATCTCTAGTGTCTACCATCCAGAAAAGTCCGAAATTAAAGAAAAATTCCCCCTCCATTTTCCTACAGAAAGCACTGAGATAGATTATGCTCTTGTTACCCGGCTCACGACAGAATGGGATTTTCCTATTAAAGAGAGCCTTCCATGGAATATGTCTAGACCTCCAGCTCCAGATTTATATGGCAAAGGAAAATTAGCTAAAGCACCACAGTTTTCTGAAGAAAGTTACCTAGAGTGGAACATTGATAATCCATCAGCAGGGCAAATTAGACAAGTTTTAGACAGAATGTATGTATCCTATAGAATTATGTGCATGAAAGGAAAACATGAGATAGAAGCATGCAAATGTCTTATACAATGTTTCACTGGCACTCTGGAAAAATGGTGGGAAATAGAATCATCTCCTGCTCTTGTAGACAAAATGGAAAAAAAAAATATTAAGAGATGATGTCGGAGATATAATTTTCCATGATGATGGAAAACCACAAAGTAATATGATTGGTGCTCTCACCACTATTATCTTAGAGCACTGGTGTGGAACAGAGCATGAAATATCTGATAAGCATTCTCTTATTTTAATGAACTCAAAATGTAAGAGTATGGCTAATTATGACGATTTCCACAGAGAATGGATGCAACGCATCTATGAGGTAGAAGATAGCAAAAATCTACTTTGGAAGCAAGTATACCTGGCTGCTCTCCCCAGTAAATATGTAGATTATTTTAAAGCCCAAGGCATTTTCCAAATGCCCTATGAAATCTACACTTGGGGGGAACTCTATTCTGTTATTACTTCTACTATGGTTGGCCTATGTATTAGCACAAAGGTAAATAAATATATTCAAAAGATGTCTAGATTTCCTGATAGCAAGTCAATATGTGTTAAGTATAGGTTGTCAATAGAAGATCCTATTCGCAGAAGAAGAAAGGCCAAGAAAATATTGAAAAGAATCAGAGATGTCTGAAGGCCTCAAAGGAATTCTCGATTTAATAAACCTCCTAATAGGTTTCAAAGGAAAGCACATTACAAAATAATTCCCAACACCCATTACTATACTCCAAATGATATAAAGATGAAAACCTTCAAAGCCCAAGAAAAACAAAAACTCACTTGTTGGCTCTGTGGACAACCAGGACACCTCGCAAATAGATGCCTAGAAGGAGATGCATCAAAGAAAACCAGGGGAAAATATTCCCAAAAGAAGGTACGAAGAAATACTGAAAGAGAAATGGCTTCTAGAATCCCTATACATTGCAATCGATGTGGCTCAGATAGGCATAACACTGATGCTTTCCACAGAAGCTCTTTTATTAAATAGGAAGAAGTTCATATAGCTCAAGGAAATTTCAGTTCTAGTCCTGAAACTTCTGAATTTGAATATGACACTGATGATTTGTCTGAATTAGAGAAAGAAGTGATATTTATATCTCAAAACTACCAATGTTCAAACCCAAATCGGTGTTCCTGTAGCTCTGACAATACAGAAGAATCAGACATGGATGAAAGCATGGAAGAAACAGAAAGAGAACTCGACAGGAAAATGCCTAAACTTAAGGTTTGCATGGCATAAAGCAACACAGGGGAAGATGCACAAATGCTTGCCCAAATCGAAGCATTACCTGAAGGAGAAATGAAGGCATCCCTCCTTGACTCCTTTTTGAAAACCATGATGAAGGCGACACAAAAATCTCATGATGAAACATCTTTAGGTAAGAAGCCTGTATTTGTTGATGCTTCTTTTGAAAGAAATACCAAATCATTCATAAAGCATAATAGCAATGAAAGATTGCAACCTCTCACATTGAATGATTTAGGTAAAGAGTTGAATAGTTTGAAAAAAGAAGTATCTGATTTGAAGCACAAGGTTCAAGACTTTGAAAGTTAGTTTATGGAAGAAAAATCCTATAAAGTCGATCTATGGGCTCGAGATGAAATCAAGAAAATCAAGGAAGGTGCAATATCTTCTTCTTCAGAAAAAAAGGTCAGAGGATGAGCATATAAATAGGAATATTAGTATATTTGATACTAATAGTCTTGAAGGCCTTAATTCTATGAAAGTTCTGGCCATTGAGCACCAGAAACCCTTGGTACTGATTCATTTAAAAATTCAAGATAGAATTTTCAAGCTCAAAGCCATGATTGATTCTGGTGCAGATGTAAATATGTTGTATAATGATCTTATTCCAGCTAAATATTGGAGGAAAACATCCCATACTATTACTAGAGTAGGTAATACCCAAATCTCCTTGGGATATGAGATCCCCAAAGCAACATTGTGCTTTGAAAAACATTGTCTAGATATGAAGTTTTTTCTCTCAGAAATTTCGGTTGCTTGTATTCTTAGTACTCCTTTCCTTGCAGCTGTTGAATCTTATGGCTCAGCAAGGACTTCAGAAGGAAAAGTAGCATTCTTCATCACTTTTCCTAATATCAAAATCAGACAAGGTTCTGCAAAAGTTATCCGAGCAACCAAAGTAGTACTACCTTTTGTCTGCTCTCCACAAATTTCAACAATGGTCCAGATTGCCATGACAATTCAGCAGAAAGAGAAAAAGATCCAAGAATTGGAAAATATGAAAGCAGTTGTAAGAATCGAAGACCAATTGAGATTGCCATAGGTCCAACAGAAAATTTCACATCTCAAAGAACAATTTGAGACCCAGGTATGTTCTAAAAACCCTACTTCCTTTTGGAAAATAGCTAAGTATTTCATTTAGCTTCCCTATAAAGAAGGATATGAAGGCAAACCTTGAAAAGCAGAGAAATCCCTATGAATGCCCAATTTCAAAAATTATGTGAAGAAGAAATTAAAGGCCTCTTATCAAAGGGACTTATCAGGCATTCTAAGAGTCCTTGGAATTGCTATGGGTTTTATGTAAATAAACACTCTGAATTAATAAGAGGTGTGCCAAGGCTTGTTGTGAACTATAAGCCTCTGAATAAAGTCCTTGCAGATGACACATACCCAATCCCTCATAAATCAAGTCTAGTGAACAGAATTGCAGGGGCCAAGATATTCTCAAAGTTTGATCTCAAATCTGGATTTTGGCAAGTAGCCATTAAAAAGGAAGATAAGTTTAAAACAGTGCTTAGTGTTCTTGCAGGACATTATGAATGGAATGTCATGCCATTTGGGCTCAAGAATGCTCCTTCAAAATTCCAGAGGGTAATGGATAATGTGCTCAAACCATATTTTGATTGGTTGATTGTATATATAGATGATATTCTTTTGTTTTCAGACTAAGTTGAACAACATTTCAAACATTTGACAGTCTTATTGAAAGTTGTTAAAGAAGCTGGTTTGGTACTATCAAAAAAGAAACTTGAGTTATTCCAAACCGTAGATCATGTTTTTAGGACATATTATCTCCAATGGAACTTTGATTTTGCAACAACATGCTGTCGAATTTGCTAATAAATTTCTTGATAAAATCATTGACAAAACCGAGCTGCAAATATTTTTGGACAGTCTCAACTACGTCAGCCATTTCTACAAGGATTGTGCCAAAGATCGAAATATTTTGAATGAAAGGTTGAAAAAGGAGCCAGTTCCCTGGACCTATGAACACACCAGAGCTGTGCAAAAAATCAAAGCAAGAATAAAAACTCTACCTATTCTCTATGTTGCAGATGATAATTTGCCAAATATTGTTGAAACTGATGCCAGTAATGAAGGATGGGGAGCAGTTCTTAAGCAAGTAAGGATCAAAGGAAATAAAAAGAAAAATGAAGAAATTTTACAATCTGCTTCAGGAGTTTGGCAAGAAGCAGAGAAAAATTATGCTGCTTTGGACAAAGAAATCAAGGCTACACTAAATGCTGTGCAAAAATTTGAAATTTTTCTGATCAACAAAAAGTTTGTTTTAAGAACAGATGTTGCTGCCACAAACAAAGTTTTGAACAAAGAAGTTAAAAGGGCCAATGATGCCAAGTTTGCAATATGGCAAGCCTTGTTTTCAAACTTTGAATTTGATATTGAACATATTAAAGGTTCTGAAAATTGTTTTCCTGATTTTTTGAGCAGAGAAAATCTCTTACAGATTGCAAAAAAGCAGGTGCTAAGCGACCCTGCCTCCTGTTTAATCATAGTCAGTGAATGGAAGAATAATCAAGAAGAAACAAGGGAAATTCCAGAAAGCATGAGCTAGAATGAATACAAACAACAATGGCGACCAACCTGGAAACTACGAAGTACCCAAGTAATTGATATAAACCTGCAGCCCAACTCTCTACTCCCAAGATTTGTACCAGAGATTTGACGAAGACCCACTTCCACAAGTACTATTCCAGGATTGTTGTATGACAGATCACTTAGGAAAGCTGCAGATGCATCTCAAGCACTGATATCTAACTTTCATGATGTTGAATCTATTTGGAAAAAAATTTCTGTCACTCCTGCCATAGAAAATCAATACTACTGCGTAAACCGTCCACGAAATCTTGCTTGGTGGCCAACAGGACAAGCCGACCAAATCTTTCCCGGCACTCCCTACAATTATTCAGAATATAAGCAAATGTGGTGGGACGTTTTATGTAAAGATAACTTTGACATGACATACATCTCCCTTGTTAAATTCAGTTCTATTTGGACTTCTCTTCAGTTTGACATCCCAGACTGGTTTTTTAATTGGTGGAAAACATTTGGCATCAACCGAAGCGCAGTGGACCCTTATATAATTGAAAACGAATATGAAAAGCATGGCGTTGGACTCAATAAAATACGAGATCTACAAGAATCCAAAGTCATGGATGAAAAACAAGTGTTCGGCTGCTTTTTGAGTAGCCATCATCAATGGCTAGTACGAATGAAGATTATAGTGCAGAATGCCCTCCTTTATATATTTTAGTGAAACAAAATTAATATATGACTTCTGTAGATTTAATTTGCGCGGAGCAGTATGCCATCTACTTTTACATTAATACAGTTTTAGTTTGTATATTTTTTTTAATGTTTTGGGTTTATGTCAAACGTTTGTATATTTTTTAATGGTGTGTAATATGCCAAAAGTTTGTCGGTCAAAAGCTTCTATATTTTTTAATAGTTTGTGAAGTATGTTTATATTTTTTAAATGGGTTGTAAAGTGTGTAAAAAGTTTGTATATTTGTAATTATATTTTATATTAATTATGTTAAAGAACTTTATAATCCTACAAACATAATATGAAAATACAACTTAATATGTTATACATTCATTCATTCTATTTTTTTTATTGTACATATTGGTAATATATTTATATGTTTTATTTATAATATTTAAAAATATAAATATGAGAGATATATATTTTTAAATGTACATATTTTATTATTTTTAATATTTTGAAATATAATATGAAAATATAACTTCATATGTTATGCATTCATTCTAATATATTGATAATGTATTTATACGTTTTATTAATAGATATATTTTTTTTAAATGTATATGTTTGATTATTATTTAATATTTTGAAGTTTTTTTATATTAATTTTTTTAATTTATATTGGTTAAAAAAAAGTATTAATTAGTGTATTATAATAAAAAAACTAAAGTTTAAAATCATAAATGATAGACTATCAAAATTTATCTTCTAATACATTAATATTACTTCTTAAATTTATAAATATAATAAAATATTTAATGATTACTCATTTGGATCTTGTTAAATGTGGTGGCCTTTTTTTTTATATCATATCATATGGTGTATGTGAAGAAGAAGAGGAGGAGGAGGTGAGGCGGGCCGGGAGGTAGAACGAGGATGAAGGGGGGCAAGGGAGGGTGAGGGGAGTAGGAGTAGGAGGACGAAGAGGAGTAGGGGAAGGTAT
>LPNX010849541.1:0-34028 GCA_001517045.1 Pseudotsuga menziesii | reverse complement strand
AAGAGGAAGGAGAAGGGGGGGAGGAAGAGGGAGGAGAAGGGGGGGAGGTTAAGGGAGGAGAAGGAAAGGGTGCAGGAGGAGGTTGAAAGAGGGAAAGGGATGAGATGGTGGGGGGTGTAGGAGAAAACAATGCTTATTTTCATTTTATAGAACAAAACACTACTTCAATTACCTCGTTTTAAGCTAATTGAATCAATTGATAGAGCTTATTTACTAATGTTGGTGTAGATAGATTGCCTATATAATTAGATAGGCCACGCATAGACAATGTCAAAAAACAGTATTCAAAGATGATCTCTTAATCATTAAGACAACAATAAACAATATATGAAGAAAAAATCAACTCACAACCTCTTGTTGGTTGGTTGCTTTGCTTGCATCATACGTAACCTATTGTGCTTCCAGACTTTGTTGTGTGGTCTCAACAACAACTGTGTGGCTTATGGAGTGGTAGATACAACTTTAGTAGAATTTTGTTGTGTCAGCATTATGAAATCTAAGCACTAAAAAAACAAATTAACACTTTTTAAAAATATACAACCAAAATATAGAATATAGAAATTAGCATAACCATTAAATGTATTGGAAGCATGTATGGAATATTCATCACAAAAGGAAGAACGCATTTAAATACTTCGTGAAAAATCAAGTATCGTATAGATTGAAAACATGCCAAACATACTTCTATATGACATTCATAACACATTCTCATATTTTTTTAACAAATTCAAAACAAAATATATACTCATATTAACACTAAATTGTTTCATGATAAAATTAAAGCATAAGTATGATACAACGTATTTTAGCAAGGGATGTCCCAAAGCATATTTTCAATGGGGATATAATATCATTAGATAGGGATGCATTGCTTGTAGGAGAAAAATTTCTTGAAGAATTTGAAGAGAGATGGAAATAAGTTTTGAAAGAAGTGGCAACTTTAGACAGACGGATCATTCTTTCATCTATGATATGCATAAATGTTGGTGTAAGTGTTACAGGTGATTACAAATAGGTGTTAAGAGAGTACCACAAACAGGAAATAGTAATTAGCGGATACAAGAGAGAGAGAGAGATTGATTGGATGTTAGGGTTTTAAGAGAGGGAGATATAAAGTGGAGATTGAGTGTTAGGGGTTTAAAGACATAAAGTGAGAGGGATAGATATTGGACGTTAGGTATTTAGAGAGAGATTGGAGGTTAATGGTTTAGAGGGAGAGAGAGATTAGGGGTTAGGGATTTAGAGAGAGAGAGAGAGAGAGAGATTAGGCATTAGGGGTTTAGAGAGAGAGAAGGAGACATATTGGGGGTTAGGGGTTTAGAGAGAGAGAGAGAGAGATTGGGGGTCAGTGTATTAGAGAGAGAGGGATATATATTGGTGGATACAGGTTTAAATAAATGTTGATGTATTTGGAGTTTAATGAAGATCATTAGTATATAATTGACTTCTTTGTCAATACTTAATGTTGACTTCTCTGTCAATATAATCAAGACATTTATCAGTTTAAGTGACACAGTTCAATTTGGGGGTTTGGTTTCCTAACATAGCATTGTCTGTCAAATTGTCAATAATTGAATAGAATTCGAATCTGTTTTACTGAAAGAATAAATTTGACAATCAATCAAAATGAAAACAAGTGGTAAAACCAATAGGGCGGAACCTTCAGATATGACCTAGGTTCAGACTTGTCCAGACTGTGTAAGATTGTTTTTAGAGGCAGGGTGGTTAAGTTTTTTTGAAAGAATTGAGGGGTATCACACAGAAGTCTCTTATAAATTTGCTCAGTGTTTGGATAAATATATGGTGACTTTTGATACTTTGAAGTTTAAGTTGACTAGAGAATTATTAGCAGAAGCTACAGGGATTTTAGATGAGGGAGAATACTGGTTTAAAAAAGTGCCTTTCACCTTTGATGCATAGAAATACTTACTTCCAGAAGTGGTAGTAGATTGGTGTAAGTGGGTACATATTCAAAAGTTCAAACCAGAATGGATAGAGCCAATCAAAATCCTAGGAAATATGTGCCCTTCAATGGAGAGTCATCCTAGAATACTTTTGTTGATGGATTGTGGAGAGAGACCCAAAAATTAAGAAGCCCTAGCTTCTGGAGCTGCACAATGTCTTCTTCTCAGGTTAGCTCTGATACCATGTTATATTTTTATCATTCAAGCTAGCATTATGATATTAGGATCTTTAACTAAGAGAATAACATGCACAGCAATAAAAATAAGAGATAAGAGACACAAAGAATTTTCCTCAGGGAAATCGTAAAGGAGAAAACCCCGCAACTTCCTCAGAGATAGAATCAACACCAAAAGTAAAACCCGTCAACATAAAGATGATCTCCTAACAGCAATAGTCTCTCTCTTGTCCCAGCAACTTCTCTCTAACTCATGTGCCCCAATGAGTGAGTGTGTGTGTGATAAATAGAGAGGCTCACTCTCTATTTATATTCTTTCGTTCACTTAATGTCCACTCCAACATGTCGGCCTCACTTATTAATTACTTGTTAGAGCCGACATCTCTAGGAGAGTCTAATAACCCTACTGCCCCACAACTTGTGGGGACTTTGCCCCTTCGACCAACAAGGAGGGTTATCCTTCACACAACGGTGGGGACTATTGCCCCGACTTACAATAACTCACCTAGGGTTGACTTCTGTAGGATATTCTAATAACCCTAGGGCCCCGCAACTGCGAGGACTTTAACCCTTGAACAATAGGAGGGTTCCCACAATGACTTGACATGACTTGTTTACATTATAGAAACTCCTGATTGGAACATTGGGGCATGACATGACTCAATCACATTACAAACACTTCTCGGAATAAACATCGGGGTACAATACATAAGATATACAAGTGAATACATTCTGAAGTTACAATTACATCAACAGTCTCGTATAGGGATAAATCATCGAGGTTTATCCACAACATTCATCATACACTTCAGTATCCGAAGATCCAACACACTCCGAAGGATTATTGTCAAACCCATGTTTGCAGCTAGAAGTACAGGGTAAATCACAGAAGGATTCACTGGGACCACAAAACCTAGTCTTTCCTTTGCATGTTAGCTTCCTATTTCTTAGCAGGCCCATCCTATGGCATCTCAAGAATATCAACCATCAGTTTGCTCATTTGAAGCAGCTATCAACAAACAGATAGTTTGGGGGTTGTGCGCAACAGAACCACAGATCAATTCGCTAGGGCTCTTAGAGGCAGCCAAACCTCTGCATGTGACAGTCTATCTCTCCAGCATCAATAGAAAAACAATCCCACAAAGTTTTAGCCGAATTTGACTTCTCCTCCTACAAAAACGTCACCTTCAGTCTCAAGGGTGCTTATGATACAACGAGACAGTAACACCGGAGGAAAGAAGCACTACTAGCCCACCTATCTAGATCTTTATGCATGAAGCTATCTTTGGAGTCATTATCAGCCAAAATATCAGTGGTAAGTGTTAATTTCTCTCTACAAACCCTAATCCTAATTCAGCTACATTTTAGGGCATTTTTGCATGGCAAGTTTTCATGCATAGTTATCTGGCATTTTTGTATAAGATTGTGTGTGTGTGTCAGCACTACAATTGAACATTAGAGAATATCAGTATTTGGGATATTACACTCAACATGCTGACAAGTAAAACTATGAGCCAGATATTCAGCTGCTTCTCTTTTCATATTTAGCCAATAAAAATCTTTTTTCAAGGCCGTTAAAAATTTATGATACCCAGGGTGTCGTGCATACGGATTATCATGCAATTGTGTAAAAGTAATCTGCTTTATACTATACTGATTAGGAACGAAAATTATGTTTTTGAAACATAAAAATCCTTCAGCATCAACCTGATACAGATTTTCATCTGTCCCAAATTTTTTCGATTACATTTTTCCACCCAGTTCCTGTACTATTCTATCATCAATCGATGGCTCCTTTAACAGAATTTTGAATTCCAATTCATAATTACTTATAAACATTGCATGTAATTGATGTTGTTTTCTACTTAAAGCATCCGCTGCAATGTTTTCCTTTCCTCTTATATGTTTAATGTCAAAACCATATTCACTGAAGAATGCAAGCCATCTGGCTTGGTGGGAATTCAATGTTTTGTTATCAAATAAATATTTCAACCCAATATCATATGTCAATAACAGGAATTTCTTTCCTATTAGATAATGCCACCAAATTTTGAGAGCATGAACAATAGCTGCCAATTCCAAATCATGTACCACATAGTTTCTCTCATGTTCTTTTAGTTTTCTGGACTCATAGAAAATTACATGAACTTCTTGAGTTAAAACTCCTCCTAACCCTTATTTACTCGCATCAGTACACACTATGAAGTCCTTATTTTGTTTAGCTACTGATAGTACAGGTGCTATGATTAACAACTGTTTCAATTTATAAAAACTATTATGACAGTGTTGATTCCAATTAAATCTAACACCCTTATTTTGCAAGGCGGTTATGGGATAAGCTATTCTAGATATTTTTTTCTATAAATATTCGGTAATAGCATGTTAATCCCATAAAATATCTGATGTCATGCACATCTTTTCATGCATGCCACTGCAATATAGCTTTAATTTTAGCTGGATCAACTGCTACTCCTTTTTTTGAAATGACAAGGCCCAAGTACTGTACCTTTTTTTATATAAAAATCACATTTACTTAATTTGACATATAATTGGTGTTCCCTTATATTTTCCAAAACCTTTCTTAAGTTCTCTTCATGCTCTACTTTATTCTTAGAATATATTAAAATGTCATAAATGAATACCAGTACGAACTTATGCAAAAATTTACTCAACACATTATTCATCATGTTCATAAATGTTGTTGGAGCGTTTGTTAAGCCAAATGTCATTACCACAAATTCATAGTGTCCATATCTAGTCCAGAATGCAGTTTTAGGAATTTCTTCATCCTTAACCCGACCATTATGATATCATGATTGAAGATCAGTTTTTGAAAATATTTTTACTCCACCGATATGATCAAACAGATCATCTATTCTAGGTAATGGGTACTTATTTTTAATCGTCATCTTATTCAATTGTCGGTAATCTATGCACATTCTGAAAGTTCCATCCTTCTTTTTAACAAACAAAACTGGTGCCCCCCAAGGTGAGACACTAAATGGAAACGAAACCAAAGTCCTGGAGTGCGGCTTGAATTTTTCCATCGCCCCGGGAAGAAGAAAATTGCAGGTAAGAAGGAGCTGCATTGGAGAGTTGAAACTCTCGACGTTTCGATCCCTACTCTAGGATCATCATCAGGAGACCAATGAAGCCTAAGGTGAAGAAGACGTGAGAGATAGAAGGTTCTTCTGGGTTTTCTTCACACCTCCCAACAAGAGGTCAGGAAGAAAAACAAAGTCATCAATCTCTCTCACGTAACTCTGAATGGAAACTAAACCAAAGTCCTGGAGTACGGCTTGAATTTTTCCATCGCCCCGGGAAGAATACTAGTGAAAGAACTAATGTGAAGCATCAAAAATGTTGTCACATACTTACCCGAGGACAGCGCAGAATAAGCCAGGAAAGAATGCGTAGTGATTTTGCGACAAGCAAAACCTCCGAGACCTAACATATCCAAAGATGAAAAACAACGTTGCTTAACCTTAAACACAACAAGCAAATCAAAATTATCAAAGTCGATAAGGGTAATGCCACCATAGTTCTGAGGATTATAACAACAAAATGCTCAAACACCTCACATGCGGGAGTTATCGAAAACTGAATAAAGACCCAGGTAAGAAAATCCACAAAACTGTTCATAATGCTATTCTTAACTCTAACCTAGACGAGGAATTAAAAAAGAAACTACTTCCCAAGGAAGGCAATGCCCCTCGGATCTACGAGCTTCCTAAAATACATAAGAATAGCGTTCCCCTTCTCCCAATTGTGAACACAATTGGCTCTCCCACCTATAAACTAGCCAAACACCTTGCTATTTTGCTCAAACCCTTGGTAGGAAAAACTAACTCTGTTAAATATTCCACTTGTTGGGTCCAAGAGATTTGCAACGAAACACTAGATGCAAATGACATCCTCGCTAGCTTCGACGTAGTCTCCCTTTATACAAAAATTCATGTCGATGAATCCATTGCAACCATTAGTGACTTGAAAAATTATGATACTGCCAAACTTGTGGAGGTTTGTTTAAAATCCACTTTCTTTACATTCCAACAAGAATTCTATGAACAGGTAGAGGGAGTGGTCATGGGCTCACCTATTTCCCCAATAGTATCCAATATTTACATCGAAAGGTTTGAGAAACGCACCATCGACCTATTCCCCCTCAAACCTAAAAGATGGAAATGCTATGTAGATGACACAGATGTGGTATGGCCACATGGGAAAAACACCCTAAGCCAATTTCTTGAACACCTTAACAACCAAAACAATAACATTAAGTTCACCATGGAGATCGAAGAAAACAATAAACTACCTTTTCTTGACATCCTAATCTCAAGAAAAGAAGATGGGTCGATCTCAAACCAAGTATATAGGAAAAAGACCCACACCGATAGGTATCTACATGCCGACTCCCATCATTTCCCACCTCTGAAAGTTGGAGTAATCAATACCCTGGTAACTAGAGCTTTGAGGATCTAAGATAAAGAACACATCAAAGAAGAGATTGACCATTTAGCAAACGTTTTTGAGGATAACGAATACAGTAGTAAACATTTTAGGAAGATAGTAGCCTCTGCCAATAAACCTAGGAAGAGTAGGACCAAGGACAAGGATGAGAACATTAAAGTAAACAAAATATTCATCCCATACATAAAAGGCACCATAGATAAATTAGCCAAAACTGTAAAAGACACAAAATCCAGGTTTTCTTCACACCTTCCAACACCATTAGAAACATGGTAGACGGGCCTTAAAGATCCAATTGAACTTAAAGCATACAAAGGAGTCTACTCCATTACCTGCTCTTATGATATGTTGTACATAGGAGAAACCGGGCATTCCATGGAGACAAGATTTAAGGAACACAGCACCAACCTTAGACACAATAAATACAAGAAGTCAGCCCTTGTAGAACATGCGCACATAATTGGTCATCACATTTGCCTAGAAAATCAAAAGGTCATTGCTTGGGAGGACAACCTAAACAAAAGGAAAATCAGAGAGAAAATTGAAATTGACCTTAATGAGAACTGCCTCAATAAGGATGATGGCACCAAGATTAGTGATTCTTGGAAACCACTTCTTCACTCCCTTCTAATCAAAGAAAGCTCAAGAATTAACAACTATAAATAAATATTTTAATCATTAGTCACAACCTTGACATCTATTATAACTTCGTGTCTAGTTAGGTAAAACTCCATCATTAACCCCTTAAAACCTAGAAACTCCCTTTTAAGTAAAAATTATCCCTTATTAAATAATTTTTTTTTTTTAAAACCTCAAAGTGGCTCTACTAACATATTTGAGTTACATACCTAATACTTTAACATAAATAAATACTAAGGTAAAAAACCCTAATTAAGCTACATTAAAAACATTATTAAACATTAATTCTAAAAACAAACAATACACCTTTTATAACATCGGAAAAAAGGAAAAGAAAAAAAACCCTAAGTAAAACTATTTGCTTAAAAAACCTAAGCCACCCTAATACAAGCATTGTTAAACAATTATAATAAAATTTTAAAAAATAAAATTAATTAAATAATTTTAGTTTTAATTTTAATTAAGATTTTTAAATTAAAACTTATTCCTCTCATTAAAACCTAGAACCAACTTCTTCTCAAATATAGTATACATCACAAGTTAATGACACATATATATTTGGCGGGCTTCTTACTTACCTCACCTTAGGCTTCATTGGTCTTCTGATGATGATCCTAGAGTAGGGATCAAAACGTCGAGAGTTTCAACTTTCCAATGCAGCTCTTTCTTACCTGCAATTTTCTATTGCGTAATGACTACATTCAAACAAATTATTAATTTCAAGTGCATTACACCAAGTCTTACCTTATGTAGAGGACTTAGCACCAGAGGCCCGGGCAATGGTAGTAGAAGAAACAGTGTTGCAGAAGGAGTCCAAACTACTAGGAGCGGACAATATGAACTGTTGCAGGTGGGGTTGAAAGGGAAACTTCCAGACTAGGATAAATGGTACTCCAAGGAGAGGGTAGAGGAAAACATTTGTCAACTCATTCATTAAAAGATTTTGCGGACCAAAATATTCCCAAAATGGAGAGGTGTGATCCAAAATGGATCAAAAAATAATTTGTCACCTATTTGGAGCTTTCAAGGTTAGAAGCTTGGGTCAATTGGCTTGTAGGGGCCATTTTATGGGCATGTCTCATTTTGTAGATTTGGGTTCTATAACCTTCTAATGCCTATTTGAGGGTCTAAATGACATTTTTGGGGTTAGAATAATCAATTGACCTTCTTAGGGTTCTACACTACGAGACATTTCCAACATCCTAAAAATCGCCTCAAACAAAGTCTATATGAAGAAGTTATGTCTCTCACAGGTTGACCTATTTAGTTGACCACCATGGTACCAAGTGGATTATACATTATCTCTAATTTCTCACATAGGTGGAACTATTCATGTGTGGACTTTTGAGAACATTCTAGAAAATCCAAACCCTAACCTTAATCAATATTTGGGGCATGCAAAACCCCTAAAATTAACCCTAGATGGATATCGGGTTAAGTTAAATATTGAGTCGTTGGAAGAAGAAGGCGTTCCGGTCTTTTGATGTGGTTGTAGCATTTCATAGTGAGAAACAATATAAGAGTGGATGTTAGAGCAAAACACAAGAGATATGAGATCTTGTAGCATTCATTATGGCCATAGAGTCATAGGTAACTCCATACAGAGTACCATTTCCTTTGTATTTTCATTTTGGTACGAAGTACAAGGCATAGTCTGCATTTGTGGTTGGGTTTTCTCCTATAGTGGGTTTTCCTAGGGTATATCTTGTGTTATTGTGTGGATTGGGTACTTCTTTTCTCTAGAATTATTCTTGTTTAGTTCCAATTATTTAGCATTCAATAAAAATAAACTATTACTAATTTGTAAGGTCCATTATGATGAACAATTCCAATGCACAAAATTTTTTAAGGATCTATAATTTTCATAAAGTGTAGAAAGTGAATTTACTAATTCTTAAATTTCCAACCATATTATGGTGGGCGATATTTTTCTTAAAATATTCATTTTTTTAGGGTTTTATATAGTTTTTGGATAATTTTGGTGATTTTTAGAGTTAAAAAATTTATCCCTTGGAATTTGGGAAAATCAACTAAGAAAAAAATGGAAATTGATGAATATTTTTGGGAAAAGGTAAAAAAATTAGCTCATGGGATAAAATTCACCCCTAAAACTTTTTCTTTCTAGTGGAATATCCACTTCAATTTATGGGTCGTGGTATAACACCTAACTTGTTTTTATGATTTTGTAAAGCATATGGGTTTTCAAAGATGTTGTAGGTGGGAGTAGGTTATATTTGTTTTTACACTGTGAGTTAGGTGTTTATGATGGTGACTATTTTTTTGATAGATAGATTTCCAATATGGATGTTTATGTTAGATTGATGAGTAGACATGTACTTTTTATTTTTTATTTTAGTTAGTTCTAAATCGAGTTAAAATTAGTGCAATATGCTCCTTTGGTTGCATTTTGACATATGTTTTTATCAAGAGTCATGTCACTAAGTGATCATGTCTTTGTTAACCCCTGGTTGTGGTTTCACTGCTAGAGGGTTAATATCCAATGATATTCCATTAGGCTAGTTATGTCATACACTGATCCATAAATACACATTGACCCAAGTTTCCTCCAGGCATCCTCCAGAGCTAGTAGAGTTTGAGATTGTTAATTTTAGTTGTTTTCCTTCTTCTAAGAGCTCAAGATCCAGAGGCCACATGATGGTGATATTCATACATTTATGTTTCTTGCAAAAAAGAAATCCCATTGAGACTATTTTTTGTTTTTTGCTTTGTTATAAGAAATAAAATGATGCTCTTTCCCTTGAAGATTAGTCTTTCCTAGTTTTCTTTTCTTTTAGACTTTTTTTAATAATTATCATGATGGCCTTTCAACCTCTAAATGGTGTTCAAAGAGTGATGAGTCAAGAGTATTGTTGAGGATATAGATGGATATCCAATGTGACACATAGTAGCTTGTTGTGTCATTTCCATTTGCATGAGATTATAAAATTACCTTGTTCCAAAACCCTAATTCAAATTTCTAATATTAGTGGTCATTCTTACCAAGCTTGACTTTCTAAACTTTGATTCCATACACTAAATTTGACCACTCCTTGTATGCAAAGAAAGGGTAAAAGGTATAAATCTATGTTGTTAAAAGGAAAGAAAGAAAAAAAAAATCTTTAAAAAATAGAAAAGTCAAATAACAACTAAAAATCCATTCCAAAAGGAAAAAAAAAAGAGATCATGCTTAGTGTGCACGTTGAGCTTTTGTATTAATGAGTTTTATTTTCTCTTCAAATTGAGGTTTTATATATACGTATTTGAGAATGAAAGGAATGATTGAATACTATTTTCTCTAAACATTTTTGTAGTTGCGGATAACTCTGCGCTCTTCCATAGGACCTCGGACCACTATAGCCATTGCAAGTAAGAAGATCCATAGTAGCATATCATCTATAAGTCACTATGATGCAATCAATTGGTTAAGTAATCTTTATTTTGTATGATCATATTTTGTTCTAGGTCTTCGAAACTATTGGTGATCACTAATTAAGTTCGTTACACTATGGTGCATTTTACTTTGAGTTTTCTTCATTTATAGTGTACATTCACTCCATTCATTTTTGTTAATTCCAATGTTGCAACTATATTTAGGATTTGATCTCAATCACTTTAAATTATTATTTAAAATTTATCCTTACTCTTCATTATTTAAAGTAACAATATAAATGGAGAGGGATCTAGCAATGGTAGAGCTAGATTGCTTATTACTTATAATTATTAGGGAGGCCTACCAATGCAAATTTGTGAGATAACAATTCCACAAAACTAAACCATATGATGTTTGTTTTAAAGATGCAAGGGAAGGACTTCTAGATTTGGAAATCTTATTACATGGTAACTAGTCTCACATTTTCACTTCAAGTTTTGTTGACATATTTTTCTATGTGTTATGGGCCCCATTGGGAAAACATGCAGAAATCCACACAAAGAGATAAGGATAGGCATTAAGAATACCATTCTCATTAAAATCTAATGTATATTTATACAATGAGAATGCCTCTTGGGTCAACTTCCCTGTTTTTGGGTCAACTTCCCTGTTGGACTCCTGAATGAATCTTCTCGTTCACTTATGAAAACTAGTATTCTCCTCACATGAATATGGAAATTACATAATGATATTTCCTAAACCAATTATTATGTTCCCAATAATTCCCCCCTTAATACGAAAGGGTGTATGTGAGTCCAATAAAAGAGAGTTGAATAACTAGAAGTGGACAACTACTGTTGCTGAACTTTTCCAACTTGACAATCTGAATTTCCAAGCAAGTTAGAAGAAGCTAAAATATCTTGTTGAATTCAAGTGCTTTCTGAAGAGGTGGTTTTGGTTGACCGTCCAACCAAAGGGGATAGCAGAATCTAATGTCTTCTAATACATTTGTGGTTTAAGGATAACTACAAACTCTTGAACTTGGAATGAAGGCTTAGAGGTTTTTTCTGGAATAATGGTTTTGGGATGACCACAAACCAAGAGAGTTGAAACATGAAGTCAACAACTACAACTGTTGAGCATTTCCAGCTAAACAATACTTTTCCAAGTAATTTAGCTAGAAGCTAATGGTGTCTTATGCTAATAGAAGGTTCTCTCAAAAATCAGTGGTTTTAGGCTAACCACCAACCAAGTGGAGCTCAATCAAACATGGCTCTGAAGTTGTTCAAGCTCATTCATACTCACTCACTTGTTTCTGAATTTCTTCATTCCACCTATTAGGAACAATGTGAGGAGTTGAGAGTCTCATGGTGTCAAAACTAGATACATAACACATGAGTACTCTAGATCAAGGTTCTCTTCTGTCTTCATGCTACATATCTAAATTTGGCCTCCCAAACTGGTTGTGGCTCAAGCCTCATTTGATTTTTCTTACTTGAAGAAGGCCATGACTGCTTGTTCTTATAATTACAAGGCTTCACACTTATGAATCTTGACATCATATTCCCCTAGTCAAGTATAAGATAAGAAACTGTACAATATTCTTTTTCAAGTTCTTCATCTTCACACACCTATTTGAAGAATGGTTACACTTCCCACAATGTTGAAAATGATGAAGATATAAACATTGATCTTTCATTTGGCCAACTCAATCACAATGTTGGACTCTAGAACTTTGAACAATGTGTAAATCTTTTGACATTATTTGACTGTGTGTTGGTAGCTGATAGGAATTATCTCCAACTTCAAATAAAAGATTGTTCTGAACAAACACTAGTTTAGAATGTTGATTCCTATATTGTACATCGTCTTCATTAGCTTTCAGATCCTGCAGATGATTGATGATAGTTTGGAGAGCTTCTTTTCTAATTGTGATTGAGTCGTCTACAACTGTAGGTATTAGTGTTCAACAACTCTAATTTTTATTCAGTTTGAGACATTGTGGGGTCTATGTGAGCCCTCCTTGTGCAAGAAGGACAAAGTACAAATGACTCAATCAACATGTTGGCTTCTTGCAACTCCGTCCTTTACAAATAAGACTTAGCAAACTCAAACTAAAAAATGAAAGGCATCAATCTCACCCAAGAATGCACCCAAGTAGAATGCAATTAAACTTTTCCTTCTTTTTGATATTGTACAAAACCACATGTAAGTACCAAAGAATGGGGTAAAACTTACAAATAAACAATAGTTTGCAAGTTGCACTTCTAAATGTTGAATTGATGATTCTACTATACCTAAGCTGTTGAATAATAATGATCTGCTTCTTTGGAGTAGCTGACATAGCAACAACTGCACCCTTACTTGAATGATAACGACTTTCAAATCTTCTCCACCTACAACTTTTCTTTACAATGCCTACAATTTAACAATTTCGAAAAAATGGTGCACGTCTATCTATCTCTCCACCACCTTTTTAGTCCAGTTCAATAATATTTTCTTAATAAACTTCTCATCTAAACTTAGTCTTTATATTATTTCTGCATAGTACAATATTATTCTTAGTTGAGACACCCAAATACAAGTAGAGGAGGCAAAGCATTCTTCTTTTCAATGTCACGCCATGCATACTATATTGAACAAGATGTAAAATTTTAAAGAGACCACAATCCTTGATAATATGACATGCAAGCACTCTTCCTGAGCGCATGTGGGTATATCGCAGCATAAAATATAACAATACATCCACAGAGATTAAGGTTTAACATATAGCTCCTCCATGCTCAGGTGTATTGTCCACGCGCAGGTGTTTTCAACTACAGATTTCATTCACAAGGTTGAAGGTGCTTGAATAGCAAGGTGCACTTTGTTGATTTGATTATTATTTTGCATTCTGGGTTAATATTTACATGCAAGTTATTTATCTAAACCACTAACTTAGTTTATTATTTCTTTGCAAAAGTGACAACAATGATCACTCTATTCCATCCAAATCCACAATGTTGTCTCGAATGACATTAAAAAGAGTGCTTCAAGTCTCCTCAAGTTTGGTAGCCTCCTTTAGCTCTGCAACTACCTCAGTGACATTAGGCCTATAAAATGGTTCAGCTTTAACACATCTAATGGCTACTTTGGCAACACTAGTGATGGATTTTATGTTGTAGTTTCCATCCAATCTTTTGTCAATGATTTCTTCAATTTTCCCAGGAATTGCATCCATCTCCACCAAAGGTGTAGCCTAAAAATATGCATAACAATATTATCATTAGTTTCTATGTGCTATTTAAATATTATTATTTTAAAGAGGACATGAAATTTCTTACCCATCTAATGATGTTTAGTTTGTCTACAGATAGCTTTGCGTCTATAGGTTGTCTTCTGCATATAAGTTCCAGCAAAACCACTCCAAAACTATACACATCACTCTTTTCAGTCAACCTTTCAGTACTAAAATATCTGTTAAACACAAAAATATTAATTAAAAATAATTCTCAGTGTCAATCATATTGTAAAGAATGTGTACATGATTTACTCTAATAATATTGTACGGAAAATGTAACTCATATGCATGATATATACTCTGGATCAAGGTATCCTACTGTTCCTTTCACCATAGTGGTAACATGTGAAGCTTCCCCATTAATCAATATCTTTGAAAGACCAAAGTCACCCAGTTTTCCTTTCAAATTGCTGTCAAGAAGGATGTTCGCTGTTTTCACATCCCTATGAATAATCTTCGGGGTGCAAACTACGTGCATGTATTCCAATCCTTCAAATATAGAAATGGCAGAGATATTGCTCTGCATTAATTGTGTTTAAAGTAAAAAGTAGAAATCTACATAGGGTAATTTTTTTTTAATATTTAAAAAAATAGAATACAAATCTACTATCATTTGATATTAAAATATGTACAAAGAAAATCAAAGAACTACCTTGGGCTGCATTTAAAGCTATTTTGACCCTTGTTTTCCAATTTAGTTCAGATACTTTACCTGAAAAAGGAAATAAGAAGTATATAAGGATTTGTCACCTTGCCTATTTTATCAGCCTCTTAAGTAAACATATAAGATATATATATTTACCATTAAGAGGGTCCTTTAAAGAACCTCTAGACATGTGTTCGTAGATAATCATAAGTTCTTTGGATTCATTGCAATAAGTAAACATATAAGATATATATATTTACCATAAAGGCGGTCCTTTAAGGAACCTCCAGACATGCGTTCGTAGATAATCATAAGTTCTTTGGATTCATTGCAATAGCCAAGTAAAGACACCAAGTTCTCATGTTGGACTCTGGAAAGAACATCAATCTGTTTATCAAATAAACCCAAAGTGATGAATTTTAGTATACATGGTTATTTGAAGCTAAAAATTGAAATGTGATAATAATTTCGCAATTACCTCGTTTAGGAACTGCTGAACTGATTGTGTGGAGAACAAGGAAAGAACTTTAACGGCTATATCCTTTCCTTCAGGCAATTTACCAAAGAACACAGATCCAAAGCCCCCTTTTCCAATATTCCCACTAAATTTTTGTGTGGCAGCCATCATTTGATCTAGAGTGAAGGCATAGGCCTTCGCTGAATTTGGCACCATAAACGTTGAGTCGATACATTCGTTAATGGTGTTAAAATCCACAACATTTTCTTCCCCATTGCTTTGAGTTACGGTACACTCTTTGTTCTTGCGATACAGAACAATACTCGCTATCAACGATAGGCCAATTATTAGAACTCCGCTGACTGTTATTCCAAGGATAAGGTGTTCCTTCAATTTCTTATTTGGATTCAGTGGGACATGTCCCTTCCGTTCAGAAATTATCAGTAAGGGATTTCCAGAGTATCTGGGACACGCCAAAGAATAATTAGATTTTCGGTGAGATTAATTAGAATTTCAGCTCGATTAATAATAATGGTTTGTGGCATTGCAGACATAGAAAATATAAGATATATAAAATAGGTATGTGATTACTTTAATTTCAATGAAGGCTTGTGCAGAAGCTGCAGAGGAATTTCACCACTGAAATTGTTGTTCTCTATAAACCTGTGACAATCACATAAAAATTAAAAAACATTGTAATGTATAATCTTTCATAACAAAAGCGAGGGAACTGTGGACTTACAACTCCGTGAGGTTCTTAAGTTCTGATAGCCAGTCTGGAATACTACCGCTCAGGGTGTTGTTTTGCAGTTGCCTGCATTACAAAGCAAATGGTTGATGACTAATGTTATGTGTAACATGTGAAAATGCATGGGTTGAAAGCTTAAAAGAGAGGCAATGTAAAATTTTCATGTGAACAAGAAACTTACAGTCTCTCCAACCTTGCTCAATTTGAGAAATTCGGCAAAGGTCCCCAGAAATTATTATTGTCTAGTACCCTGGTAATTTCCATACCAATGGGTCAATGACAATGCCACTTTTTAAAATATTTATAAATTATTATATATTAATAAATAGAAACAAACAAAATAAGCAAGTCGGACTGTAAAAGCACGATATAAAAGGAGCTGTCTAAACGGGGACTTTTTGAGCTTGGTTTTTATCAGTTTTTTGCCATGAATTTTTAGGGAATTTTTGAAATGCCTAAAAACATTGCTAGATCTTATAGAATGTGGATGTTAGGGGTTTTCATGTCACTTGATTTCATTTCTGAACTACATAAATTACAGATTTTATGGATTAAAGCCATCTCGTCCCCTCCTTAAATAGCTCCAATATAAAAGACCCTAAAATAGAGGGCTCAACTATGTCGCTTCTTAACCAACATCATGATAAGGCATATCATAGTTGAGCTTGATATTCTTAGATGGCGAAAATTAATCAACTTGTTGCAGAGTATTGATTGCTGTGAAGCTCATTGTTGACTCTTAAATCTAAAATATTAAGATCTAATGATTAACAATAAGCTTGCAACAGTAATCACAGACTAATTAATGGTGGCCTTCTTAAATAAGTAGGACTAACTATGTCTTGAGTTCTAAAATCATCATAACTTAATGAGTTAGCACAGTATATAGTTAATGAACATAAATATTGAAGTGGGTAAAATAAATTTAGTTATTTATACAGTTGTATCATTTTCGGATGTCAAAAAAATTTATTAAATTATACTCACATGTTAACTAAAGCAGTCAAGTGTCCAATTTGGTCAGGAACCAATCCTGTCAGATTCTTTCTGGACAAATTGCTGGCAACAAAAGGATTTTCATAAAATAAATATTAGAAATTTACAATTTCTTATTAAAGTAATGTTAATTAAAGCAATGAACATTACGCAAAACAAAACAAAACAATAAACTTACATTTCCGAAATTCTTTTTGTAGAAGCGTTGCTATGACAGCTAATTCCATTCCACTCGATCACAAGGCATGGATCAGAAATCCAAGTATATATATTAAACCGTTTTTTGATGGCGAGGAGAGCTTTAACTATAATTGATTTAAGGGCTCTTTGGTTAGATATTCAATTATCATTATACAATAACCATATTAAATCAATTATCATAATACCTTAACCATATTAAATGAAATCAATGTAAATGTTCAGATAACACATACTAAATGAAATCAATGTAAATGTTCAGATAACACATACTATTTTAACCATCTAAACAACATGATTAAAAGCGTGGAGCAAATCATTAAGTTGAATATTAGATGTTTAATGGGGACACTTACTATCTTGCTGATATGTTTCCGGTTGAGTATCATACACGCTGTAATACTCGAAAGCGTTGATTATAGGAGGTGGGCTGGAGTTAGTGGCAGGCAATAGGGCGAATTGGAAGTTGTCTGTTTGATTGGAAAAGAATGCGAGCTCTAGACCAGAATAAGTTCGCGCCAGAGTGATGATTTCAGACTGTTTCTCACCATTTATCGTGACGTAAAAAGATCTGGATACAGGCATCATCTGGATCTCCGCAAAATACAAAAAGAGTAACGATTTTTTGGCTCCTTCTTCGAATGGTCCTAGAGAGAATTGTACCGGTTCCGAGCTGTTTATAGCCCACGCCGTTTGCATGACAAGAGGCGGAGGAAGGTTTTTGGTATTGCTTTTTAATGTGGACTCGTTAGAACTTATAACAAACCCTATAGTGTCTATGCTTGAGACATTTAAAGGTACATATCGGGTCCAAATGCGGTCGAAACTGTCTTGAGGATATCTGCATAATAAACGATACAAAGCCATTAAGTTCAATCATTACAAAAACAAATATATAACAGTACTGCAACAAAATTGGCTAAATGGAATATCAACTAACTTATAATTCTGGTGTTAATTTATTGCTTATATATATAGATTACAAGGAATATCAACACCATTAGCTAGACAATTATGAGGGATAAATATCTCAAGTTCAAGATGTTCACCTAATAATGGAATTTCCACCAAGATCACTTCTCCATATGTTTTTCAGTATTGTTCCTGGCTTAGCCTGTCCATACATGCCATCTTGAAGCTTTCTCAATTGGATAGCAGAGATGAAGGGATCATTAGACTCAGACTCAAAAGTTCTAATCAAGCAAATGTACAGCACTATCCCATTACTGGTCAACATTCTTTCATAATCACCCAGACCTGTTACATTTCTCATATACAACGTACCCATTGTCTCAACTGTGAAAGCAAATATTGGCATTTGCTGAAATCTACTGTAATTTCCAAGAACAAACCATAATCTTAAGAGGTAAGGCACATAAGGATCCACAGGCAAGTGGTAGCAAGACTTATGGGGAGGATATGGAAAGAAGCGTAGGCTAGTCAAATAAGAACCAGAGGCTTCTTCAGTGGCATTCCCTATGTCTGCTCTCTCACCGAGGTCGTCTATGTAATTGGCATCAGTGACCCATTTCATATTGTTTACATCAGTGTGATTCGTTTTACCTCCACAATCAATATTCAGAAATCCTGCTGTCCGTATAGACATTAATTAGTAAACAATATCTTGTCAACCAACTAGAAAAACAAATAAACAATGAGAACTATAATACAGTATATTCAAATGAGGATTCTAAAAAGTAGAATGCAAACATTTCGTTTGTTCAATAAAGAATGTGGAATGACCTGGTTGAGCAGAAATTGTGGCCACGAAACACAGAAGCACACCTAGTGTTGTTATCCAACCGCCCCATTTGCCATAGCCCTCCATTGTTTCACCGATTCTCATGAAAAGGTGTTTCTGCAGCAGTTGTAACAGCAGATTGGAAGCGAAGGATTCACACACAAAATGCTTCTTACCTGCAGGAGCATCTCCGCGATTCGAGAAATCCTGCAGCCTTTTTATATACGGGAAACACAATTTACGAATAGCATGGGGCAACGTATGTGGGGGTTTCTTGGCAGGTGGTCTCATGGTCCTGACTCCCGGGATTGAGGTGCGTGATCGGGGGAAGATCTGAGCCATTCGTACCGCTGATATGTCCGTACCCTTAACTTTCCGTACAAGAGCCCCTCGATTAACTTTCCGTACAAGAGCCCCTCGCTGACGGCGAGAGCTAACCATTGAGCTGCAGATAGCCTCCGCACATGGAGTGAAAAAACGCCCTCGAGCACGTTTGAGGGCGCCCCCGAGCTCAAATTTCGGGCATTTTCAGCAGACCCACCTACAGCCTGGGCTTGCCCTCGAGCGCCGATGCTTTCTGACAGCTACAGTACTTTGATTTGATCGAGATCGTTAATTTTAAGCGAAGTTAAGGGATCACCATTGAAATTTCTGACAGTCCTGCATAGTTCTCAGTCCACAATTTATCTCATGTGCGCAAACTAGTGATTTTAGCCCTTGTTACGTCATCTGAGGGCGCACTTCTGAGACCGTCTTCTTAGTGCATGTGCGGAGCCTAAGAGTCATTAAGACTCTGTCAGCTCAATGAGTCCATGGTCCATCCATCCATGTATCATGAGTGCCGCCTGCAAAACATCCAAGTCGTACATGGCTGCCGAAATTAGACCCCTATCCTGCCACCGGAAACTAGCCCCTACCTGCCGACGGCCACCAATATTCATTATGCAGCATAGCAATAAATGCTGTGGCGGCTACAGTGTGGGCCGTTGGATCTCAAACAGATTGAGATCCAACAGCTCACACTACAGCAGCCACAGCATTTATTGCTCTGCTGCATGCAAAATATTTTTTGCCCCTGCCGACCGTCCCATGCTTTCACGGCCCTTGTTCACTGATCCATTAACAGTCCTCCATTCCGGCCTGGAAGTTTCGGTCCATTTAATTCTGTAATACAAATACTATTTGTACATTTAATAAAAGATATTTAAATTTTTATATTATTTTAATATTTTTATATAATTATATACTTTTATTTATTAATAAATATAATAAAAGCTATTTAAATTATGTATTTTTAATTTATAAAAGATAAATCAATAAATCATTACAGGTTTCTTGGTTTCTTAGTTATAGTATTAAGTTTTGTAAATAACTATAAGTAATTTTGCTTCTTTATAGTCTTCTATCTCTTGATTTAGGTACTTAACTCATGGTTTTGACAAACTTTTTTAATTTTATTTTTTTATATGAGATTTATATTTTAATTTATAATTTAAAGTGGAAAAAATAAAAACTTAGGTAAATGTTTCATGTATATAGTATTGATAAACCAAAGTGAAAAAAAATTGAAGTTAATGAAAATAAATAAAAATAAAAATAAAAATTAACTACCATAATCGTAACTAAGAAACTAAAAAAATATCATAATAATTATAAAAATTTATGATATTTTTATGATAGTTATTATAGTTATAGTTATTATATTTTAGAAAATATCATAATTTTTTGTAATTATTATGATATTTTCTTAGTTTTTTAGTTATTATTATGGTAGTTAATTTCTCTTGATTTAGGTGACTTAATTTATGGTTTTGACAAACTTATTTTTTGTAATTATTATGATATTTTCTAAGTTTTTTAGTTATTATTATGGTAGTTAATTTCTCTTGATTTATGGTTTTGACAAACTTTTTTATTCAATTTTTATATGAGATTTATATTTTAATTTATAATTTAAAGTTGAACAAATAAAAAAACTGAGGTAAATGTTTCATGTATATAGTATTAATAAACTAAAGTCAAAAAAAATTGAAGTTAATAAAAATTAAAAAAAAATTAAAAATTAACTACCATATTAATAACTAGAAAAACTAAGAAAATATCATAATAATTACAAAAAATTATGATATTTTCTAAAATATAATAACTATCATAAAAATATCATAAATTTTTATAATTATTATGATATTTTTTCAGTTTCTTAGTTACTATTATGGTAGTTAATTTTTTTTTTTTTTTTATTAACTTCAATTTTTTTTTCACTTTGGTTTATCAATACTATATACATGAAACATTTACCTAAGTTTTTATTTTTTATTTTTTCCACTTTAAATTATAAATTAAAATATAAATCTCATATAAAAAATAAAATTAAAAAAGTTTGTCAAAACCATGAGTTAAGTACCTAAATCAAGAGATAGAAGACTATAAAGAAGCAAAATTACTTATAGTTATTTACAAAACTTAATACTATAACTAAGAAACCAAGAAACCTGTAATGATTTATTGATTTATCTTTTATAAATTAAAAATACATAATTTAAATAACTTTTATTATATTTATTAATAAATAAAAGTATATAATTATATTAAAATATTAAAATAATATAAAAATTTAAATATCTTTTATTAAATGTACAAATAGTATTTGTATTACATGGAATTAAATGGACCGAAACCTCCCAGGCCGTAACGAAGGACTGTTAATGGATCAGTAAATGAGGGCCATGAAAGCATGGGACGGTCGGCAGGTAGGGGCTAGTTTTCGGTGGCAGGATATGGGGTCTCGTTTCGGCAGCCATGTACGACTTGGATGTTATGCAGGCGGCACTCATGATACATGGATGGATGGACCATGGACTCATTGAGCTGACAGAGTCTTAATGACTCTGCAGCTCAATGGTTAGCTCTCGCCCTCGATGACTTCAAAGTCGTTGAAACTTCATACATCTTACAATTGAACGTGTGAACGAGATCCGGCGGAGGTTTTTTAATTTCAGGAGAGGTATCCATTGAGACTCAGACCATTTAATGATACTCTAGTAGATTTGATGAAGCTTGCTCCAGCACCATTAAATGCTTCCCAGCGCAATGAATAGCTTTTGCCTCTTAATTCAAGGAAAGACGAGGATACAAGAATGGTACAAGAATAGTCTATGGCGTGGCATTCAAAATTAAACCTTTCTCAACCCTTCCAAAGGGTTTTAGCCCTTCCTAGAAATATAAAGTTAAAATTGCCCTTTAAAAAAAAATTAAGATCTAATAATACCTTTCCAATAAAGAAAGTCAAAGAAGGGAAACATTTGAAATCACCTATTCATATAAATTTCTCAAGATTTCTGAAAATGTTGAAATTCCTATGCTATAATTACTCACTCACTCATGTCATGCACTCAGTGCTTAGCTATGCAAGATGACCAGTAACTACTAGGCACTAGCCACTGAGATGTGACTTTGACTCCTGAGTCACTTGGAGCTCCAAACTACTAGTCTACTAGGACCTACACAAGCCTCTACAAGACTTCATTTACTGCATGAATATCACAACAACTATAAACAACACTCAATGTCATGCACATACAAATAATGGCATGTAGCTAGGATCACAAACTGTGCAAAGGTCAATTTATGCATTGCTATAGAGAGGTGTTAGTGGGCACACGACATGGAGAAGCAATGAGTTAGAAAAAACATTTGGACCAAAGCGCACTTGCGCAATGGTTATTAATTAAATTTAAAAAAAAAAAAAAATTGGCTCAAGAATAGTCTTCAATTTGATGGGTGGCATGATCATGATGAATTTTTCCTCCTTCCTTCCAAATATTTGTGAGTTCTCACAACATTTGTCCTAGGGACTCACCAGCAAAATACATATAAAAATTTCTTGTCTTTCCATCCTCTCTCTTTAAATCCTCCTCTCATAGTCATAACTAAGGATTATTATACATGCACATCCTCACCTTATGATATCAATTGGGTCAAGGAGTAGAGACAACCATAAAATATCAAATATGTCAAGACGCAAAGAGTAAGAGAAAACTATAAGTAAGTCTTATATTAAATTTATTATATAAGCCCTGAATTGACACTTTCTACAGATATTTGACGAGTTGGATTGTTGCGATATTCTTAACACTCTTTGCCAATGTGATTGCAAGGCATTCTTTGAAGGTGAAGTCCAAATTTTTAGGTCATCTTCCTCATTATCATGCCTTTTGGTAAGACAACAAAGAGGGTAGTGGACCCGAGCAACATGGAAAATCATTTAGACATAGAGGTATACACATTAATTGTTTTCATTAAGTTACTTAAATTTCCTACAAGTAACTGCATATTCATGAATTATGAACTAGTACAAAACATAACAAATTTTAGAGCCTCGATTCCTTACCTTAATTACTCACTCACACCTAGAACTTTCTCAAATCTAGCCATTAATAAATTTCTTTTAGTGTTTCGGTTCAATTTAAAAGGTGGATTGTTGAGACTTAGACATGCATCAAGTTTGAAGGTTTCAATTGACTTGGGCTTGATTCCATTGCCCCTCCATCCAATACCTGTATGCTATCACGACAAGTGTTGAACTACAAATTTTGATGGGATGACCTCGGTTATGCTACTAGCCTTGCTAACTTGCTTGGTAATGTTTTTTGTGTATTATTTTTTCTTAGGTTCCCAATCCCCATCATTCTTATATCTCTCTAGTTTGGACCATTTCCCTCTCTCTTACTGAATTAAGTTATTGGTTGGTTATATATATAGTTTTTGGTTGTAGGTGCCCCAATATGGTTATTTCATAGTCTAACTAGTTTTTTCTGTATAATGAAGTGTGTTTCAACTCAAAAAAATACAATAAAATAGAATAGTTGTTATGTTACTGAACTATAAAATTAATGTTACATATATGGCAAATTAATGTGTTCAAAATAAATTTTATTGAAAATATGTGTTCATGTAATTATTAATAAATGCTCAATTATTTAAAAATCTAAACCATTCAAAGAACAATATTTGTATTTTGTATTTTTTGGATGAAAATATTTAGTTAATTTATACTTATAAATTGAACTACAATTATTTATATTTTCTTTGCTCTGTGAAGAGCTTTAAAAATAAATGCCCTTCCAATTGAAATTAAGACCCACCCTTCAAATTCGATCGGTGGGTGATCGCGGGAAGATAAAAGCCATCCATTCCCCTAATTTTTCTGTACCCTGAACTTCTTGCTAGAAAGCCTCCGTACATGAGCTGAAAAAGTGTGCTTCCAGTGCGATCGAAGCTAGTACTCTGATTTGATGGATCCATGATACAATAGGTTAATCCATAGCCATTAATTATATCCTAATTTTAGGGATCCTCGTTAAATTTTAAATTTTATTGAATTAATGGGCCACAAGGTAAGCAGGCCTCCACCCTTCAACTTCATGTGCGATTTTAGGGATCCTCGTTAAATTTTAAATTTTATTGAATTAATGGGCCACAAGGTAAGCAGGCCTCCACCCTTCAACTTCATGTGCGCAAAAAGTAATTCTGGCCACCATTACGTTAGCAGACGGCTAACCCAGGCTCGCCCCTCTTTGCTCCATGTGGGGAGCCTAAGATAGCCTCCGCACATGAAACCAAAAGCGCCCTCAGAGCCTGCTCTAGCAGCACTAGCCCAACTAGGACCGAAAAAAAAAGGTCTATCAATTCTTGAAATCAGTTTTATTATTATCTTTATTTTCTTAAAAAGTTTATCAATTCTTGAAATCAGTTTTATTATTATCTTTATTTTCTCAATGAACTACAACGCGTGACGCTATGATGCAACAGCTCCATGTGCCGAGCCTAAGAGACTCCTCGTTGACTTGAAAGTCGTTGATATATCTTAATCTTACCATTGACGGTGGTATTAAAGGACGGCGGAAGTTTGGTTTCCAGGAAAGGGCCCTGGGGGCTTGGGGCCCCTGGCCCTGTCTCTTAATTAAGGAAGAACGAGGGTAAAAGAGACCCAACGAAGGACGAGGGTAGTGGACCCGCTTCCCTGCTTCATTCATTTAATGACGCGTTATTTAATCAAGGACGCGGGTAAAAGAGAGCCCGCGCTGAGTGTCATTTATTGACCTTTATTCATTTTTTTTTCAATGACGAGTTATCTAATTAAGAAACGTGACACATTTTTCCTCTTGGTTTCCAAGAGAGGCCGTGCCTCTGCCGTTTAATTCGGCGAGTACCATCCAGCAAGTGTTCATGGAATTTCGCAAGAATTCGCGCTTCAAATCATTCTTTTTCATGACGTTTTATGCTTCTATATCATTATAAAAGTTTTATTAAAATTCTGCACTTACTCACTCACGTTATAATTGTGAACAGAAAAATAACCTCGCTCTTGAATCATTCTGAACTCTCAACACAGTACTGATTTTCTATTTTCAACATCGGCTTAAAAAATGACCAATGTAACTGCTCAATTCTTTCTTGAAATGAATAAATTTACTAACAAAAATTAATGAAGTTTTGAAAAATAAACTAAAACTTCAAACTTGAAAACATAAACTAAAACTTCAAAGTACATTTTTATCAAATGAATATTAAACTTCAAGACAACTGAGCCTTTCAGGGAATGTGTACATGAAAATATCAATTTTTGGATTTGTATTTTAATTTTAATTTTTTTTTCAAAATCTCATAAAATTTTGAGATTACACAATTCACAAAACAACTGCGCCTTGAAAAAATGTGTACATGAAAATATCACTTTTTGGATTTGTATTTTTTTTCCTTTTCAAAATCCATAAAAATTTTGAAATTACACAATATAAGGTTACAGACTTATTCTAATATCACTTTTTAGATTTGTATTTGTATTTTNGTATTTTTTTTCCTTTTCAAAATCCATAAAAATTTTGAAATTACACAATATAAGGTTACAGACTTATTCTAATATCACTTTTTAGATTTGTATTTGTATTTTTTTTTTTTAAACTCCAATAAAAATTTGAGATTACACAATGTAAAGGTAACAGACGTATTTTATCATGTCGTCGGTCTCAATCCATCGTCTCATTCCTAGAACATGCTAGGGCAGAGATTAATGAATTCGGAATTGTAATTGTCTCAAAATATGATGTGACCTAGAGTTATCGTTTACCCATAGGTTTTAATTTTAGTCTTTTATTTATTTGCGATTTTTCTCAAATTCAATTGGCTCTACCGTGGATGATGATTGTTTTGGTAGTCACTCATCAGCTTCAGTTGGTGGTCTATTTAAGTAGCATTAGTGATCTATTTTATTTTGATAATTACGTTGTAGGGCGTTTCAACAAGTGGGAGTCGACTCTCTGAATTTAATGTTTTTATTATTTTCAGCCGTAGGATGCTTTCGTTCGACGATTGGGGTTATCTGACTCGTTGATCTTCATCTGCTACCTGGGATCTTCATATGCTCCCTTAAATGCACATCGCACATGCCGACACTCTTAGGTGGTGATGCATGTGCTTGCTTTCTTTCTTCTAAAAAAAAGATGGAAGAACTCTAAGGGAAGTCCGGATTTTGAAGCTTTTTTCGTTCTTTCCGAACATTTCAGGTGATTTGGGTATTGCTACAATGTCCTCCTCCATGGTTTCATTTGTGTTTGTGAGATAACGCAGGCTTCAAAAAAGATGTGAACTATGCGTAAGATATTTGTAAGAAAGCAAACAAATCTGAAAGGAAAGGAATGAAAAAGAACTGAGCAGTAGCGAATTTTTATGAATGCTGAAGCATTAATCCATGCAGTAAATGGTGTTGATCTGCTTCTGTCTTTCTTTGCTTTTGAAGGTATGGAGAACCATTTGGAGAATCTGGTTTACAGTCTGAAATCGAAGATTAAGGGATTGAAATTGAAGAAGCCTTACAGAAAAATGGATAAGAGAGACAACATGCCAATCGAAGCTTGAAGCAGACACAGGCAGAAATTGATCGCCAAAACCCTACAAGCAGCTTATCAGCTTGGCAAGAAGGAAGTTGGTGTATGAAGATTTCTTACGCAAATACTCGAATTCTGTGTGCAAGTCATCACAAGTCTTCTTAAGTTATCTTGGGATGTGGATGGAGAAATAGAATCGAGTATGTGTAAGCTTTTATGCAGATTTCATAACAAGATTTTGCAAGTATTGATGTAAGAAGCTAAAAGAAAACCTAGGTTTATTACTGGCCAATCCCACATATTCACTTTGTGCCTGTGTGCTATTTCTGTAATCTCTTTAATGAATGTTTTTTGCATCAAACTGCAAGTCCCTCCTGCAAACTTCAAGCCATGAACAAATTGCCCCATTGCCTCGAGAATCTCCTATGATACAGAGCACAAAATACAGAGAGAACTTAGTGAAAGCTGCTGCCGTGAAAAAATATCTGGATCTTCTATTTCTAATAAGAAAATCCAGTTCTTAAAACCGAGTGTTTTGTATGTAAGCAAAGGTCTCGAGTTCAATACAATGTAATAGACTGGGAAAAACACGAAAATAAACAATGCAAACCTGGAGGAGAGTAATATCAGTGAAAGAATAACTGGGGCCTTGATTTCTGTGAGTCCATAATGGCGAGGCTTCTCTGGCCTCTCTTCGTCTTCATCCTTCAAAAAAATGGTTCCTTGGATACATTGCCATCCTGAATTCTTGTATGGTCCATCCTGAATTCTTGTATGGTCTGTACAAATGCTTCGGATTCTAACAAACGCCTATCCTAGGGACTTCCAAATGTTATGGATTTCTTCTATCAAAGACGCCTAGCCCGGGGACTGCCAAATGTTATCCCAAATGTTATGGATTTATTCTTATGCCCAGGGACTACCAAATGTTATGGATTTCTTCAGACGCCTCAGGGATTGCCAAATGTTATGGATTTCTTCTTCCACTTCCACTGGGGGAGGAGGAGTTGGTCGCTATCTGCCTTCGGAAAACCTGTTAGAAAGAGCTTATCACCCATTAAAACAAATTAAACCAGTTTAAAAATGACAAAATAAAATAAAATCCATCTTTAGGTTAATCCTAAAGCTCACCAACTGTGGCTCCAATACAGGTTCAAGTGACAGAGTTGCCAAGGAAGAGCTCGTCATTCAAATCTTCTTCCCTACACGTCTCATGCTGAAAAGAGAAGGAGCACTACAACATGGAGAAAGAAGCCATGGGAAGGATTAAATAACCATGCGATGCAAACCATGCAGGTCGCGTTCATAAGCTAAACCCCTCCAGAAGATAAGGATGTTCCATAAGCTGAAACCCTCCAGAAGATATGGATGTTCCATGCTTCACCCCTCTTCCACTAATGACTTGCTGGGGCAGAGAGAAGAGCAAAAGGGTGAGCTGTGGGCTGTGTATCCATCAATCCCCAGGGCTCCTCATGTTGGGGAGTGAGGAGGGGGCAATGAGCAACCACCACTCCAAACTATCGATGAAAAAAATGGGTAGAAAAATTGAATGAGAGAGGTAGGTTGTCTTTTTAGTGTATCCTTACCTACCACAAGTGCTAGTGGATGGATGCCACGTGAACTGCATGTTGGGAGGGATTCATGCAAGAGGACACTTAAAGTAAATGTCTGACAAAAATTATTCTATTTTCGTTATTAATAACGTTTAAATTTTTGAGAAATTAGACTTTGACGGTGGGAGGATCTGAAGAATGGAATCCATGGCAATTAGCTCTAGCTCCGCGACAGCCCACGTTGGCTACATGAAGTCTGTTTTCTCAAACGCTCACCATCGGTTCGATCTGAGTTTGTTGGATTGAGACACCTGGATTCTATGTTTGATAAGGATTCCAGGATTCCAGGCATTGTTTATTTGCTCAAATGCAAAGGAATGTTCAAGCCGTCGGCAATGCTTGTCGCGGAGTTGTCACCATCATAGGCATCGGGAAGTTATTCGTTGGAGGCAACTGGAAATGCAATGGTACAAAGGATTCCATTTCAAAGTTAGAGAGATTAATACATCTTAAAATTATCAATATATACAGACTATGGCATACTTTAGTTGTTCTTCCTTTTGCTACTTTTACACCCAAGCTATTGGGAAATCTGAGTCCAATATTGAATTCATTCCAATTTTCTTGATGTTACAGGTAATAGAATCGAGTGATTTCAATGAACTAGCAGATAGAGAACCATGGCTATCCTCGAGCAGAATTGTAGTTAAGCCTGACATATTGTTCAGAAAGCGAGGAAAGAGTGGCTTGGTAGCCTTGAATCTGGACCTAGCCTAGGTTATTGCATTTGTCAAGGAATGCCTAGGAAAGGAGGTAATGGATTGTCATTTTTTTCAACTGTTATTGTTGATCATATAGACATAAACATGTATTTAGCCATAAAATATTTTGATGTTTTTCAGGTTGAGATGGGGGGTGCAAGGGCACCTATATCAGCATTCATTGTGGAGCCATTTGTACCTCATGATGATGAGTTTTAAATGTCGATCATGTCAGAGCGCCTCGGTTCAACCATTAGATTTTTAGAGTGCGGAGGCATTGAAATCGAAGAAAAATCGGACAAGGTACTCTAATAGCTACTATATTATTTAGGTTTCTATGTAGCGTAATTCTTGTAAATGTACTGCTATAATTTTATTGTTCTCTTGTTGATCGGGAACTTTGTATAGGTACATGAGTTTTCTGGGTACTGAGTAGCTACCATTAACTACTGATTATATCATTCTACTTTGTCTTAGTTAGCTTTGGATCTTCACTGTGGTAACACGTTTTGAAATTGGTATTGCTGATCACAATTGTGCAGGTTAAGTCAGTATTTGTCCCAACTGAAAAGTCCCTGAAGACTGAGTTATGTGCACCCTTGATTGCAACTCTTCCATTGGAGGTAAACTATTCTTGTAACCGGGATTTTATTTTAAGATCATCTTTTGTTGTAAAATAAAATTCTGATAATGATGAATCTAGATGTTAAATGAAACCTCCTTGTCAGAGGAATAAGGAATGGGTCTTATGTTTTTTATTTTTTGAAATTGTTTTATACAAGTATAGCCAAATTACAAGCTGTGTCCTCAGGTAATCCCATTTAAATTGTTATTTTCTTCTTTGTCAAGTTCAATATTATTTGGTATAGAGCTATATCAGGGGTTTTTAGAAATGTCTTAGTTATACACTTACTTCACAACTTTTGTCAGCAATACATGGGTAGTATGTACCTCATCTTTTCAATTGCAATTATTAGGGGATCAAATTTCCAAGGGTGGATAGATAATGGTTGGCATCTGTCAATGAGGAAACTGTTATAACTTTTATTTTGAACAGAACTGTATTCGGAAATTATACTTATTCTGCAAGTAAAAAATTTGTATAAACTCTAAGAAAGATAAGGATACAAAAAACCAGAAAACAGTCTTTACTTTCATGCAAAATATGGACCTTACGATCCCAAGATAAGATCTAAAATAAAGCCAAAGTATGAACATTATCTGGTCTTGATATGCAAATATACTACTGAAAAGATGATCAGAGCAGTGAAACGAGATCTATCCATTCTCCTTTTCACTGTTTTAAAGAACTTTACTGTCCTTGATGTTGTTATGATCTTTTGGTTCTATTGCCAGTTTTTTATTTATTTATATTGTTTTTTAAATCTGTGTCTTTCCTGCTTCTAACTGTTTGAGTTTTACTTGTTCTACACAGCTACAAAATATTTAGGAGGGGTGTAGCTGATTACCCTTGGGTTTATTGAAAAGAGTTTGTAAAATTGTTTTATGGGCTTCGACCCTTCCAACTCTGCGATGTATCAAGTATATTCTTCAACAGTTGGCTCACTTGAGTTCTGAGCTCAGATTTTTCAATATTATATTGGCTAAGCCGGATTTGAATTGGATCGTTTGGACCGGTTTAGTGGGTATGGGTGTTGAATTAGGCTTTGAAATGGGGCAATATGTTGGTTTAATCCCGAACATATGAATTCGTGACAAAATCTACCATTAAATGTGTACATGCTTGAAACAAAAAGAAGAGGAAAGTCAAAAGCAAAAAGGAAATTAAAGCCCACCCCGCAAACCTTAGATCACTGCTATTTTTTTTCGATGGAAGAAATCTTGGGGAACACTCTGAGTACTTTCATGGATGATAAATGAGGTAAGTTGTCGGTCATAATTACGGAGCCTTACTAAAATGGGATCAAGAGAGTCAAAGTTGTGACCTCCCCTACTGTTGGGGGAGAGATCTCACGTTTGGCTCAAGATCAATTAAGCTAACCCTTGGGGCTATTAGATCATTGTTATATACAAACATCTCTCATGTTTTCCTCACACCTCTTTCTTTCATTGATTGTGAGCATTTGGAGTTTTTGAAGCTACAATGAAGATAGTTGATTCGGGGTTTGATTTATCATAGAAAATTGGGGCAAAGCATTTGGTGGACAATGCCCTCAAGTGCAAAAATTATGCAATTAGTCAAATTTGCAGTGTTTTAGAGTGTGAGCATAATTTGTCTGTCATTGAACGCATTCACATGGAGAAGAGAAACTACTTGGAATAATAATGGTTGAATGATCTTGTCTTCATGCATCACAACCTTTCACTTATGCACAACCAGTTGTTGAACAAAATCCTTGATGCATATCTCATTGTCTAGATGCAATTGATCCCTTCTTGGAGTTGATAGTGGAAATTTCGCCATAGAATTTGATGATGATTATTTTTGGGGGATGGGTGTGAAGGATGATCCAATAGTATCACGAAGCACCAATGCTCATTTCTCTACAAGATATGAGCACAGGGTATATAAGAGTGAGGAATCTCATGCCTTCCCAACGCCTTGGTGTTTTGAAATTGTGTGTGTGTGTGTGTATCTTGAAGTGTCTTGATTTTATGGTCTACATGTCTAGTGTTGAACATTTGTGTCCCTATGTAAGGGGACTTCATACATATTATATTTGATGTATTCAGTATTACATGTTGAATATTATGTCGAGTCTCTTTTTCTTTTCAACCATTTTGCAGAAGTGTATGTACAAACTTTATATGGTATGAGATTCAAGCACAATGATGGTATCTAAGAAGCTAGAGCTAGACACTACGCCATCTAAGAGTCATGTTGGGTTTTACAAGTTATTATATGCACATTAACACGTGGATCCAAAACAACACTTAGAAGGGTAGATCTCTTAGAAATATGTGCAAAGAGGAGTGTTCAACTCGTGAACCATATATCATGAAGTCTCCTCTATTCAATGCACGCCACCCTAGGCTTAGTAACAAGGCATACCATATGATCCAAGTGCTTTAAGAATCAAACAAGAGATAAAGCATTACCCTAGGGGTCAATTTAGTAAAAAATTTAACGACAAGGCAAGCAAAAGCAAACTTATGTGAATAATCCAAATTGAAGTAAGTTGTGCATTAGATTTTTGAGTTGAAAATTAAGTCAGTTAAGCATAAAAAATTGATATTGCCAAATTACAGAATGAATTTTTTTTTGTTATGTGTCGTGCATGTGATGATTGTAAAAAAAAATGCAATGTGAGATATTAATCTTTTAGCTGTGAGCGTTTTTGTAAAATGAAGTCCTTTTGTTCATTAATCTGATTTATGCTATAGAGCATGAAAAAATCATAGTAGCAGCTAGTTTGCTTTTACAAATAGTACGTCAAAAACCTAATTGTATGCCATATAAAAGTTCGTCAAAAATATGTAAGTTAAAAAAATGTAGAGTCCTTATATATATATAGTTTGTTAAAAAGTTGAATGAATAAAAAAATAGAAAAAGAATGATTAAACGTGTCAAGACAAGGATGTAAGTATGCCTCAAAATATTTTTATTAATAAATTGGAATTTGACAATCATTAGTATAAGCAACAATTAATAAAATGTAGAGTCCTTATATATATAGTTTGTTATAAAGCTGAATGAATAAAAAAATAGAATGAGAATGATTAAGCGTGTCA
Organism: Pseudotsuga menziesii; assembly: GCA_001517045.1. NCBI lineage: Eukaryota > Viridiplantae > Streptophyta > Pinopsida > Pinales > Pinaceae > Pseudotsuga > Pseudotsuga menziesii. The sequence continues at coordinate 1,450 of LPNX010849541.1, read as the reverse complement.
AGACAAGGATGTAAGTATGCCTACAAAGATTTTATTAATAAATTGGAATTTGACAATCATTAGTATAAGCAAGAAGATAGTAGATACATCCATAAATTTATGCAATGTTACTTGATTGTAACATAAGAACTACAAAAACTAACAATCCATTCTCATTTGGATAAGAGAAGAATACTTTTCATGATTACTTTTGAAAAGTTGATAATGTAATGGCCAATTATGTGAAGAATATAATGTCTTGTTGTATATGTATACCTCTCCTTTCTTAGCTTGCAACACGACGTTCTTTTATTGCACCCCTAGGTACAATTGCTAGTTTTAATTTATGAATTTATTTTATGATCATGATGGCAATGTAGGTCGGTTTTATGATAAGATGGCAACGTAGGTCGGGGGAATTTCTTGGCAGGTGGTTTCATAGTCCTGATTCACAGGAGTGATCGCAACAACATCTAGATTCTGAGTCATCTGTTGCCAGAGCTAAAGACCGAGTTGTAGATGTTTTAAAGAGTTTAAGAGTCTGTCAAAAACAAAACACTTAATCAACTTTATCTATCCATGGGCATACAGGCTACTATATCTAGCTATGGACCGCTACAGAACCTCACCAAACTCTTTAAGATTCCGGTAGCTCGGATCCGTTCACCTGTCTTTTCATACAAGAACCTGCTCATTCACTTTAAAGTCGTTGATACACCCGAGTCTCCGACCATTGAGTCTTGCCGCGGATGCATAAAATGAACGGTGGGACTCGGGAGTTTGGTTTCCAGGAAAGGGTCCTATTCTTACCAGGCTTCGGATTTGAAGCCTTCAGAGCCCTTCAAAGGCCATTTTAAACGTCATAGAAGGCCACAAGAATTTTACCATGCAAAAAAAATTTAGTTTGATTTCCAGCACTTCAAAAAAAAAATTGAGCAAGTCTCAGTAAATTTGCAACAGAAGGGCAACTACAAAATTTTCCTATCCAGGGATTCAGTGGACTATGGGAGAGTCGGGACTCAGAGTTTTCCCAAGAGCCCTTGAATAGTCAGATCATGGATGATGATCTCAGTCCCAATCGACACGGACCACGGTGGGCCACTAGGCTGCCTAGTGCCAAGTTCAAGTGGGTGAGTCAGGATTGTGACTCACGATTCGATGTTCACTTTCAAAGAATTTAATGGCATTAGCATGCATTACTGATTCACAAACTTCATTAAATATTGGTAGGAGATGATGCCACCTGCCAACTAGATTTTCCATTTATCATCTTATTATTCACTTATTCACGTGATCTCACAACTTACAAGTCACTTGAGTATTTGAGTATATGATGTGAAATTAAATACTCATATGAGTCATATCTATGGATGGTGTTATACAGCTGATTGGCACCTCTCCGTCCGAGTGCTGACATCCCTCAGGTCGGCACACAAAAGGACACTTATGGATTGAGGTTTGCCTAGTTTCA
>LPNX010849513.1:1194600-1244955 GCA_001517045.1 Pseudotsuga menziesii | reverse complement strand
GAGTTTGAATAGGATTGAAGTGTCTAAACTGTTGATAAAGTGCTTCATATGAGGGATTTCTTAATGCAGACACAGGAAGTGGCTGCAAGTCTAGCAACTTAGTTGGAGGTGGGTATTTCTCTGGCAAAATAAGATGTCTAGATGAAACTGGCAATATTGTCTGTGACCCTAACCACTTATGACCATATTTTTTTTTTAAAAACTACAGGTAGCGTCGCTATATCGACGGCTTGCCGTGGAACTTTGCGACGTCTTGCCGTCGATATAGCGACGTCTTTTCATCGATATAGCGACGTCGTACCATCGCAGGTATTGGGGTTGGGATTTTTTCATTCTAGGAAGGGCCGTCGCAATTGCGACGTATTCCCGTCGCTCTTGCCACGCAATTAACGGGTCGTCGCTATTGCGACGAAATGAGTGCCACGGGAAAAAAAACACTTAGACGTGGCAATATCCACGCTTTTCCGTGGATATTGCCACGTTTTTGCCGTGGCAAAATTGATCACTTGTACTAGTGTGAGTGTTGTGCCTTTCCATATAGGATAGTATTTGTGTACTGTCATGTTGGTGGATGTAAGTTATGTTCCTTTCCATAGATGATAGTAGTTGTGTACTATCATGCTGGTGGATGTGAGTGTTGTGCCTTTCTGATGAGTCAAGGTTAGATGTGAGTGCTATGCCTTTCTGATGAGTCAAGGTCAGATGTGAGTGTTGTGTCTTTCTGACGAGTCAAGCTTAGATCTGAGTGCTGAGCCTTTTCATAGATGATAGTAGTTGAGTACTGTCATGCTGGTGAATGTAAGAGCTATTCCTTTTTGACATGATGTTTGATGTGTTCCTCTCATGGTTAGATGTGAGTGCTGGCTATTCTGAATTAGGTTCAGATATAAGGGCTAAAGAATACCTACAAGGATGCTAGGCCTACAACCAGCATGAAAAAGGGCTGGCTCTGTAGAACTTCCTGTGATGAGAAGAATCATGAGATAGCACCTATGATCTTGACATAGTGATGATAATCCAGTAGTGATGATCCAGATCGATTGATGATCTAAATCCAGTGATGATGATCCAACAGTGATGATCCAGATCGAGTGATGATCTAGATTCAGTGATGATGACCCAGCAATGATGATACAGATCAAGTGATGATCTAGATCCAGTGATGATGATCCAAATGGTGATTATCCAGATTGAGTGATGATCCAGATCCATTGATGTTGATCCAGCAGAGATGATCCAAATCAAGTGATGATCTAGATCCAAGTGATGATGATCCAGATCCAGATGAAGATGACTTGAAGATAAAGATGACCTGAAGATGAAGATGACTTGAAGATAAATATGACCTAAAGATGAAGATGACTTGAAGATAAATATGACTTGAAGATGAAGATGACTTGAATATGAAGAGAACTTGATGGTGTTCCATATGATACAGAGAAGAAGACTTTTGCTGATAAATTGTGTCGAGAGAATACCTTCCTAGTTAAGAGGGAGTGTTAATGTATTTGTAACTTCGGAATGTATTCATCCATATTGTACCCTGATGTTTATTCTGGGATGTGTCTATAATGTATTTGAGTCATTTCATGCCCCTATGTTCCCATCGGGAGGTTCTATAGTGTAAACAAGTCATGTCAAGTCATTATGGGTAACCCTCCTACTGATGAAGGGTTAAAGTCCCCACAGTTGTGGGGCCCTAGGGTTGTTAGATTATCCTAGAGATTTTGAACCTAGGTGAGTCATTGTAAGTCCAGGAAATAGTCCCCACCGTTGTGTTAAGGATAACCCTCCTTGTTGGTCGGAAGAGGCAAAGTCCCCACAAGTTGTGGGGCACTAGGGTTATTAGACACTCCTAGAGATGTCGGATCTAGTAAGTAATTGTTAAGTGAGGCCAACATGTTGGAGTGGACTTCAAGTGAACAAAAGAATATAAATAGAGAGTGAGCCTCTCTATTTATCACACACGCACTCACTCATTGGGGCACATGAGTGAGAAGAGAAGTTATTGGGATCAAAGAGAGAGACTACTGCTATTGGGAGATCATCTTTATGTTTTCAGGTTTTATTTTTGGTGCTGATTCTATCTCTGAGGAAGTTGCGGGGTTTTCTCCTTTATGGTTTCCCTGACGAAAATTCCTTGTGTCTCTTGTCTCTTGTGTTTTATTCCTATGCATGTTATTCTCTCAGTTAAAGATCCTAAGATCATAATGCTATCTTGAATGATAAAAATATAACAACAAAATGTGCAGTATAAGTTCGTCATCTTCATGACCATCTTCTGCATATATCCACAATCTTCATGTTGATGCCTATTAACTTGGCAGATCCAACACCATGGCATACCTCCATAACTTAATGGATTTGGAACTCCAGACAACAGGGAATTTCAAAAATCCAGGCAACTATCCTTATGATGTCCCTCTGTGTGACATCAAGTACACCACACTTCCTCACAGTACTCTTTTCCTTTCTTGAAATCTTGCAACTGGAGAGTCAAATCCTCTAGCTACATTTGAATCTGGTTCATACTGACTGCATTCTCACCAACAAGTGAAGCTTCTAACTTCATTGCAATATCCAGAGCCTCTCTCTATGTCACAATCTTTTGCTGCATCAATGGTAGTCTGATATGAGATAGTAACGTTGTGATGAACCATTCCTTATGCTGAATACCACTCATATAACAACTCACTATTTCCATTAGTGTCTTAAATTGTTGATCAAAATCTAAGACAGTCTCATTCAGGTATTGTTTAATCTCCTTCAGTTCTATGATGTATTTCACCTCAGGTAACGGTTTTATGAATTCTTCAATAAGTCTTTTTTTGACTTCAACCAGAGCTTTCACTAGATTCCTCGTAGAAACTTATACAAATTTCATGAACCAATCCAGTGCACGACCTTGAAGGGTCGTTGCCAATTGACCTTTCTTGACCTCATCATCTGTAGTTTGTTTGAAAGTCCACACTACTTCATACAAGAACCAATATTTCTTGGGATCCTCGGTCCTATTTCCATGGAATAGGGGTAAATTCACATCATCACCTCCCATCCTGGGCCTTCTTCCTACAGTCGCTAATCCGCTACTATTAGGGTGTTGTTGACACGTCAGAAAAGCTGGAGGTGTCGAACTCGTGTTTCTTCCTTAGTGTGGCGTAGTGCATGGAGGTGTGGGTATGTTGTTGATCTCGATCAAACTTTCCTTGGGATCAGGCATAGCCTGGTCATATCCTTTTTCACTGTAGGGTTTCTTTGTCCCATGTGGTCTTCGTTCACGGTCTCACGTCTCAACCGTAGCAGGACTCTCCCTTGTCCTCTGCCTCTTCTCTTGCCAAAACTTTTCTCCTCCTCTCGTAATACCACTTCCTTCCTTGGCTTCCCTCACAGTCCCATCATAAATTCCATCCATCTACCCCATATCATTCCATCCAACCCTCATCTCCACGATACTCATAGCCTTCTCCCACCAGATTTCTACTCGGCGGAGTTCATCTTTAATATGTCTTTTTCGTAGATGAGCATCTTAATATACAATTGCAAAGATAACAGGAACCTACGTCTTGGTCCGTTGAAGAACTCCCTTTTTGCGTCGCTATAATATTTAACTATGTCAATTACGAACTCATTGATATAGCCCTCCAATATACTTTCAAGAAAGACTTCAACAACCCTTGATGCTTTGTTGTCTACCTCTTGCAATTGCTGGATCAATTCCGGAGTCCAGCCATTTGGTTCACCTCCTTGGAACTTTGTCTTTCAATATGTCAATAGCACTAATGACTCATATAAGATGATCAAAAACTAAGAGAAAAAGTCCTCATGTGGACTGTCGTGTGTATAATCTACCAACCACTTATCTATCATTAGTCTAGGGTTTTGATTCTCTTTTTCAGCAAACTCTCGTATCATTTGGTCAAACTAATATTGGATTTTAAGTTTCGTCAAATGCACAACATGTGCTCCCTCCTCTTCACACTAAGGTCCTGACAATGGAACCATTTGTTTGACACAAAACAAATCCAGAGGGGTTCACTCTTTGTCGACAACCAAACCACTGCAATCTCCTTGAGAACCAACCTAGAAATTTTTTCCCCATTTGGCAACACCTATAGAGCAAATGAAGTATGACCCAAGATTTTTAAGGGAGAGCTGATGGAACCAAGTTTCTACAGTATGAAGGAGGACCATGTGTTTTCTTATCAACTTAGTGCAACATTATTCAATAGATCTAATCATTCAGATTATGCATTAACAGAATCATGTCATCATTCCATATATAACATTAACATAAGTGAATTGCAGCAAAACATCGATGCACAACAATATCTAGTAGTATATCATCATTCATAGAAGAGAAACAACACATCATTCGAGGATACACATTGCATTCACATTTGGATCACATAAAAAAGGAAAATAGGAAAAGACAGAATGATTCTTCTTAATCTACGTCATGTCATATTAACCTTCGTAGCAAAACAAATATTCTCCAAAAAAATTATTCATCTTGCATACAAATATCCAAAGAGTTCCCCCTAGAGAATACTAAGATGATGCACAAGAATCCAACCCAAAAAAGAAGACTTAACACTTGCAATTCTACATCTATTTATAGGCTTATGCCTTTACATTGGTGCTCCACTTAACCAACTGCATAACTACTTCTTAACAGAATCTACAAAATAATGACCACAATCCACAGAATGCAGTCCAAAACTACAAAATGTGACCAAAATACATATAATATTGTAAATTCGACTTGCGCATCATTTTCCACCTTGCGTGGCATATTTGACCTTGCATAACATCAACGATGTTGTGCAACTATATTACCCCAAAACTTCCTTCCAGCAAAACTATTTGGTTTCACTCATTAGAGGAAATTTGGGGTCTAAAATGGGCCTTAGAAGAAAACGTGCCAAAATAACTTTTTGTGAGTTGGAATTCAAGAACCAATAGAATTTCAATAAAATAAGTCAACCATAATGGTTGAATTGACATATTTGTCATTAAAAAAAACTACTTTTTTGTTCGTATTTTCGACATATCTCATTGTGTTTTTACTCAAATTTCGATCGGGAGAGCTCGTTGGATACAGAATTTGATTCTGCATCCAACGAGTACCCACACTGCATACTTTTGATAGACCCCGCTACCCCAAAAACAAGAAATACTTGAAAAAACGTGATGATGATGTCATCATCACATTTTTTCAGGTATTTCTTGTTTTTGGGATAGCGGAGTCCATCAAAAGTATGCAGTGTGGGTACTCGTTGGATGTGGAATGAAATTCTGCATCCAACGAGCTCTCTCGATCGAAATTTGAGTAAAAACACAAGGATATATGTCGAAAATACGAACACAAAAAGTAGTTTTTTTCTTTCTTCCTCCAAAATTAATCAATATTATTTTATTATTTTAACTATTATTTTATTATTTTCCTTAGGAGGCCCATTTTAGACCCCAAAATTCCTCTAATGAATGGAACAAATTTTACAAATGGTATCGGGCTCAGAATTGTTCTCCCTACTAGATGGATTTTTTGGTTATAACCAAGTGTTAGTGGTCGAGCAAGATCGATTGAAAACCACATTTCACACAAAGTGGGGGACATTGGCATATAGAAGAATTCCTTTTGTCCTAATGAATGCTGGAGCCACATTTCAGAGGGCCATATATATTGCATTCTGAGGTCTAGTTGGCCACTATATGGTTATATATTTAGATGATGTAACGATTTTCTCTAAGAAACGAGAAGACCATGTTTTTCACTTAAAACAATTTTTTGACCATTGTAGAAAATATGGCATATCTCTAAACCCGAAGAAGAGTATTTTTGTTGTTCTTGAAGGAAAACATTTGGGTCACATCATCTCAAAAAAGGGATTCTTGATAGATTTAGAGAGAGTCAAGGCTGTAACTCATATTCCCATGCCCCATAACAAAAGGGTTATGGGATCATTTATGGGAACAATTAATTTTGTTCAAAGGTTTGTACCTGATTTTGCACAAATTGTGAAACCTTTACAACAAATGGTAAAGATAAGTGTGCAGTTCAATTGGACTAATATTGAGAGGGTTTCCTTTAAAGACATAAAGACAGCAATAACTCATGCACCTTCTTTGAGAAGTCCATATTTTGAAAAGGACTTTATCGTATGCACCCTTGCTTAAGATAACTCTCTTGCACTAGTTCTTACTCAGAAAGGAGAGTTGGGAGATGAATATCCGATATATTTCATGAGGAATGGGTTAAAAGGGGGAAAATTGAATTACCTAGGTGTAGATAAACAAGAATATGCAGTGTTCAAGGTGGTAAAACAATTCAGGCCCTATATCTTGAAAAATAAAACAAAATTCATCGTTCCTCATTCAACTGTCATGTCTCTATTTGTACAGAAGGAATTGGGTGAGCGAAGAGGAAATTGGGTGACTGCACTGCAAGAATATGACTTAGAATTCATACCTGCAACCATTATCAAAGGTCAATGGTTTTACAAGTTGTTTGCAGAGAATCGTGCCAATGAAGACCATGATTGGGAAAATGAAGCTGAATTGAACCTAATTGAAGTATGTCCAGTTTTCGCTACTCCCAAATTTTGTATCAGGGATTTGGTGCATTATCTCCAGTAGGGATATCTTCCAGAACAATGGAACTCCAAGAAGAGAAGGGAACTTTGATTGACTTCAACTTCTTATTAGATAATTGATGGAGTACTTTGCAAAAAGAACTATGATTTATTTTTTCTTAGATGTCTAGAGAAAGAAGATGCATCTAAGGTGATTAAAGAATTGCACGATGGTCCTACAGGAGGACATTTTTTCGAGGACACCATGGCTCATAAGATACTTAGAGCTGGGTACTATTGGAAAAATGTTTTCAAGGATTCCCATGCTTACACAAGAAAGTGTGATGTATGCCAAGAAGTGGTGGCATATTGCTGAAAGCAACAGGACCATTACAACCTGTCATTATCTCATAACCATTTGAACAGTGGGGTATAGACATGATTGGAGATATTAACCCAAAGTATTCACTGCAACATTGGTACATCCTCACAGCTATGGACTATTTCATGCGATGGGTGGAAGCAGTTCCTTTGCGCAAAGTGAAGTAGGATGCAGTCATCAATTTTATACATGAGAACATCATAACCAGGTTTGGGGTTCCAATTTCTCTTGTTTTTGACAATGCATCTTATTTATTGTCTATCAAGTTAACTGAATTTTATTGTGAAAAGGGAATCAAATTACATTATTCATAGGGAAATGGGTTAGCAGAGTCGACAAATAAAAATCTCATTCAAATTTTAAAGAAAATTGCTATTGAAAGTCAAAGGAATTGGGACATAGCTCTCCCTAATGAATTATGGGCAGATAGGGTTACCTCTAAGAATTCCTTAGGAGTTTCTCCTTATAATCTAGTCTATGGAAAGGAAGCCATAGTATCCCCAAAAATTCTGCTCCCACCCTTGCAGCTAGCCCAAGCCTCAAGAGGATCCAGTAGTGAAATTTTACAATTAAGAATTGATACTCTTTTGAATCTTGAAGAATCAAGACAAAAGGCCAAGAATAGGTTCAATCAACATCAGGATATTTTCAAGAGATGGTTCGACAAGAGAAAGTCTGGTAAGAGGAATTTTGAGGTAGGATACTTAGTTATAAAATGGGATCACCCACATGATGAAAAATGAAAACACATGAAATTCCAACATTTATGGATTGTCCCCTATCTGATTACTGAGAAGCTTGGACCTTCAACTTACAAACTTCAGGATTTACAAGGATAGGAAGAAAGTATTCCTGTAAACAACCTCGTTCTCAAAAAGTATTTCACCTAGGTTCTAGGAGTACTATGTACATAAATAAAACTTTTATTTTCTTGATTTTTCCTAGTTTGTTTTCATGTTTTGTTTTTCTAGGTTCATAGTTTTTTTGTCTGCTTACAATAAATCAGCTCAATATTTGACGCTTGGAAGTATAGGAATCTGAATAACCTCTTAGATATTTGAAATTCAGGAGCTGCTTATGGGAAGGCCTGTGTGGTACAATTTTATTAGTATAAGATTATTTAATTGTTGCCTAAATTATAGAAAGGGAAACCAACATTGAGTCCACCTTTGAGTCATTATAAACCCTATAAAATAACTAAGACTTGTAAGGTCTGGATTACTATATTGGGGCTCCATCCACTCTCACACTAATATCTATCTCAGGAAGCCTACCATGATAGACCCAGAAATGATATTGAGAAAATACATCATCATATCAAAACGTTTTTCTAGGCAACCAATATCAAAAAGGTTCTTCTCTATCTGTCAGCATGATGAGCAAACAAATGATCACTCACACAAAAGGACATTATGGATGGAAGAACCCATACCGGATTCTGTAAATGAAGAAAACAATCAAGGAAGACTAAAAAGAAAAAATGTTTCCATAAAAGAAGCATCAAAATAATGCTTATAGAATGGGAATGAGGAACAAACAAATACATCTGTCAAATTTTGTTGCAATTCAGTGGAGTCATATCTAGTGGCAACTAAAAGATGTAAGTAAAATGAATTTCATATGTTGGCCCTAGGAGAGTTACAAAGACCTCTAGTTGTGGTTACCCTACTCTCGAAAAGGTGGCGACCATTGTGATACACGAAGGTTATTTCCCTGGATGAATTATGGCCTTTTAAAGAGTCTTGGGGAATAGATTGAAAGGCTTGTTGCACACTCAGATTCTAGTACCATGTAGCATTTCTGATTCTCAAAGATGGATTTTTTAGATATCTATGTTCACCATCTTGTCACCAATTGTTGCTGCTACAACTACTTCCCCCAAATTTTGTTATTTTAGGGCCCCTCCTTCTATATTGTTTAAGAAATGGACTTATATTCATTTTCATTTGAACAAGTTCACCCTAGAACATTTAATTTTTTTGAAGGATTGAGCAAATAAAGTTTTTTTTGGCTAAGTAAAACTTAGGATTTTTCTCTAATGCACGGAGGAAGTTGGCTAATCGCTCTGATGTATCATAGGAACTTGGCCAGTCAGTCTGACATATCAGAGAAACTTGGCCATTCGCGTCAACAGTTTCAGAGCAACTAGGTGATTTGAGCTGATATTGTTGAAGAAAAAAAGTCAATCTTCATACTTTCACTAGTTTCAGAAGAACTCGGCAAGTTGAGTTGATATTGTCGAAAGAACTTGACAAGTTGATCCGATGGGATATTGAGAACCAAATTTTAGGAATATTTGGGTGAGTTACGTCGACACGATCGGAGTTAGAGGATTAGTTCTCCCAAAAACATGATATCGATAAGAATCAACTGGTGATGACGATGTTTATCGGGGAAAATCAATAAGTTCTGCCGAAAAAGTTGGAATACGTAACGAAAAGTTAAAATGAGACACCAATGAGATCAGAGTAACTAGAGGAATATTGCCAAAATGGTCAGAGTCACTTTTTAAAGTGACCGAGACATAAAGTTTCACTCCAAACTAATTTATGGTGCTAATCATCACATTTATGATCCCACCAGCCACTTTTATGACTAGGTTTTATTTTTGTTTGTAAATATAGTCAGGTTTTTTTTAGGTTTTTCTAGATAACCAATATAAAAAAGGTTCTTCTCTATCTGTTAGCATGATGAGCAAATAAATGATCACTCACACAAAAGGACATTATGGATGGAAGAACCCATACCAAATTCTGTAAACGAAGAAAACAATCAAGGAGGACTCAGAAGAAAAACTATTTCCATAAAAGAAGCATCAAAATAATGCTTATAGAATGGAAATGAGGAATAAACAGATACATCTGTCTGATTTTGTTACGATCTAGTGGAGTCATATCTAGTGGCAACTGAAAGATGCAAGTAAAATGAATTTCATATGTTGGCCCCAATAGAGTTACAAAGACCTCTAGTTGTGGTTACCCTACTCCTGAAAAGGTGGATACCATTGTGATACATGAAGGTTATTTCCCTGGATGAATTATGGCCTTTTAGAGAGTCTTGGGGAATAGATTGAAAGGCTTGTTGCACACTCAGAATCTAGTACCATGTAGCATTTCTAATTCTGAACGATGGATTTTTTAGATATCTGTGTTCACTATCTTGTCGCCAATTATTGCTGCTGCAACTACTTCCCCAAAAGTTTGTTATTTTAGGGCCCCTCCTTCTATATTGTTTAAGAAATGGACTTATATTCATTTTAATTTGAATAAGTTCACCCTAGAATATTTAGTTTTTTCTGAAGGATTGAGCAAATAATTTTTTTTTTGGCTAAGTAAAACTCAGAGTTTTTATCTAATGCATGGAGGAACTTAGCTAATCGCTCTGATGTATCGGAGGAACTTGGCCAATCACTCTGACGTATCAGAGAAACATGGCCATTCACACTGACAATTTCAGAGAAACTAGGCGAGTTGAGCTGATATTTTCGAAGAAAAAAAGTTAATCTTCATACTTTCACCAGTTTCAGAAGAACTCGGCAAGTTGAGTCGATATTGTCGGAAGAACTTGACAAGTTGATCCGAAGGAATATTGAGCGCCAAATTTTAGGAATATTTGGGTGAGTTACGTTGACACGATCGGAGTTAGAGGATTATTTCTCCCAAAAACATGATATCGATAAGAATCAACTGGTGATCATGATGTTTATCGGGGAAAATCAATAAGTTCAGCCGAAATAGTTGGAATACGTAACGAAAACTTAAAATGAGACACCGATGAGATCAGAGTAACTAGAGGAATATTGCCAAAATGGTCAGCGTCACTTTTTAAAGCAACCAAGACATAAAGTTTCATGCCAAACAAAGTTATGGTGCTAATCGTCACATTTATGATCCCACCAGCCACTTTTATGACTAGGTTTTATTTTTCTTTATAAATATAGTCTGGGTTTTTTTAGGTTTTTATCACAACCGTTGTTTCTAACTTTCTCCAATCAAAAAAAGGAAAAGTTTCAAGTCCTATGTACTCAGCTAGGGCTTCCATGACCTCTCAATGACTTACAGGTAGGTTCCTCATAATCTATGAACTCTTATTTTTTAAAAATTTAAGTCCTTAACATATTTTTTCCTCAATCCTTGACATTTTTTCATGGCCATGATTTGACCTTCAGAGGAATCTGATGCTAATCGACTTGACTATTAGACTTTAAAACCCTTGTGTTCAGTGAAGGCTAACCAAAAAAACAGTTAATTATTTATGTTCCATAAGCGTGATAGTGTTTTGAACCCCAAGTGGTCTTTGAGAGTTTAAGTACATCCTAGGTGGGAACCCTTTGAATTTGATTTTGTTGTATTTATTTTGAACGCCATTTTCCGTTCATGATGAAGCTTTGTTTTGTAAAAGTCATCTTCCCATCATAAAATGTTAAGAAAATTGGTAACAAGAAATCCTTTTAATTGAGATGATGATGAATTGCATTTTTAAACTAATGCTGTGATTGGTTAAACTATTGAAGCCATATCTTACCTACTGGATGTCATGATACATATATTACCACTAAACAATGGCCCTTACCTTAATGCTCACTCAATGTGCATGGAGGGAGGACTACCTTTGCACTAGTGATTTTGGGAGGTACACAGTCACCTTTATAATGAAATATTTACCACCCTATATGATAGGGTTTTTAGAGGAGAATTTCCTGTCAACAAGGCCACCTTTCACCAAAACATTAACCACCTAGGTGGGGACAGATCTATTTTGGGAGTAATATGGATTTATTTCCATCCCAATACCGAGAGTCGGTTTTAATACCAGTGTTCAGTACTTCCATTCGAGAGTCAATATCTTCTACTGAGACCATATCTTGTCCGTGTTCCACAGTGCCCTCAACATCCACTTATCAACATTACCTTACAAATCTAGCTTTGGGACTTAGGTGAGGTGAGAGGAATTTATAGCAAGTTTATTCTTAGTATTTCTCCTTTTCAAGGAAAGAGTGACATAGGAGGAACCCATTAGATAGGACTACAAAACTCTAACTTTATGATTGTATATTTTTCTATCATTTTCAATACAATGATGCATTCCTTCCCAGAAAATGATTGACATTGTCATTTTATAGAATATATCCTTGGCTATTTGTTTAAATCAATTGTATTATTTCTAGTTCAATTCATCCCATTGTGTTTGCATTCATATGTCATAGGTTCCATTATGCACTGAAATGAATTGCCTCACTGTGAAGAGTGTGAAGACAAACTCTGAGACAAGGGATTTACAAAATGTCTAAGAAAGGTACCAAGAAGAAGTCTAAGGAAAGTGTATCAGATTAGGATGTAGAGATTATTTTGGGCACCAGGATAGAAACCATATTTGAAGACAACAAAGCAATTACAGGAATTTCCTCTGAATTCAAGTGGGGGGAACTGTATCAAATTACCAGGGACCAGGACATCCCTAACGTAGGTCTTGAGGAGATGTTTGTATATCAAAATATAAGAAGTTTGGGTATTACCAAATCAGCCATGCCCCTAGAACTATTTCCTTGTTCAGAATTTATTGGGTGGATTCTACTCCAAGAGGATCCTACCTCAAGGATCATTTCTAATGTTAAAGGGGAGGCATTTTCCTCATTTCATCCAGCCCATATAGAAACATCTTATAAGTTACCTATGGTTCAGGTCATGATGACTGAATACTAGCTCAAAGGGATAAACATAGACCCCTTGGAGGAGGCTAAGAAAATGGTGGTACCCAAAAAATAGCTGAGACAGAAGGAGAGAGGGGAATATGAATCTTAAAGATTAAGGACCTCGTTTAGAATTATAGATTTCCTACTGAGCAGTATTTTTGGCAGGGTCGATGGGACTATTTACAAGCTAAATTGGGTTCCTTGGATTTACTACATAGACTTTTATGGAACGGTCTTCAATTGGGTAGATATCATCTTAGATATCCTATCATCATGTGTCGTACCCACACAGGGAGGTTTGACCCAAAGGAAGGCATATTTCTACATGTATTCATACCTCATCGACTGCATATTGAATAAACACTTGTTTCCTAAGTTAGGGTGCATATAGATTAGAGATGAAAATCCAATCTACGTGGATTACCAAATCTTGTGGGCCCATGGATATGTAATCTATTATAAACTCGTATGTGAAGAGTTCCTTATACCCCTGCACTGAATAATTTTATTTAACGAACCAAACTGCTTATCTGAAAATGCAATGGAAGTAATAAGTGAGTATGGAGACTATTACTTCTGGTAGGACAGAACATACATCAGAATGTATGGGTGTTCCCGACCTCCATCTCGTTTTCCTTGATACGTAACATACTTTATTGTCCACAAAGAAGCTGTTAGGAACGTTTTCATCAATGGGTTTGGAAGTTACTTACATGATATGAAGAAATCCACTTTTCCTCCATTGCCTTTCTGTATCGGAGTATACAAATTTTCCAAGGTGAAAGGGGAATAATATTTTGTAAAGGAGCTAGAAACATTCCATTTTTTAGAAAAGAGTTTTACAAGAAATGATAGTAGGGGGAAGGTCGGTGAACATTGCGCGACAGTTAAAATAAATTTTGAATATGCAAAATTATTCAACAAGGATGAATAGGTGGTTAGAAGAGAAAATAATATGACTGAATTAAACAAGTGTTTTGCTCGGAAAAGCGGTGCCAGTGGTAGCATAGCTGGCAGCACTATGACGGAGACAAAACTTTAGAAAAAAAAAGGCCGAAAGAATAAGTAGAGAAGAAGCAAGCTAAAGAGGCCCAAAGGAAACAGGAGGAAGATGAAAGATTGAGGAAAGAGCTCGAAGAGAGAGCACGGAAAGAAGATGAGGAAGTGGAAATAGGACTTAAAAGGAAGGAGGAAGAAGATAAGATCAGACAAGCTCTAGAAAAGAGGCATCCCAAAATGAGCCCATTATCTCACAAGACATGAACCTAGACCCTCTGAGCACAACAAATGAAACAATTACTAGTGGCCACATTCCTTTTGTGGAAGCGATCTCACCTCGTTCACCTCATCGAAGCAACACACTATGGCTCAATTGGAAACCATTATATTTGATAAAACAAGAAAGACCATCATGAGGAGGTTTGAAAAATATTAAAAATGGGTACTCAAGTTGATGTGGTTACCATCACAGAGAACACTATAATGGAAGGTACCCATAAGGACCCAAAATTTATGGCTTTAGTGAACATAGAAGCTTCCCAGGACAACACTGATAATGTTGACATGTTGATAGATGATGTAGATTGAAACAAAGAAAATATTCTCAAATTAAATAATAATCTGGTAAAATTATGAGGAGAAGGTATATAGTTAAAGAGGAAACATGATTCCATTCTCACTGAAAAAGAGAGACTACTGAATGGATACCAGATTATGGAAATAGAAAAGGATGCACTAAATGTACTGTTAATAATTATGGAAGGAGAAAAGAATGACTTTGAAGCTCAGATATCTCAACTAGAGTCAAGAGAGTTGGCTACAAACCAACAGGTCGAAGAGTTAAAAACTCGGGTCGAAGAGTTAGCTAAAGAGAAGGTATCTTTGGTGGAAAAACTGGAGCTAGTAGAAAAGAAAAGGCAAGACATTACTCTATATTGTGATAAATCCTACAAAATTCAAGAACATGCACATCATTCTAAGGTGATCCTCACAAGTGAAATCTATAAGGCGAGGTTGATGATGGAAACACTGAAGGTAATCACGACAGAATCAATGGATTTTCGAAAAGGGCTATTGGAAATCACTGAGAAGGTTAAAATCCATATGACTTGGAGCAAAACTAATTCAATTTTTCTTGACCATTTTCCCTAGAAGACAACACAGGACCTAAATTCAGAAATGGCACTCCTAGAATTCTGTAGGAAAGTTGCCAAGAGAATAATTAATGAGATTCCTAAAACCATGGAAAAGTGCCAGGACTTTTACAAGAAAATACATCAAGTCCATGAGAGGTGTCACATTCCTTTGGTTCATAAGATAACCGAGTTTACATACAAATACCAATGCTTGGAATATTTTCATGATAGGTTGCAAGAATACACAGAGTATGTCAGAAAACTGGATGCTTTCATAGAAGAATTATTGGGCAATAGGGCAGACCCGGGTTTAAACCTTTTGCTTTGCACCAACAAAAGACCCACAGTGTTGGCTCTTTCGGCAACAACCTGCGCGCAGGTTGCAGTCTCACCCGAAACAGCTATGGGGTGCCATAGAATCAGGTTTCTGCAAGTAGAAGAGGGATATTACTGTACCTTTTAATCCTTAACAATTTATAACCACTTAACACAATGCTCTATTTGTCAAGATGTAGCTTCGCAATTAGATAAAAAATAGTTACATGCACAACCCTTATCTGGGAATTCACAGCGAAGTATTTTATAGCAGTGATCTTGTTAATCAGATCTAACTAATTATTAATGCATAAAAGACAACAGAAATGTAAACAACACAAGAACCACAACACCAAATATAACGTGGTTCACCCCCAGTGTAGGGGCTACGTCCACAGAACTGTGTTTTATTCAACTTGCTACAAAACCACAGTTCTGATCTGCGCACTTAGCTGCAGATCCTATTAAGTCCTTAAAAGTCATGCACACAGTAGCAGGCCCCTGCGCACACAGCTGCAAGTCTTATAATCTCTTACAAAAACCCTCTGCGCACACAGCTACAGAGGTCGTCCACACACACAGCTGGGACTTAACCTTCTCTTACAAAACAGCCTTAGCTTCGCCTTAATTCTTCTTTCATCAAAAACCTAACCTTACTCTATTACATAAGTGCCTATTTATACAATGCACTATTTACAAAACATGGATTCAAACCATGGGCACCCCGAACCCTAAACCCTGGGCTTAAACCATGGGTTTATTACAAAAACAGGGGCTTCAACCCATCCCCGATGCCCCTAAGACTATTTTGTGTAGTAAATCCACTTAAAAACACTCCGGAGTTACCCAAAACTACAGACCCTAAGGGTCAGAGCCCCAACAGGCCCCTAAGACTATATTGTGGCCCATCCTGAGTCACTCTTCGACATCTCTGGTGGGATAATCTTCTGCGCAAGGGTCTAGAAGCGATTGATGAGGTTGTGTAGTATGTTGTCAGCTGCTTTCTCCTTTTCCACCAACTCTTGTAACACTGAAGATGATTCTATGTTTTCCCTTTCCTGCGAAAAAGTATCGTAGGTCTTCAAAATTTTGAGTTGGATTTCTGCAGCATTGCTCAGCTCCAAGGCTTCATCGACCAGTGGCTGTAGTGAATTTTCCAACAGTGTTACCTTCGTCCTGCAGGAATCAATTTCCTACTGAAGTTCCTTGCTGTGCTTCACCTTAGCCATCTTCTGCATAGGAGGCAGTGTCTTGATTTCTATTCTGACTGCATCTAATTTTGCCTGACGCAACTTGATGGTCTCCTGGATCTTACCTACATCGGGATGGTCCTGTAGGTTTGCCCATGCTTCGATGCTGTCTTCCATCAGTTTTGCGGCGTTGGCCACATTATCTGATATTTTTGCTGCTGAATCCTTGATGTCCCTGTGGCGCTGTTCCTGGACTTCTGGTGGAGTCTCTGGAGGGATGCGTAGTTGAAGTTCTGCGATCTGGTTCTGGTGCTCTGTCTTTAATCTTTCAATATCACTGTGAGACTGCTGGGCATAGTCTTTCAGCTTAGCAATTTTCTGCTCTGGTTCTTCTTGTTCTTGTATGTCGAAGTCAGAAAGACTCCGACATGCCTCGTCCACTGCTCGTATTAGTGTGGCTCTCCTATGTTCAACATCTTTCTTCTTCTGGGCTATTTCTTCCAGGCGCGCTGCGAGACTTTGGTTCTGCTTGATGGTGTCATCCAACTGGATTTGGGAAAAGTGATCTTGTGGGTGGATCTCCTTTTTAATGGCTTGCTGGCAGAGGTGCAATTCTGTCATGGACATATTTGTATAATCGATCCCAACTATCATACTCATCTGGTACCAGGAATCTGCATCGGTCAGAATCAGAGCTGCGCTTGATACTTGGCCCCGGTTATCTCTGGTTGGCCATTGCCTCATATCCTGCTGTGCGAGTGCTAGTGTGCTACTTGTCGCAGTACTGGTTGTTGACTTTGTGGCTAATTCTTTTAGCTCTGAAACCTTGTTTGTTATGCCTGTGATCCCAGCAAGATGTGTATCCGCAAACTCTAACCATTTTTTAGTGAGCATTTCAGTAGATGTTTCGAGGGCATGCTCCAGCTCATCCAGCATCAAGGAGATGCGTTCATCGATATTTTTATCCTTTGATGCCCTTGCCTTCTTGCAGGACTGAGGTTTGTTTACCTCTGCTACTTCTGGCGACTTGTGCTTGGTAGATGGGTTAAGATCTGATATGGTATTGATCGACACCTCATCCTCTTCGTCCTGTCTGCCGTATTCACCCTGGCCGTCGCCATCCTGCTGCGAATCACTTAGGTCTTCGCTAACTTCTAATGGGTTTTGCTGCTGCGCCTGACTGGTACTTGCGCCAATATTGGTAGCTAAGGGAACTGGAATAGAGGGTTTTTTCCCTACATCTTTCAACCAGTCAGTCGGCCATTGCTGAACTATGCCCCTGATATCTGGTTCGGTTACTACATATGGAAATTTAAAGCATTTATGTGTTGGGTCTTCACGGGCTTGAATATAAACATGATGCATATCAGCACTGAAGTGCGCGGCGCCCTCATACTTAGAGAACAATTCATTGGTAAGTCGTGGTGTTTGCACGATCTCATAGTGGATACTCATGGCATAAAATACGAACACAATGTTCATCATTTGTTGAGATACCTTATCTGAGGATTTCCAGAGGGAGGCATACCTTACTGCCCCCGGCATGCCTGGGTTTAGTTCTACAAACTGGGCTTTGGTGGGTTCTTTCCACCCAACTAATGCAATAAGTACTAATAGCCAGGAATAATGGAAAGGTCTACCTTTTTCCTGCACATCGTGAACATCCTCCAGGAATTTCTTCGCAAGATAGGCAGCCCAGTTGTAACTGTACCCCTCAGCGCAGTTCATAGCAATCCGGATAATCGGAGCAGGTACTTCAATTGGCCTGCATTTTCATATGAGCTTGCAGGCTAAGAGTTCGGCTACGAAACGAATGTTTTGTTCTTGAATCGCGGAAGTGTGATACCCCTGTTTCCCCTTTGTCAGGACAAACCTCTCTTTCATAGTTTGCGTGAGCTTTGTGTCCTCATGTTTCGAGGGAAATTCAGTTCTCGGATCAGGTCCTGCCATTGGTAAACCGGTGATATTTTGAATGAGTGCAGCATCAATAGGAATTTGCTGGTCTCCTATCCATAAATAGCCATCATGTACTAATGCTAGTAATTTTTTCACCACTACGGTCACATGTATGCCGCGACCGAAGTGCGCAATATCAAGCAGCTTGAGTAGGCCAGCTTTGTCCAAGCCCGTAGCCCACTGTTTTACTTCCAATAGTGTGACATTATGATCTGGGTATTTGACGCGGTGCAAGTATTCTACTGGTGCAAACTGTGGGAACTTGGCACGGTCATTTGTGTCATGGTCGCTATACTTAAGCCGATCTATCTTCCCTGTCATGCTTTCGACCAGCTGAACTCCTTGTGGCAGCGAGGGTGTGGTTAATGTGAATTGCTTTGGCCGCCTGGGTGGCTTGGCATTGGGTCGAAGAGGTTGGAGATATGGTGGCCTCGGTGGTGCAATGTTCTCCCTACCTCTGACCGGGACTTGTGCTGAACCTGGAGGATCCATATCATGAATCTCTAGTGTTTTCTCTGTTTTCCTATGCCGGTCTTGGTTTCACTTGGAGTGAAATTTAGTTCTAGACTTTTTCCTGGCAGACCGTGTCTGCATCGGCCGCGGCAGCGTTGAGTGAGCTTCTTCATGGGGAGCAGAGGCAGGTGGACGATTAGAAGAATCTATCAGACCCTCTTGCTCGAAGTCTCTTACTATGTCGTCAAGCTCTCGGTCTGTTTCCATGGGTTCACTCGTAAATCTCAAGGAAATGCAGAATGGGATTTTCCCCAACTTAGGTATCTTCTTATACACTTCATTAATCAAATCTGTCAAGACAATGCATTGAATGTACCAAATTTGATGAAAATCTTGTCCGGGCAGTACTCGTTTTTTGATGATCCCATTAGTACGAGAATTTAAGGTAATTAAAACGCTGCTGTCGCCACTTTGGTTGCTTTCCCACGGTCGGATTTGAAGCTGCGCTGTGTTTTTGGTCTTCGGCAGAATCGCGTTCTTAGCTTCGTCACAACAAGCACCCTCGGCACAATATTGCCCTTCGACTGATAATGTCTGCGAGAGAACTGTTAGGTTTGGTGCACTAGCTTCTTGGTGCTGACCCTTGGTTCGGTGTTCAACTCCTTCTTGATCCTCTTCTGCCTTGTCGTGGGTCAACCTGACAGCTGGATCTAAAACAAAATAACCCTCATTAATAGAAAATGTAAGTAAAAAACTATCAACAAGATCATCCCAACTTACTGTACCGTGTCGGAGCTCGGCCTCCATATACCAATTTTTTGCTATAGGTCCCAAAGTGTGCACAAACTTATGCACCCATTCCTCTCGAGGTACATTTTCCCATGCTGCATAACATTGCCTCAAATGTTCTTGAGGGTTAGTGTGCCCATTGAACTTACTTCGCACCTCTTGGGATTGGTCTATGAATCTGAGGTGCAGAAATTTCTAGCAGGCTTCCCAACTGTGAGTAGACTTTTTGTGGCCAGTCCACCATCTCGCGACTGTAGCTCTTAATGCTATCTCCAGAGTCTGCATTCTTTATGGCTCGGGCACTTGTTCTGAGAACTATGCAATAAATTCTCCAGGGTCTGTCAACCCATCATATGTAGGCAATTCTCTAGGCTGCGCACTAAGGCATCTAAGAGACTTAGTAATTCGTGCACACCGATGGCCATGTAGTTCATACAGTCGATTCTGCCAATTCTCTAGACCATCGTCTGAATCGGACATGTAGGAGCTATCACATTGCCAATCCATGATACCATTGGCATCAGGCTCAACATAATCTTCTTCCTTGTCTGTAATGTTGTAGATGTGGTCTAGAATATCCTGCTCCTCCTCTCTGACTGACTCTGTATATCTTTCTCCTTGGGAAGGATCCAATGGTAAGATAGCTCTTTCTCCCTTTCCTTCAAAAGTCATTTGTCTCCTTTTAAGATCGATAATTGCATCATTATCTATTGCCCACTCAATTCCTAGTAAAGCTGGGTAGGGGTTACTGTCATCAATGATCTCAATAACTTCAAAATCTGCTACAGTAGTAACTCCATCTATATCCACTGGTACTTTAGGGAATCTTCCTAAAGGCGTGATCCTTTGCTAGTTGGCTAATCTGAGTTGTATAGGGGACCACTCTAGGGTGGGTTTTCCCATTTGTTCCCATGTCTATTTAGTTAGAATATTGACTTCTGAACCCAGATCTAAAAAAATATCCTTCATGTCATATTCTCCGATCTGAGCATTTAGTCTCATCTCTCTGCCAGTCCTTCCAATTATACTCACAGCTTTTCCCTTACCAGGGCTTTGCTGAGGTTCGCAAGACTGAATAACTCTTTGTAATTCATCTAAGGCAGTATGATTCCTCAACAATTTGATGCAACTCTGTAAAAACGATGACAGAGTACTTACTTGGCTTTGTGAATTTTCCTGGGATTGTAGCTGCTGAGGCTGGCTGTTTGCTATTGGTAGTTCAAGATCAGCAAAATCTTGTCTGGCCTCTAAAAAAGTTGCTTTTTCTCGTCGAACATCAAACACTGGAGCCTTCTCTACGGCCTTGCGAACCAAAGCTTCGTCAGGCTGCTTCGCTTGATCCTGCATATCTGTTGTAACTCCAATGCATGTAACAACATTAATAGCTAGGCTTATTCGTGGTTCGATAGCAATAAATTGGATACTCGGGCTTGGTTTGCTGTTTCTTTCTTGGATTTTAGCTATCAACTGGGGGCACTGCTCGATGACATGATCGACTGCGCGGCAATATCGGCATGTCGTAGTTGGATTCTGACAATCTCGCGCTAGATGGCCTACCTGATTACAGTTATAACAGATGAATTGGCCTCGACCACCTCCAGACATACCACAACCTCGACCTCTAAAACTACCTTGACCGCCTCGATAACCATATCTGTCATTTCCTTGTGCATCTGGGTGGACCCTATAGGTGTCATAGGTTCGCTCCCTCATAAGGTTGAAGCTACGACATTCCTCTTCATTGTGGCCTAGTGATTTGCAGAACTTACAGTAAGGGTTCTTCGGTACTTGAACATACCTCTCCACTAGATAACAGTCTTCCGGTCGATGCTGGCCAGTAGTTCGACAGAGCTCACAGTACAAGACACTAGGATTCATCGGGTTTGGTGCACCAGTAGATAGGTAGTTTCGTAGTGCCGGACACTAGTCCTTGTCGTGGCCTTCTGTTCGACATCTTGTACACCATACCGCCTCGTGGGTGGATTTCCCTTTTTTCATGTCACGCAGCTCTAAATCCATCTCTGCGAGCTGCGCTTGAATTTGAGCTATGCCAGAATTATCTCTGACTGGGGCAGTTTCAAGATTCATTGCAATTTCCAGGGCCTCCTGCTGGTCAGCAACCTTCTGTTGCATGAGTGGGGTTCTGATATGTGTTAACAATGCAGCAATAAACCATTCCTTGTGCTGCGTGGGCCCAATGGTGAAACTAACTTGGTCCAGTAGAACTTTGAACCTTTGGTCAAAGTCCCACATAGATTCACCGCGCCGCTGTTGAATCTCTTTCAGCTCAGTAATGCATTGTGACTCTGATTTTGGTTTCTTAAATTCCCGGATCAATGCTGCTTTGATGTCATCCAAGACAGGATTCTGCGTGCTAGCAAACTTCATAAACCAAGTTAGGGCGTGGTATCTGAAAGACGTAATCAGCTGCGCACGTCTCACATCTATGTCTGTAATGTTCTTCGCGGTTCAGACAGCTTTGCATAGAAACCAGAACTGTTCTGGATCCTCCGATCCAGTTCCCTTGAAAACTGGCAGTTTAATGTCATCATTAACATGAGCCATCTGGGATCTAGGGAAGGTTGAGGGGTTCGAACTGGCTGGGAAACTCTGACCTATGACAGGAATGCTCGGGCTAGGGTTACTTGCCAACTGCGACAGATTCTTGGGGATAACAGGTCTTTGTTGCGGGGTTATAGGAGGGTTTCTAACAGAGGGGGCTTCGACGGACTCGGAGGCTTGGGGTCTTACAGGAGTATACTCAGTAGAGGGGCCAAGATCTCTCTTATATCTTTTTCCATTTCGCAGCAACCCACTTTGGTTGTCGGAGTCCCAATCACTTTCAAGCATAGGTTAGTAATACTAGGTCTAACAATCTGATTCGATAAGCAAAATTCCTTTTTCGGCTAATAGTATTCTAATATTTAAACTTAATAAATTCAAAAGATTACCCCTCGGTCCTCTAAAAAATTGTCGTTCAGCTTCGCTAAGGGAGGTACTTGTATCAATGGTGAACTCTGTTATGAAGGCCTCAAGGGTCCGCGTAGTCCAAAAATCAACTGCGCGGGATATCTCGTTGTTCACACTTTTCACGAGATTAACTCTTGCGGGGGTCCAAACAAAAAAACATCCTTCGCGGAAGTTCATTCTTCTCTCGACCAACCTGGACAACCACTGGTGCAACTCTATGTGTATAGTACCAAAGAAAATTTCATAAGTATCACAAAAAACATACCTTTGCAAAAAGTCGCTTGCGCTACGACGCAGATTTTTGTTCTCTTGCTCAGCGAATTTCAGATAGGTCTCATCAAGCCAATCACTGATTTCCTTCGCAGAGGGCCTCCAGAACATAGCCCTTGAGGTACGATGTAAACCCCTCTTTGAGCAGATACTGAGTTCAACCGGCAACGGAACCACTTTGTTGGGAAATAGGGCAGACCCGGGTTTAAACCTTTTGCTTCGCACCAACAAAAGACCCACAGTGTTGGCCCTTTCGGCAACAACCTGCGCACAGGTTGCAGTCTCACCCAAAACAGCTATGGGGTGCCACAGAATCAGGTTTCTGCAAGCAGAAGAGGGATATTACTGTACCTTTTAATCCTTAACAATTTATAACCACTTAACACAATGCTCTATTTGTCAAGATGTAGCTTCGCAGTTATATAAACAATAGTTACATGCACAACCCTTATCTGGGAATTCACAGCGAAGTATTTTATAGCAGTGATCTTGTTAATCAGATATAACTAATTATTAATGCATAAAAGACAACAGAAATGTAAACAGCACAAGAACCACAACACCAAATATAACGTGATTCACCCCCAGTGTAGGGGCTACGTCCACAGAACTGTGTTTTATTCAACTTGCTACAAAACCACAGTTCTAATCTGCGCACTCAGCTGCAGATCCTGTTAAGTCCTTAAAATCCGCGCACACAACAGCAGGCCCCCGCGCACACAGCTGCAGGTCTTCTAATCTCTTACAAAAACCCTCTGCGCACACAGCTGCAGAGGTCGTCCATGCACACAGCTGGGACTTAACCTTCTCTTACAAAACAGCCTTAGCTTCGCCTTAATTCTTCTTTCATCAAAAACCTAACCTTACTCTATTACATAAGTGCCTATTTATACAGCACACTATTTACAAAACATGGATTCAAACCATGGGTACCCCGAACCCTAAACCCTGGGCTTAAACCATGGGTTTATTACAAAAACAGGGGCTTCGACCCATCCCACATGCCCCTAAGACTATTTTGTGTAGTAACTCCACTTAAAAACACTGCGGAGTTACCCAAAACTACAGACCCTAAGGGTCAGAGCCCCAACAAGAATACATTCAACACTTTGTCAGGAAGACTTTTGTAAATTCCTACCTCCTGGAAGACATCTGTAAGACTGCAGCAGAGGAGGTGGCACATATAGAGACATAATTGCCGATCCATGAAGTGACCTTGCAAGCCTTGGAGCCTATAAATTACAACACCATATCTGAAGAGGCTGACACATGGGCAACATATATTTCCATCGTGGTAGGGCCCACCTAAATTTTGTCATTTAACATATTTTTTTTGCATTTTCCTATGTGAGCACTAAATGACAAATTTTGGGAATCCCTAGGGTTAGGGTGAAAGAAAGATCACTAGAAGAAAAATTCTTATTGTAATATAAATAGAGGTAGAAAGTAAAGGAAAAAGGAGTTTTTGCTAGCATAATAGAGGCTAGACTATTTTTGTAAGAGAACTAATTTTCTTCTAATAAGAAACACCTGTTTGCTAGGAAAAGCCTAGACAGATATTTTTCTTCGACCGTGTTAAATGTTTAATGTGGAATTACTTCTTATTGCATTCATGACCCATACTGTGAGATCATTCTAACTTTATTTGAATTATTTCAATTAATGATGAATGATTTTACTTTCTATGCAAATATTTGTGTGTGAAATGAGTAATAAATGGTTTATCATATCAAAGCTATCTTTGGTATTCTTTCTATTGTAAATGTTAATGTTATGTTGAAACAACTATCTGCTAAATTTGTATGAAATTTCACAGTATATTACTCTCAATTTGAATTTTCTCCATGCTGGGATAGGATACAATAAGATAGGATAGAATGGATAGCTTGGTCTAAGATTAAATAGATAATTGATGAGGAAAGAGCGGTAAGAGGAGAGGTGAGAACCTGTGCATTACTAGTGTGGTTTCTGTCTATTGATTATATGCATTTAATTAGGCACTTGCATTTGATCTTTTAGTTAAATAAAATCACATAAATGGTGAACCGGGGCGTAACTGGTAAAGTTTATTTTTAAAACAAATCAATCTACGGTAGTTGGACTATTAACTGGTTGGATTCCCCACACCAAACAATGGACGATCTGATTGGGAACGCTTACTAAGGAGAATCCCTACTATCTATGCTTGGGAATTTATGGGCATCAACACCAGCTATGACTACTCCAGTGCTTTCTTGTTGAATACATCACGAACTTCCTTCACAACTTTGCATAGGACTTGAAGAAGATTGATGCTAGTGCTAAATAGCTCTGTATTTCATTCATTTTCTTTCTTCCTGGTTTCCTCTACAATTTATGCCATCCTATCAGTGAGTAGGTTGTAATCATCATCAGTGAGGCCTGTTGAATTGGTGTCTTTGGCATCCTTCTGCTTCTCCCACACTTTCTTTTTCAATTATTTTTCTCCCCCCCCCCCCTTTTCTTGATGACTACAACATGAACTTCCTTCACAACTTTGCATAGGACTTGAAGAAGATCGATGCTAATGCTAAATATCTCTGTATTTCATTCATTTTCTTTCTTCCTAGTTTCCTCTACAATTTATGCCATCCTATCAGTGAGTAGGTTGTAATCATCATTAGTGAGGCCTACTGAAGTGGTGTCTTTGGCATCCTTATGCTTCTTCCACACTTTCTTTTGCAATTATGTTTCTTCTTCCCCTAGATGTACGGGTCCATGGGTGTGGCAATGGATTCCTGGGCACTGTCATGGGGTGATATATGTTAGATTTTTATCAATTAGATAGTGTTATCTTAATATCTTATCTAAGAGAATAACATGCACATCAGTCAATCACAAGAGACAATAGACACATACATTTTCCTTGGGGAAACCATAAAGGATAAAACCCCACAACTTCCTCAGAGATAGAATAAGCACCAATGGTAGCAGTAAAACCCAAAGACAATAAGATGATCTCCAACAGCTATTCTCTCTCTTGTCCCATCTTCTTCTCTCTCACTCATGGACTACAACTGAGTGTGAGTGACTGTGTGATAAATAGAGAGGCTCACTCTCTAATTATACTAATTATTGACTTGAAAATAACTTACCAGGGCTGACTTCTCTATGAGAGTCTAATAACCCTAGTGCCCCGAAACTGTGGGGAATTTGACCCCTGATCAATTAGTAGGGTTAACCTCTATGAATTTACATGACTTATTGACATTACTAATTCTCATTATAGGAACATTGGGGACTAATCAAATACAATATATTAAATATACAAGTGAATACATTTTGAAGTTACAAATACATCAACACTCCCTCTTAACTAGGAAGGTATTCTCTTAACACAATACATCAGCACAAGTCTTATTCTCTGGATCATCATCAAAACTAGATCATCACTGGATCATCATCAAAGCTAGATCATCATTGGATCATCATCATCATCATCACTACTTCCGCTATCTCGATCAACTAGTGCTATCTCTCAATTCTACTTGTCACGGGAAGTTCTACAGAGCCATCCCTTTTTCATGATGGTTGTAGGCCTAGCCTCCATGTAGGTATTCATCTTCTTTAGCACTTAAATCTCACCATGGGAGGGACACATCCAACATCCATGTCAGAAAGGCCCCCCCAACACTTACATCTGACCATGGGAGGAACACATCTAGCATCCATGTCAGAAAGGAACACGCAACACTTACATCTGACCATGGGAGGAACACATATTGCATACATGTCAGAAAGGCTCTACACTTAGATCTAACCATGAGGGGAGCCAATATGGCATTCATGTCACAAAGGCTCTGCAGTTACATCTAACCATGAGAGGAATCAGTCCAACATTCATGTCAGAAAGGTTTTGCACTTACATTTGACCATGAGAGGAACCAATCTAACATTCATGTTAGAAGGTCTATGCAGTTACATCTAACCATGAGAGGAACCAATCCATCATTCATGTCAGAAGGGATCTACACTTACATTTGACCATGAGAGGAACCAATCCAACATTCATGTCAGAAGGGCTCTGCACTTACATCTGACCATGAGAGGAACCAATCCAACATTCATGTTAGAAGGGCTCTGCACTTACATCTTACCATGAGAGGAACTAATCCAACATTCAAGTTAGAAGGGCTCTGCACTTACATCTGACCATGGGAGCAATCAATCCTACATCCATGTAAGAAGGGCTCACAGAATCATCACTTCCTTTTGGAGGGAACCTCGATTTGGAGAACACCAAGCTTCTCCCTAAAGTACTCAAACTTCACTCTGGATAATGGATTGGTCAACACATCAGGTATATGTTCATCTGTCACAACATACTAGACCTTCACTACTCCTCTTTGCACCATATCCCCAATATAGTGATATTTATCTCAATATGCTTCGACTTGTCATGGAACACCGAGTTCTTCACACAACTCTGGTTGTCACAATATATACAAGTAACATCCAATTAGAGATAAAACAAATCATATAGTAGCTTTCTTAGCCATACTTCCTCACAAATAGCTGAACAAGATGTGACATACTCTTCTTTGGCTGTACTCAGTGCCACGCAGGATTACTTCCTACTAAACCAAGAGATCACACCTGATCCGATACTGAAGTAGCACCCCGAAGTGCTCTTCCTATCAATGGCATTGCCTACCCAATATGAATCAACATAACCTTCCAGGTTAATCTTCTGATTTGCCTTATACTTGATCCCATAATCAACTATACCCTTTAGCTACCTCAGAATATGCTTTGCAGCAATCAAGTGAACATGTCTAGGATCTGTCAGGAACTGACTCAATGTGTTCACAACAAAGCAAATATCCGGTCTCATATTCATCAGGTACATCAAGGACCCAATAATTTGACGATACATCGTAGCATCAACTGAATTTGATGAAGCATCACTCAATAGCTTCAGGTTCAATGGCATAGGCGTGGTCATGGCCTTGCAGTCCATCATCTCGAACCTCTTCAAGATCTCTACTGCATACTTCCCTTGTACCAGGGAGATTCCATACGCATTCTACCACACCTCTAGCCTAGAAAGTAGTGCATCATACCCAAGTCCTTCATCTCGAACTCAACAACAAGCTTCCTCTTTGTATCATCAATCAACCCATCTACACCCGTTACAAACAGGTCATCTACATACATTAGGAGTATCACTGGGTTCCCTTCCTCAACCTTGTAGTAAATGTTGGAATCTATTTTACTCTTCGTAAAGCCCAAACAGGATGGGCAGCCATCAATTCTTCCGTACCATGTCCTGGGTGTTTGTTTCAAACTCTACCAAGATTTATTCAATTTACATACACGAGTCTCCATGTCATGTGTCTCAAAACTGAGTGGATGCTCCACATGCACTTCCTCTTCCACTACACCATTCAAGAAATCAGTCTTGACATCTATTTGGTTTATCTTCCATTTTATTACTACATCCAGAGAAGGTACCGATATGATGGAGGTGTATCTGGCTACAAGTACAAAAGTATCTTCATAATCTATCCCTTCTTTCTGGGAGAAGCCATGAGCCAGACATCTTGCTTTATATTTATCTATGCTACCATCTGTAGCATGCTTGATCTTGTAGATCCACTTGGAAGTCATGACAGACTTCCCCTCTAGTCTTGGGAAAACATTCGAGACATCATTATTCATGATCGACTGGTACTCCTCAATCATAGAATTTTTCCATTCTTTCTTCTCTGCTGCTTCTTCATAGTTGGAAGGTTCTTTATCAATGAAGTCACACAATAGGGCTACATAGCCGAAGCAGGACCTAGTTCTTTTCCATTGTTTGTGTATTTCTTCTGAAGCCCCATATCTTTCTGCACCTTGGATAGCCTCTCATACCCATGCAGGTTTCCTCTTGTGAGGGTTCTTCTCTTGGGGTGGATCGACATGTTCCTGGGGTTCTTCTATTTCTCGATCTTCTTCTTGAGTTGCATCATTCATAGTTGTATATTGTATTATGGATACTTATGTTTCTTCAGGGCATTCAATAGGTCTCTTTTTGGATTTGTTGTAGGATGAATCTTCATCAAATTTTACATCCCTGCTAATGTCAATCTTCTTGAATCCTAGGAAGTGTATTCTATAAGCCTTCAAGCTTTCACTATATCCCATAAATACACCCTTCTTCCCTGAAGGATCTAACTTTGTCCTCTTTTATTTCAAAATGTGTATGTACACTGGATAGCCAAATATTTTGAGATGACTAACTTCTATTTTCCTACTGGAGAAGACTTATTCAGGTGTCTTTTTCATGAGTACTTTATAAGGAGTACGGTTATGTACATACACAGTTGTTCTAGAAGCTAATTCCCATAGATGCATAGGAAGATCTTGATCATGAAGCATTTCCCTTGCAGCTTCCATAATATTTCTATTCTTCCTTTCTGCAACTCCATTATGTTGTGGATTATATGGAGTGGTTAACTCCCTTTTAATCCCTGAATCTCTACATAATTATTTGAATTCATTTGATGTGAATTCTCCGCCATTGTCTGATCGAAAGGTCTTTATTTTATTTTCTGTGTGATTCTCGATCAAGGCCTTGAACTCTTTGAACTTGCTGAATAATTCATCCTTGTTTTTCATGAAGTATATCCATGTCTTCCTAGAAAAATCATCAATGAATGAAACATAGTATACATACCCGCTTAATGAGCTGGATGACATCGGTCTACATACATCAAAGTGAATGATTTCCAAGATTCCTTTCGCCTTGCTTTCACTACTTGGAAATGTCTTCTTTATGTTCTTTCCTTTTGCACATCCTTTCCAAGCTCCTTCCTTTTTTTCCTACATTTCTGGAAGTCCTTCAATAGCTTTTCTTGTGAGTGGTAGTGCCCTATAGTGCACATGTGCAAGCCTTCTATGCCAAGGTTTATTTGGCTCTATTGTGTCATGGACCAAAGCTTGCTCTTGTTGGCCCTTCAGTTTGTATAGTCCTCCCTCTTGCTCCCCAATCACTACTGCATCATCTATAGTATTTCCCTTTGGCCACATAAGGACTTAGCCATCTACAAATGCAACCCTTATGCCTTTTGCATCCAATGTAGATATGGAGAGGATATTCTTCTTTAGTCCTGGTACAAACAAGACATCCTTCATCTTCATAGACTTTCCAAAGTCTAGCTTGTAGGACGATTCATCACTACCTTTTATGGGATATTGGTAGTCATCCCCAAGTTTTACCTTGTGGGGTGAATTATGTTCGGATAGTTTCACAAAATATTCCTTGAATCACGTTATGTTCTTGGAATCCCCATTATCAATAAGCCAATCTTTGCTTCCATGTGTGATAGTTCCCGTGAGAGCAGAGATCAAAACATATTCTTCATCACTTGAAGAGTCTTCACTTTCTTGTTTGACTCTCTTCCTGGGAGGATCATCATCCTCTGCAGTGTGAGCATGATGTCTTCTTTTGAGAACCATTCTTATTTATAGGAAAATTTCTAGCAAAGTTTCCTCTTTCACCACATGTATAACTTCTGAGTTTGGATAGATCCTTGATTTATCTTACAGAGTTATCTTTCTGGTGATAATGCTTACCTTGGTGATGATGATTGTCCCTTCTGCTTTTCTTGGAGTGTACTGTGAGAGCTTTATATTCATTTCTCATATTTTCTTCTCGAGCTACTATTCAAGCTTCTTCTTGTGAGCATTCTTCCCATAGCCTACTAAACTTGATTATCTTCTTTTTGGCACATATTCGTTGGATGAAAGAATCCCATGACCTATGGAGACCATTCAAGGTGGTCATCATAATTTCTGCATTCTCTACTTCTTCATCCACTACTTCAAGTTGTTCCTTTATTTGAGAGACCCTTGTGAAGTATGACTGCATGGTCTCTTCATTATATATCTTTACATTCTTTTACTGGTTCCTCAAATTCATCTTCTGATTAATGTTATTCCCTTCAAATAGCTTGCTCAAGGCATCAAACATCTCTTTAGGTGTCTTTAGGGAGGACACCTGTGGTATGAGGTGATCCTTGATTCAATCAGGAATAGACCTCTTAGCCATGACCAATTTTCTTTTGTGTAAGGTATTAGCCTCATCTCCCTATGGAATTGGAACCTCTCCACTGATGTAGGAGTCCAATTAATTTTCTTCAATAACTAGGGAGATCCTATACTTCCATGCTCGGAAGTTATCAACTCCCTCAATATTTTCATCAAGCTTGGTCTGATGAGACATCTTAACTGAGAACCTCAAATGGAAATACAAAAGACTTAGATCTTACCAATTGAGAAGATGGAAAATAGATCTAGAGCTGATGTTCTGCAGTGTTGGTTTTCTAGTTCTAGGGCAGATTAGGGTTTCACTTTCCCGGAGTTCTACCCTACCAAAAGCCTCTATTTTTGTCCTTAAACTTCGATTTTGAGGAGGAGAGAAATCCTAGCCTAGGATCACTCAAAAATTCCTCTTCAATGAAAACCCCTAATTTCCTAATGCAGTGGTAGGTCAAAAAACAAAAGTGCTCAGAATCATATTCTGCTTTGACAAAAAGATGTGCCCTTCAATGGAGGTTCAACCTAGCCTCGTTTTACTGATGGATTATGGAGATAGACACAAAAAGTAAGAAGCCCTAGATTCCACAGCTGCATAGTGTCTTCTTCTCAGGTTAGCTCTGATACCATGTTATATTTTTATCAATTAGACAGTATTATCTCAATATCTTATCCAAGAGAATAACATGCACAACAATCAATCACAAGAGACAATGGACACAAAGATTTTCCTCGGGGAAAACATAAAGGAGAAAACCCTGCAACTTACTCAAAGATAGGATAAGCACCAATGAAAGTAGTAAAACCCAAAGATAGTAAGATGATATCCAATATCTATTTGTGGAAATTGAACCCAAGAGATAGAACAATTACACTCACAAAATTGCTAATCAAACATGCAAAATTCACACCAAATGAGACTGAAATTGGAGCATAACACTGATCTATATTCAACAAGTGTACAATAGCCAACCTTGTGACATAATAGGCTGCTGCAATATAACATTACATGATAGAATTGAATGCATAAATATGCCATTCAAAATAGTCAAAAATTAGTCTTACTAAATCTAGTCAAATCCACCGTAGGTGCATAAAGCAGTTTCCAAATCTATGAAGATGCTCACGAATTTGCTAATTCAAGTGGGAAATATAAAGAGGGATGGAAATAAAACTCATACATGCTTTTATTTGAATAAAAGGAAGGAGGATGATGTGGGAAAAAAACAAGTCAACTACACCTAGTCTAGCTTTTCCTTTTGCCTTAAATCAAAATAAAACAAGGCAGCTTTTCAGAAAAAGCAGATATATGCTTTGGAGGATCTGGAATAAAGTAGACATGTTAAATTGGGTTTCTAGGATGTTTTCCAAGTGCTCTAGGACTCAGTTTTAGCATGTGTTGACTTCTAGAACTTGTAGAAGGAAACTAGCATAGAATGGAATCTAGGAAGATAGGTAATAAGACAAAAATAATTAAAATTAATGTCTAAGGTAGGTAACTATGGGTTGATTATTCTAACACCCCCCCTCAACCCTAAATTTATGAGTAAATATCAGAAAAATATAGGGCCTAGCAACAAGTCTTAGTCACCCTTTACATACTGCTTGTCCATACAACCAAGGAAAGAGGCAAAAAACCAGTGGGAAAATCCTCCCTTAAACATGGACATGAAAAACAAAATTTTGGAAATCTTGTCATAAATCATGCTTCACAGCATGATCAGAAATCCCCAGTAGTGATTTGATATTTCTGAAGGTCTTTCCACAAAAAACTTTGGTGAGGATGTCTGCTACTTGTTCTGAAGATGCACAGAAGAGTAGATCAATGGTGCCATCATGCACAAGTTGTTTGATGTAATGCATATGGATCTCAATGTGCTTGGTTCCCTATATTTGAACTGGATCATTGTAGATTCAAATGGTGCTCTGATTATCATAGTAGATAATAGTTGGAAACTCTGATTCGAAACCACATACTCCAAGTATCCCCTGCAACCAAAAACATTGAGTTGATGCATTTACAACTCCTCTATACTCTGCTTCTGTAGATGAGAGTGCTATGGCACTCTGCTTCTTGCTTGACCAGCTAATTGGTTCTTCTGCAAGCATGACCACATATCCTAATGTAGACTTTTGATCTGTGTTGTCACCTGCCCAATCACTGTCAGTAAACCCACTCAAATCAAGATCATATTTTGCTTTGTAGAAGATCCCATGAGTTCTTGTTCCTTGACCAAAGTTTAGGATCCTTTTAGCTTCTCTCCAGTGGATCTCATGAGGCTGATCCATGTATCTCTAAGCCACACTAACTGGATAATAAATATCAGGTTGAGTGTGTGTAGGATAAAGAAAACACCCAATCAACTGCCTATACAGTGTATTATTTATCATAGGAGAAGAGCCTGCTTCTTCAAGCTTAACTCCTGAAAGGAAGGGAGTCTTGCATGGCTTGCAATATTTCATGTTGAAATTTTTTAGAAAATCCAAAGCATACTTGGACTGATGTACTTTGATTCCATGTTGGTATTGAGCAATTTTGAGACCCAAGAATTGGCTCAACAATCCCAAATCTGTCATAGAAAATGCATGGTTCATTGCATCCTTCAAGGAGACAATCTCTTTCTTTGAACTTCCTGTAATTAGAAGTTCATCCACATACAAGAAAATAATAATCAAATAACCATGAATCAGCTTCAAATAGGCATTTGGATGAGACTTGCATCGAACAAAACTCAGTGACAACAAAAAGCCATCAATCTTGGCATACCAAGCCCTGGGGGCTTGCTTGAGCCCATACAATGATTTCTTTATCCTGCACACTAAAGATGGATTAGAAAAAAACCCTTTAGGTTTCTGCATGTAAATATTTTCAGTGAGATATGCATTTAGGAAAGCACAATTCACATTCATGTGATGTACCTCCCACTACTTCGAAGGTGAAATGGCTAGAGCTAGCCTTATGGAGTCCATCTTTGCCACTGGTGCAAAGGTTTCATTGTATTCAATACCATGTACTTGTGAGTATCCCTTGGCTACCAATATTTCCTTATATTTGAAAATCGAACCATCAGAAACAAACTTAGTCTTGAAAACCCACATACATTGAAC
This sequence comes from Pseudotsuga menziesii, assembly GCA_001517045.1. Taxonomy (NCBI): domain Eukaryota; kingdom Viridiplantae; phylum Streptophyta; class Pinopsida; order Pinales; family Pinaceae; genus Pseudotsuga; species Pseudotsuga menziesii. Next base: position 1,211,083 of record LPNX010849513.1, on the reverse strand, counting down.
TAGCTTCCTGCCTGGGGGAAGATCAACCAGTTTCCAAGTGTTGTTCTTCTGGAGCAAGCTGAATTCTTCTTTCATGGTTGTTTTCCATATTGGATCACATGATGCATATTCATATGTCTATGGATATGATTTAACCATCAGATAGCAGTTCTCAACAAATAGAGGATCTTTCACAGAAAGGGCAATCTCAAATTGAGATCGAGTCCTCGTAGTGTCACTAGGATTTCTAGCTAGTTCCCTAGCTGCATGAATGGTATTTTCTGCCCATTTTGGTATTATAGGACTGTTAGGATCTGAAATAAAATAATCATTATCATACATATTAGAATCAACAAACTCATTATTCTCTTCACTTACAATCAATGGATCCGGTGATGAAGAAGACTCTCCAACTTCAACTTCTACTAAAGGCTCTTCTTGGAATTGAACACTTATTTCAATGAAATATTTGTTAGTGATAAATTTGATTAGCTTGTACAATTTTTAATCTTCATAATACCCAACAAATAGGCACTCTTGGCTTTGGGGCTGCAAAGCCTTCCTCTTTTCAGTTGGAATTCTAGCCCAAGTCTTTGAGCCAAAAATCCTGAAATGGTTTACATATGGCTAGTGCCCACTCCAATGTTCGAAGGGAGTCATACCATCAAGATGATTAAGAGGCACCATATCATGGATGTATGATGCACATTTTATAGCCTTGATTCAAAACTTTGGTGGCAAATTCTTAGCCTCCATCATGCAGTTTGCCATCTCCTTCAGTGATCTGGTCTTTCTCTCATCAACACCATTTTGCTGTGATGTGTAAGGGATTGAATGCTGCATCTAAATACCGGCATCTTTACAATACTAAATGAACTCAGACTTGACATACTCACCACCTTTGTCAGATCTGAGGATCTTGAGTTTCCTCCTAGACTGGTTTTCAACCAAGGCTCTAAAGACTTTGAAGAGGTCAAAAACTTCAGACTTATGCTTTAGGAAGTAAACCCAACAATACCTTGAAAATCCATCTATGAAGGTTAGTGCATATTTGGATTAACTCATTGACATATGAGGGAATGGACCAGAAATGTCACTATGGATCAACTCAAGAGGTGTAGAGGTTCTCTCATGACTAGCTTTCTCATACTTGTGCTCTGGGTGTTTTCCTAGGAAACAACCTTGACAGACTCCCTTAGAAAACTTGATCTTTGGTAACCCTATGACCATATATTTTCCACTCAAATCATAAAGATACTTGTAGTTAACATGGAGAAATCTTTCATGCCAAATCTTGCTTGCTTCATTACCATGAATAAGAAGAGCAGAGGGGTTTGAGTAGGGTAGAAAATGGAAAAAATTGTATACCTTCGAAGTGTGATCTAAAACAACTTTTTCTATGACCTTACCATTCGAAATCTCAGTGATTTCAACATCATCAAGGGAGAATATGACCATATTTGGAGACCTAGTATGAGCCATTTTATACACTGACAAGACATTAGAGGCAAGAACTGGAACATACAACACATTATTGAACTTACCATGGTCAAGATCAATCCTTCCCTTCCCCAAATTGTCAGTGAGAGAGTCATCTCCCAAAAATATTGGTGGAACTTTCAGCATGTCAAGACAGGAGAATGTATCTTTTGTTGAAACCATATGTCTATAAGCTCCAGAGTCTATGATGAAGCTAGGTGAACTTGATGTGCCAGCAACCAAGGCATGTACTCTCTCTCTGTCCTATGAATTTGATCCTCCTTCCCTCTTCCTTGAGCAATCAGGATGGGAGATGTTATTCTTCTCCAGGAGTTGGGTCAACATGTCAATTTTCTTCTTCATACAAGAGCTCTGAGGATGATAACCCTTACTGCAGTATGCGCACTTGCTCATTTCTCCTTTGTTCTTCTTATTTTGGGAGTTCTTCTTGGAACCTTAGGGCTCCTCTTATGACTTGTTCTTGTCTCTCTTTTGCTCAGGTGTATTTTTAGATTTTTTCTTTCTTTTTGAATCCAACTTTGAATCTCTAGCAACCAAAGCTTGGTCTTTGGAAGTTTTGATGGTGCCCATCATCACCAACTTATCTTGCTCCTATGTGAGGGATTCCATGAACTATGGAAGATTAGGCATTTTCCAGGCTCGAACTATCAAGTTAGTGGCATGGAAGGTTGAAACAAACACTGGATAGTCAGGACCAATCTTATAAAGTATTTCCAAAACTAGTTGCTCTTTTGTCTTTTCGATCCCACACTGTTTCAACTGCAAAACAAGGGCCTTAAACTTGGGAAAGTAGAGTTGGAATTATTCAAATCTACTAGGACTCAAGGATGTCATCTAATTCTCTATTTGATGTCCTCTCATCTCATTTTTCTTTCCAAAAATATCTTCTATCTTCTCCCACACTTCATTAGGTTATGCCAATCCATTAAGATGGAAGATGAGGTCTCTTGAAATGCTCATACACAAAAGACCATAGGCCTCATCCCTCTTGTTGTGCCATTTAATTTTCTTTGCAGCTGCATTGGGATCTACCTCAGTTACCATAGTCACCCTGTAGAGACCTTTATCTCTCAACAATATCTCCATCTCAGCTTTCCACTCAAAGAAATTGAATGGAGTCAAGATGATCTTCTGAGATTGGTCCATAGCTCAGAAACTGTGCCATCTAGTCAGCAGAATGCGCTCCTAGTCAAGATGTTGAACCTGCAATAGAAATACGGAAGGAGAGAAATTTATCTACAATGGATTTGATACCATGTGGAAATTGAACCCAAGATATAGAATAATTACACTCATAAAATTGCTAATCAAACATGCAAAATTTACACCAAAGGAGATTGAAATTGGAGCATAACACTGATCTATATTCAATAAGTGTAAAATATCCATCCTTGTGAAGTAATAGGCTGCTGAAATATAAAATTATATGAGAGAATTGAATGCATAAATATGCCATTCGAAATAGTCAAAAAGTAGGCTTACTAAATCTAGTCAAATCCCCCATAGGTGCATAAAGTAGTTTCCAAATCTATGAAGATGCTAATGAATTTGCTAATTCAAGTGGCCAAGATAAATAGGGATGGAAATAAAACTCTTACATGCTTTTATTTGGAGAAAAGGAAGGAGGATGATGTGGGAAAAAAACAAGTCAACTTCACCTAGTCTAGCTTTTCCTTTTGCCTTAAATCAGAATAAAACAAGGCAGATTTTCAGAAAAAGTAGATATGCACTTTGGAGGATCTAGAATAAATTAGACATGCTAAATTGGGTTTCTAGGATGTTTCCCAAGTGCTCCATGACTTATTTTTAGCATGTTTTGACTTCTAGGACATGTAGAAGGCAAATAGAATAGAATGGAATCTAGGAAACTAGGCAATAAGACAAAAATAATTAAAATTAATGTCTAAGGTAGGTAACTATGGGTTGATTATTTTAACACCCCCCCCTTAATATTGACTTTATGAGTAAATATAAGAAAAATATAGGGCCTAGAAACAAGGCTTAGTCACCCTTTACATACTGCTTGTCCATACAACCAAGGAAAGAGGCAAAAACCTAGTGGGGAAATCCTCCCTTAAACATGGACAGGAAAAACAAATTTTTGGAAATCTTGTCATCAATCATGCTTCACAGCATGATAAACAATCCCTAGTAGTGATTTGATATTGTTGAATGTCTTCTCACAAAAAACTTTCATGAATATGTCTGCTACTTGTTCTGAAGATGCACAAAAGAGTAGATCAATGGTGCCATCATGCACAAGTTGTTTGATGTAATGCATATGGATCTCAATGTGCTTGGTTCACTTTCTCTGAACTGGATCATTGTAGATTCTAATGGTTCTCTAATTATCACAGTAGATAATAATTGAAAACTCTGATTCAAAACCACATTCTCCAAGTATCCCTTGCAACCACAAACATTGAGTTTCTACATTTACAACACCTCTATACTCTGCTTCTGTATATGAGAATGCTATGGCACTCTGCTTCTTGCTTGACTAGCTGATTGGTCCTTCTACAAGCATGAACACATATCTTGATGTATAATTTCAATTTGTGTTGTCACCTACCCAATCATTGTCAGTAAACCCAATCAAATCAAGATCATATTTTTCTTTGTAGAAGATCCCATGAGTTCTTGTTCCTTGAACAAAGTTTAGGATCCTTTTGGCTTCTCTCCAGTGGATCTCATGAGGCTGATCCATGTATATTGAAGCCACACTAAATAGATAATATATATCAGGTTGAGTGGGTGTAATATAAATCAAACACCCAATCAACTACCTATACAATGTATTATTTAGCATAGGAGAAGAACCTACTTCTTCAAGCTTAACTCCTAAAAGGAAGGGAGTCTTCCTTGGATTGCAATATTTCATGTTGAACTTGTTCAGTAAATCCAAAGCATACTTGGACTGATGTACTTTTAATCCATGTTGGGATTGAGATATTTTGAGACCCAAGAATTGGCTCAACAATCCCAAATCTGTCATAGAAAATGCATGGTTCATTGCTTCCTTCAAGGAGGCAATCTCTTTCTTTGAACTTCCTGTAATCAGAAGGTCATCCACATACAAGACAATAATCCTCAAAGAACCATGAATCATATTAAAATATACATTAGGATCATACTAGCATTGAACAAAACTCAGTGATATCAAAAATCCATCAATCTTGGCATACCAAGCCCTGTGGGCTTGCTTGAGCCCATGCAATGATTTCTTTAACCTGCACACTAAATATGGATTAGAAACAAAACCTTTAGGTTTATTCATGTAAATATCTTTAGTGAGATCTCCATTTATGAAATCACACTTCACATCCATGTAATGTACCTCCCATTGCTTCGAAGGTGAAATGGCTAGAGCTAGCCTTATGGAATCCATCTTTTCCACTGGTGCAAAGGTTTCATTGTAGTCAATACCATGTACTTGTGAGTAGCCCTTGGCTACCAATATTTACTTATATTTCAAAGGTGAACCATCAGCAGAAAACTTAGTTTTGAAAACCCACTTACATTGAACTAGCTTCCTCCTTGGGGGAAGATCAACTAGTTTCCAAGTGTTGTTCTTCTGGAGCGAGCTGAATTCTTCTTTCATGGTTGTTTTCCATATTGGATCATGTGCTGAATCTTCATATGTCTATGGATCTGATTCAACCATATGATGGCACTTCTCATCAAATAGAGGATCTTTCACACAAAGGGCACTCTCAAATTGAGATCTAGTCCTCCTAGTGTCACTAGGATTTATAGCTAGTTCCCCAGATGCATGAATGGTCTTTGCTGGTCATTTTGTTATTATAGGACTTTTACAATTTTCAATCAAATCATCATTATCAGACATATCAGAATCAACAAAATCATTAGTCTCTTCACTTACAATCAAGGGATCTGGTGATGAAGAAGACTCTAACTTCAACTGCTACTAAAGGCTCTTCTTGGAATTGGACACTTATTTAAATGAAAGATTTGTTAGTGATCAAGTTGATCAGCTTTTACCCTTTTGAATCTTCAAGATACCCAACAAATAGGCACTCTTGTATTTAGGGCTGCAAAGCCTTCCTCTTTTTAGTTGGAATTCTAGCCCAAGCTTTTGAGCCAAAAATCCTGAAATGGGTCACATCTGGCTTGTGCCCACTCCAAGCTTTGAAAATAGTCATACCATCAAGATTCTTATGAGGCACCCTATTCTAGATGTAGGATGCATATTTTAGTGCCTTGGCCCAAAACTTTGGTGGCAAAGTCTTAGCCTCCATCATGCAGGTTGCCATCTCCTTCAATGATCTATTCTTTCTCTCGACAACACCATTTTGCTGTGGTGTGTAAGGGATTGAGTGCTGCATATGGATACCTGCATATTTACAATACTGAATGAAATTAGACTTGAAATGCTCACCACCATTGTGAGATTTGAGGATCTTGAGTTTCCTTCCAGACTGGTTTTCAGCCAAGGCTCTAAAGACTTTGAAGAGGTCAAAAAATTTAGACTTATGCTTTAGGAAGTAAACCCAACAATACCTGGAAAATTCATCTATGAAGGTCAGTGCATATTTGGTGTGAATCATGGACATATGAGGGAATGGACCAGCAATGTCGCTGTGGATCAGCTCAAGAGGTGCAGAGGTTCTCTCATGACTAGCTTTCTCATACTTGTGCTCTAAGTGTTTTCCTAGGATACAACCTTGACAGACTCCCTTAGAAAACTTGATCTTTGGTAACCCTATAACCATATCTTTTCAAATCAAATCATAAAGATACTTGTAGTTAATATGGCCAAATATTTCATGTGAAATATTTCTTGCTTCATTACCATGAATCAGAAGAGTAGAGGGGTTTGAGTGGGGAAGAAAATGGGAAAACTTGTATACCTTCGAAGTGTGATATACAACACCTTTTTCTATGACTTTATGATTCGAAATCTCAGTGATTTCAACATCATTAGGGGAGAATATGACCTTCTTTGGAGACCCAATATGAGTCATCTGATACATTGACAAGAGATTAGAGGTAAGACCTGGAACATACAACACATTATTGAATTTACCATGGTCAAGATCAATCCTTCCCTTCCCCAAACTGTCAGTAGAGAGTCATCTCCCAAAACTATTAGTGCACCTTTCAACACTTCAAGAGAGGAGAATGTCTCTTTTTTAAAAACCATATGTCTAGAAGCTCCAGAGTCTACAATGAAGCTATGTGAGCTTGATGTGCCAACAACCAAGGCATGTGCTCTCTCTATGTCCTTTGAATTTGATCCCCCTTCCCTCTTCTTTGAGCAATCAGGAAGGGAGATGTTATTATTCTTCAGGAGTTGGGTCAACATGTCAATTTTTTTCTTCATACAAGAGCTCTTAGGATGACAACCCTTACTGCAGTATGTGCACTTGCTCATTTCCCCTTTGTTCTTCTTCTTCTGGGAGTTCTTCTTGGAACCTTGGGGCTACTCTTGAGACTTTCTCTTGTCTCTCTTTTGCTTAGGTGGATTTTTAGATTTTTTCTTGCTTTTGAATCCAACTTTGAATCTCCAACAACCAAATATTGGTCTTTGGAAGGTTTGATGGTGCCCATCATCACCAACTTATCTTTCTCTTATGTGAGGGATTCCATGAACTGTGCAAGCTTAGGCATTTTCCAGGCTCGAGCTATCAACTTAGTGGCATGGAAGGTCAAAATAAACACTAAATAGTCATGACCAAGCTTATAAGTATGGCCAAAACTAGTTTCTCTTCCTTCTTTTCAATCCCACACTATTTCAACTGCAAAACAAGGGCCTTAAACTTGGAAAAGTAGAGTTGAAATGATTTGAAGCTACTGGGACTCAAGGAGATCAGATCATTCTTGATTTGATGTCCTCTCATATCATTTGTATTTTCTAAAACCTCTTCTAAATTCTCCCACACTTCCTTAGGTGATGTCAATCCATCAAAATGGAAGAGGAGGTCTCTTGAAATGCTCAGACACAAAATACCATAGGCCGCATCCCTCTTGTTGTGCCATTTAATTTTCTCTGCAACTGCATTGGGCTCTGCCTTAGTTTCCATAGTCACCCTATAGAGACCTTTCACTCTCAACAATATCTCCATCTTAGATTTTCACTCAAATAAATTGAATGGAGTCAAGATGATCTTTTGAGATTGGTCCATAGCTCAGAAACTGTGCCCTCTAGTCAGCAGAATGCACTCTCAATCAATATGTCAAACCTGAAATAGCAATAAGGAAGGATATAAATTGATATACAAAGGCTCTGATACCATGTGGAAATTAAACCAAGAGATATAACAATTACACTCACAAAATTGCTAATCAAACATGGAAAATTCACACTAAAGGAGACTGAAATTGGAGTGTAACACTGATATGTATTCGATAAGTGTAAAATAGCAAAAATTGTGAAGTAATCGGCTGCTACAATATAAAATTACATGAGAGAATTGAATGCATAAATATTCCATTCGAAATATTCAAAAAGTAGGCTTACTAAATCTAGTCAAATCCCCCATAGGTACATAAAGTAGTTTCCAAATATATGAAGATGCTCATGAATTTTCTAAGTCAAGTGGGAAATATAAAGAGGGATGGAAAGACAACTCATACATGCTTTTATTTGGAGAAAATGAAGGAGGATGACATGGGAAAAAAACAAGTCAACTACACATAGTCTAGCTTTTCCTTTTGCCTTCAATCAGAATAAAACAAGGTAGCTTTTCAGAAAAAGTAGATATGCACTTTGGAGGATTTGGAATAAATAAGACATGATAAATTTGGTTTCCAGGATGTTTCCCAAGTGCTCCATGACTCATTTTTAGCATGTGTTGACTTCTAGGACTTGTAGAAGGAAACTAGCATAGAATGGAATCTAGGAAACTAGGTAACTAGGTAATAAGACAAAAATAATTAAAATTAATGTATAAGGTAGGTAACTATGGATTGATTATTATAACACTATTACCACTCTTATCCCAGATTCTTCTCTCTCACTCATGCACTACAACTAAGTGTAAGTGACTGTGTGATAAATAGAGAGGCTCACTCTCTATTTATACTAATTCACAACTTGAAAATAACTTACCAGGGCCAACTTCTCTAGGAGAGTCTAATAACCCTAGTTCTCAAAATTGTGGGAAATTTGGCCCCTAATCAACTGGGAGGGTTAACCTCTATGATTTTACATGAATTTTTTACATTACTGATTCTCCCGATAGGAACATATGGAACTAATCAAATACAATATATGAAATATACAAGTGAATACATTGTAAATTTACAAATACATCTACAATATAGGAGGGATACAATCATCTTGGTCCCACTGTGGTGTGCGCTAGACATACCTTCCCATAAGGGTTCTTCCTCAAGAGAGAGATGATAATCTTTGACAGGAACTTTCCACTTTGTCGGCCATTCATGAACAATGGAATCCATGTATTCTTTAGTCAACTTAAATTATTTTGTTAACCATTTATTTTCAAGATCCCTTCTCACTTGAAGATAAAAGTGTTGTGTCACTACTATAAATCTCATAAAATTGTGTTTCTTTTCCCCAGTAGAAGCCTTAACCTTCGGTACCCTGACTACCTCAGTACACAGGCCTTCAACATGCATATAAAATTCAATTTTTTTTCCCATCTTCCTATGATGATTGGCACTGAACTACAAGTTCTAATATTGAGCCCCTTGACAAGGGACCTTGAAATCCATGCCTTGATAATTTGGTGGTTCCACCCATGCATCAAAAGAAGTCAAAATCAACAACCATGAATATGTTAGCAGGTTTCCTTTTTTCTGGGCATCAGTAACATCATCCAAACATTTGTTTAGGAGAAATGTTTCCTAGTTCATATGTACTAATGTATCACATTGCTTTTACAGAGCTATAAATCCTCCAGTAAATTGGTTCGATGTCATCTTCCCTCAAAATTTTAATGGAAATTACATTTTCTCCAAACCTTATAGTTTGGTCACTAGTAAAGGATATGTTGAATCCCCACTTGTCTTTTCTTTCATCCTCATAGCTAAGTGTTTTTCTACTCCTTTCCCACAAAGAAATGTGTTGGGTCAAAACCAACCTTGGGAAACCCTGTGATACTAGCAATCAAGTTGATGTTGATAAAGATCTTGGTGTCCAACTAGAAACACCCACCATGGAAGAAAACCAACAATTTCTTGACGCTTTTATTAACTTTCATGGTCTGGCCAAAGCGATGTAAATGCATCAATGACAAAATTCCAAACTTCTATAACCATCAAGCACATTCTTTTGGACCAAATCAATTAGGCCACCTTTGATATTCTTAATTCTCTCCATGTATTGATCTATCTTGAACTACAACTACACCCTCAAATCATGGTTAGAGAATGATAATTTCTTCAAATTGGGCATGATATTCACTGACACATGAACCCCTTTTGTAATAAAAGGCTCCACCAACAAATATTTACGTTCTTTTTTATTTGCACATGTGGGAATCCATTTTTCATTGTGCAAGGTATCCTGGTAACATTATCACAAACCTTGAACCAAAAGATTCAACATCATGGGTAGATTTCATTTGCCCTTATGGGTTGGTTAATCAACTCCCTATCCTTTTATTCTCAGAAGGATTCACTTGAAGTGGGATTGAAACAACTTTTGGTTTCTCTTCAATAATCATGATATCAGGTGAGGATTCAATGGAAGATCCTCAAGCAGTGCTAGTGTTGGACACATTGATTTCCAGGCTACATATCACAAATTTTAAAACTCAGCTTTGGTAACTATTGCAATGCTATCTTTCTCTATATTCTTCAACAAATTAGCATAATAAGTTTGGATGGAAGATGAAATGCATTTTTGAATCAATTGGTGCATATGTCTATCTTTTTTAATCAAGTGGTTAGCTAATATGGCTAGATATTTGCAATGATTACAAGCCTTGTGACCAATCCATTCACATGCTTCGAAATTTTTGGTTATTTATTACAATTTTCCACTGATGCCTCCACTTATTCGGTCATTAACGAAGATATGCAATTCACCTTAAATTGCTGACTTGATAGATCAACATGCTCCAAAACCGAACTGCGACACAATACTAGCCCTGACAAACCATAGACTTCGAAAGCATGGCTCATACTGTGACTAATTATGATAGATGAAATACATTGAAAAGTGGAGGTTAGAAGGAATATTACATATATACACTATTGTGACATTGAGGAATTCAACGAACACAAATATATACATAAGAAAATTTTGACACAATAGAAAAAATTGGGGTTTCCAAAAATTCAATTTATTTTTTCCTCCTATCTACAAATTCATTCGAGGGAAATACGACTATCCTTATAAGGTTTTAGTCTACTTCCATTTACTAACCCTTCCATGGGCTCCCCATTTAACTTCTAAAACTGAAATGAACTTCCCTCAGTAATGAAATTGATAATATAGGGACCCAACTATTGTGTTTGGAGCTTACCTGATAGGATTATAATCCTCACTTGTCCAATTTGGTCAATTATGCCTAATTTAGGAGTCTTTTTAGTCATTATTGAGTCACTAGTACCATTGGGTCCAATTGGAATAATGGGGCCACTTGTACCAGCCACTAGAGTTTGGGGAACAACAATTGAGTCTAACTTCCACTAACTACACTTGCATGCATTAGTTTAGGTGCCTCTTAGACCAATCCCTACAATTTACGAGCCACTAGGAGTGCTAACACCAACCTCATTTAGTTGAGTTCATTTGGTGAGTAGTCAACCCTAGTTATGAGTTAGTTACATCCAATTACATTCAGTTAGACTAATTTAACTAATTCTAACTAATTGATTCACTGATTTAGACAACTGGAGCTAACTAGTTAGGCTCTGATAGTGATTTAGACATGTCTAGTTATCCATTCAGTAAGAGTAAGTGAACCAATTCTAATTTCCTCTCATGTACTTTAATTATCTGGTTATTCATACCAGTGTTTTACATTGTAAACATCATCTAGATTGTATCCATTTACTGTTTTGATTAATGAAAGCATTATACAGCTACAACCCATTTTTTGCACTGTTTCATGACAATTCTGAGTAAATTGCTTGTGAGCTCTATTTGGGAGTTTTGTATTGGTTCATAGATTCCTATAAGCTCAATTTTTATATGGTATTAGAGCCTTGAAAAGAAAATGAATTTCTCCTTCTACATATTTCATCCTGGATTAAAGCAATTTGAGCAAAAAAACTCAAAAAATTCCAGCTTTGCACTAGAAGCAGAGAGTTTACCACACAATTCCTAGGAAAAAGAATTGTTGATCAATATTTCTTGATTGGCTAAACTGGGTGTGATGAAAAATCAAAAAGTGCAGGCTGTTCGACATTACTTTTTTTTTGTGTAATTGCAGGTACAACTTCATATGGATTCCAAATTATCAGTTCCTCTTCTTACTCCATCCACAAGATATTCAGGATGGAAGTTGAAGATGATTTCATCTCTAAAGAGACAAGATCTCTATAAGGTGTCTATTGGAATTGGAAAATATTCTTATGAGAATGATAATGACTAGCCAAGTGACAGTGATAGAGATTTCGGAACAATATGTCTAGCCCTTTCTCCAAGTTTGTGCTACCTTATTAAATCTGTTGAATACCCAAATGATCTATGGACAAAATTGGACAAAACCTTTGGAAAGAATAATGAGGATCATAATATCACTTTGGAGAGCAGACCCAACACCATAATATTTATTTATTCAAAATTCTTGGCCTCTACTCTCTCTGATGAAGTTGTTAAAGATAAAGAAGAAGCATAATCTTCCACAGAGTCAATTCGAATTAAAGAAAGTCTCCTTGCAATGACTCCTTCTCCTGCTGCTACGAAAGTTTATGAGATCTATGATATCTCATATTCTCAAGTGGATGATATAGAAGAAGACATTTTAATATATTATAATGAATAAAAACACTGCTGCACTTCTATGCAAACATTCTCCAGTGATTCTCCTTTAAATTCTGTGCAAAATTTGACTGTGTTGCTTCAGAAAGTGAAGAGGGATCCGATTTCTCTCCCTCTAATGTTGATGCTGGTATGATGATAAGTAATACCTTGAATATTTTGGAAATAATATTATATTTTAGTATTGATCCATTCACTATCCTTGATCTATATCTTCCATCAAATTCCTACAAGATTGCATGCAACAATATTCATAATTTTGAAGGACAAAACTGTGCATCTGCCATCTCGGTGGACCACAATTTTGGATCTGATGTAAACCTATTTGGATATGATATGATATTATTTGGATCTGATATGATATTATTTGGTTCTAATTTTAAGTTCCAATAGCTTTCATTCATGCTTGTAGATTCTCTCAGCAATTTTGGTGTGAAAAATCAAGTACCGCATGTCTTTGTTGGGGCTCCGACCCTTAGGGTCTTTAGTTTTGGTAACTCCACGATTTTTGTGGAAATTGTAAGCGGAGTTACGGCCTAAAATAGTCTTAGGGGTGTCGGGAATGGGTCGAAGCCCCATTTTGTAATTAACCCATGGTTTAAATCCAGGGTTAGGGTTTTGGGCGCCCATGGTTTAAGTCCATGGTTTTGTAACAGTGCGCTGTATAAATAGGCACTTACGTAAAGAAGTAGGGTTAGGTCTTTAATGATTATCTTATGAAGCTATTGTAATGCGAAGATAAAGATTGTATAAGGGTTTTTGTAAGAAGGTTAAGTCCCAGCTGTGTGTGTGGACGACCTCTGTAGCTATGTGTCCAGAGGGGTTTCTGGTGATAAGGAAGATCTGCAGCTGTGTGCGCAGCTTTGAGGACTGAAGGGATCTGTAGCTGTGTGTGCAGATCAGAACTGTCATTTTAGTTGTAAAGAGTTGAATAAAACGCAGTTCTATGGATGTAGCCCCTACATTGGGGGTGAACCACGTTACATCCGGTGTTGTGGTTCCTTTGTGTTGTTTTGTTATGATATTTTATGCATTGTTAAGTAAATAACTGATAAAGTAAGATTGTTGTTAATAACTAGCTTCGCTATGAATTCCCAGATAAGGGTTGTGCATACAACTGTTTGTTTATCTAACTGCGAAGCTACATCTTGATAATAGAGAATTGTGTTAAGTGATTATTAATAGTGAAAGATTAAAGTTACAGTAAGAATCTCTCTTCTGCTTGCAGAAACCTGGTTTTGAGGCACCCCATAGCTGTTTCAGGTGAGACTGTAGCCTGTTCACAGGCTGCTGCAGAAAGGGCCAACACTGTGGGTCTTTTGTTGGTGCGAAGTTAAAGGTAAAACCCGGGTCTGCCCAATAGCCCAACAAATTGGTTCCGTTGCCGGTTGAACTCAGTATCTGTTGAAGAGGGATCTATGCCGTACCTCGAGGGATATGTTTTGGAGACCCTCTGTAAAATAAATTGGTGATTAGATCGAAGAGACATATTTGAAGTTTGCAGAGCAAGAAAATAAAGATCCCCATCGCAGTGCGGAAATATTTTTGCAAAGGTACATCTTTTCTGATGTTTATGAAATTTTCTTTGGTACTATACACATAGAGTTGCACCAGTGGTTATCTAGGTTAACAGAAAGGAGGACAAACTTCCAAGAAAACTAGTTTCCTCCCTAGACCCCTGCAAGAATTGCTATCTTGAAAAGAGTGAACAACGCGATCTCGCGAGCCGTTGATTTCTGGACTACGCGAACTCTTGAAGCATTTGTGACAGAGTTCGCCATCAACACAAGTACCTCCTTTAGCGAAGCTGAACAACAATTTTACAAAGGACCAAGGGGTAAGTACTTGAACCTATTTAGTTTGAATATTAAAATACTATTGGCTGAAAAATGAATTTTTCTTATAGAATCAGACTGTTAGATCTAGTATTACTAACCTATGATTGAAAGTGATTGGGACTTCGACGAGCAAAGTGGTTTGCTACGAAGCGGAAAAAGATATAAGAGAGATCTCGGCCCCTATACTGAGTATACCCCTTTAAGCTCTGAAGCCTCTGAGTCCATTGAAGCCCCCTCTGTTAGAAACCCTCCTATAACCCCGCAGCATAAACCTATTATCCCTGAGAACCTGTTGCAGTCTGAAAGTAACCCTGGCCTGAGTATCCCTGTCGTAGGTCGGTGTTCCCCAGCCAGTTCGAACCCTTCCTCCTCCCCTAGATCCCAGATGGCCCATGTTAATGATGACATCAAACTATCAGTTTTTAAAGGAACTGGATCAGAGGATCCAGAACAGTTCTAGTTTCTATACGAAGCTGTGTGGACCGCAAAGAACATTATGGACATAGATGTTTGACGAGTGCAGCTGATTACTTCTTTTAGAGACTGAGCCCTAACTTGGTTTATGAAGTTTGCTAGCACGCACAACCCTGTCTTGGCTGACATCAAGGAAGCGCTGATCCAAGAATTTAAGAAACCTAAATCAGAGTCGCAGTGCATCACTGAGTTAAAAGAGATTCAGTAGCGGCAAGGTGAATCTATGTGGGACTTTGATCAGAGATTCAAAGTTCTGCTAGACCAAGTTAGCTTCACGATTGGACTAGCACAACATAAGGAGTGGTTTATCGCAGCATTATTACCCCACATCAGAACTCCACTCATGCAACAGAAGGTTACTGATCAGCAAGAGGCCTTAGAGATTACCATAAAGCTTGAAACAACACCTGTCGAAGATAACTATGGCATAGCTCAAATTCAGGCGCAGCTCGCGGAGATGGATTTACAGCTTCACGACATGAAAAAGGGGAAATCCACCCGCGAAGAGGTATGGTGTATACGATGTCGAACAGAAGGCCATGACAAGGACCAGTGTCCGGTGCTGAGAAACTATCTGAATACTGGTGCACCAAACCCGCTGAATCCTAGTGTTATGTACTGTGAGATCTATCGAACTACTGGCCAGCATCGACCAGAAGATTGCTATCTATTACAGAGGTATGTTCAAGTCCCGAAGAACCCTTACTGTAAGTTTTGTAAATCAATAGGCCACAATGAAGATGAATGTCCCAGCTTCGACCTTATGAGGGAGTGAACCTACGACACTTATAGGGTCCATCCGGATGCACAAGGCAATGATGGATATGGTTACCGAGGTGGTTGAGGTAGTTTTAGAGGCCGTGGTCGTGGTATGCCTAGAGGAGGTCGAGGCCAAGTCATCTGCTACAACTACAATCAGGTAGGACATCTAGCGCGAGACTGTCAGAACCCAACCACGACATGTCGATATTGCAGAGCAGTCGACCATGTCATCGAGCAGTGTCCACAGTTGATAGCTAAAATCCAAGAAAGAAACAGCAAACCAAGTCAGAGTGTCCAGTTAATTGCTATCAAACCACGATCGAGCCCAGCTATTAATGTTGTTACAAGAAGTGGAGCTACGATAGATGCGCAGTGTCAGGCAAAGCAGCCTGATGAAGCTTTGGTTCGCAAGGCCGTAGAGAAGGCTCCAGCATTTGATGTTCGACAAGAAAAAGAAACTTTTCTGGAGGCCAGACAAGACTTTACTGATCCAGAATTGCCAGCAACAAACAAGCAGCATCAGCAGCTACAATCCCAGGAAGACTCACAAGGCCAGGTAAGTACTCTGTCATCGTTTTTATAGAGTTGCATCAAATTGTTAAGAAATCAGAATGCCTTAGATGAATTACAAAGAGTTATTCAGTCTTGCGAACCTCAGCAAAGCCCTGGTAAGGAAAAAGCTGTGAGTAGAATTAGAAGGACTGGAAGAGAGATGAGACTACATGCTCAGATAGGAGAATATGACATGAAGGATATTATTTTAGATCTGGGTTCAGAAGTCAATATTTTAACTAAACAGACATGGAAACAAATAGGAAAACCCACCCTTGATTGGTCCCCTATACAGTTGAGATTAGCCAATTAGCAGAGCATTATGCCTTTAGGAAGATTCCCTAGAGTACTAGTGGATATAGATGGAGTCAGTACTGTAGCAGATTTCGAAGTTATTGAGATCATTGATGACAGTAACCCCTATCCAGCTTTTCTAGGAATTGAGTGGGCAATAGAC
>LPNX010849513.1:1179852-1191919 GCA_001517045.1 Pseudotsuga menziesii | reverse complement strand
AGGGAAGGGATTGAGAGCTATACTACCATTGGATCCTTCTCAAGGAGAAAGATATACGGAGTCAGTCAGAGAGGAAGATCAGGATATTCTGGACCACATCTATAATATTACAGCTAAGGAAGAAGATTATGTTGAGCCTAATGCCGAAGGTGTAATGGATTGGCAATGTGATAGCTCCTGCATGTCTGATTCAGACGATGGTCTAGAGAATTGGTAGAATCGACTGTATGAGCTACATGGCCATCGGTGCACACGAGTGCGCATGAATTACCAGTTAGATGGTGGAATGGCCATAGGAAGTATATTCACAGTTGGGAAGCTTGCCAGAAATTTCTACGCCTCAGATTCATAGACCAATCTCAAGAGGTGCGAAGCAAGTTCAATGGCCAGAATAGTCCTCAAGAACACTTGAAGCAATGTTATGCAGCATGGGAACATGTACCTCACGAGAAATGGGTGCATAAGTTTGTGCACACTTTGGAACCCATAGCAAAAAATTGGTATACGGAGGTCGAACTCCGACATGGTACTGTAAGTTGGGATGACCTTGTTGATAGTTTTATGCTTACATTTTCTATTAACGAAGTTTGTCCTGCTTTAGATGCAACTGTCAGATTGATCCGTACTAAGATATTTGATGATCAAGAAATAGTGGAATACCAACCAGACTGGGAGGCACAAGAAGCTAATGCAGTTGAATGTTACAACCTCACAATTGACGAGGATGACGATCCGTGTAACATTAAAATTCCTGAGTCAGAAGGAAACTGCGAAGTACGTGGACCAGCAATCGAAGCACCTAAAGTGACTCAGCCTCTGAAGACGTGGACCATAAATATTGGGTCAGAGGAAAACCCCAAGTATGCTACAATTGGAGATTATTGGGATGATGAAATGGTGAGCAAAGTGACCCAACTTCTCCACGAATATTAGGACCTATTTTCGATGAAGTTTTCCGAGATGAAAGGTATTCTTGGTGATATAGGAGTAATAAAGATCCCTTTGAAACCTGATGCGAAGCTTGTAAAACCATTAAAGGAAATTTCAACTCAAAATGGGCCTTTTAACTTTTATTCAAATTCCATGTCATCATGTGTTAGCCAATGGAATTGCTTTAAATTTGAAATACCGTATGGGTCTTAAACACTTTTTTAATATAAATTTGGGGATAGGTATCATAAAAAAAACTACTTTTTTTGTTTGTATTTTTGACATATCTCTACGTGTTTTTACTCAAATTTCGATCGGGAGAGCTTGTTGGATGCGAAATTAAATTCCGCATCCAACGAGTACCCACTCGGCATACTTTTGATGGACTCCGCNTTTTTTTCTTTTCTTCCTCCAAAATTAATTAATATTATTTTATTATTTTAACTATTATTTTATTAGTTCATTTTAGGAGGCCCATTTTGAGTTGAAATTTCTTCTAATGAACGTCCTTATAGGCTAAACCCTAAGTATAAGGAAAAAGTAAGACTGGAGCTCGATAAGATGCTTGCCGCAAGAATTATAGAGCCTGTCGAAGAGTCCGAATGGGTCAGTCCTATGGTGGTACAAGAAAAGAAGACTAAGGGCGAAATCCGAATCTGTGTCGATCTGAGGAAGCTAAACGATGCGTGTTTGCATGACCCCTTTCCCACTCCTTTTACAGATGAAGTCCTAGACAATGTCCGAGGTCAAGAAGTCTACTCTTTTACTAATGGATTTTCAGGCTACCATCAGATCATAATTGCTCCAGAAGATCGCCATAAGACAACTTTTGCTACAGAAATGGGATCCTTTCAGTATACAGTTATGCCCTTCGGATTGAAGAATGCACCTGCTGTGTTTTCTAGAGTAGTCATCTGTGCATTTAAATAATTTATACATAAATTCTTAGAAGTTTATTTTGATGATTGGACTATCTTTGGGTTACTAAAAGATCACATTGCTAGTTTAAGACTTATGGTGGACAAGTGTAGACAGCACCAGATCTCCTTGAATTTGAAAAAGTGTATCTTTTGTGCACCCTTTGGTATCTTGCTAGGTCATATTGTTTGTAAGCAAGGATTGATGGTAGACCCTGCGAAGATAGCAATTATTGTGAATTTGCCACCTCCAAAGTCTGTTAAGCAATTTCACACTACACTTGGTCACACTGGATACTACAAGAAATTTATTAAAGGATATGCCCAGATCACAGCCCCAATGGAGAAACAGCTGAAGAAAGAGATTAAGTTTGAATGGACACCTGAATGTCAAGCAAGTTTGAATATCTTAAAAGAGAAGATGGTGACTGCCCCGATTTTAGTATTTCCAGATTGGAATAAGGAGTTTCATGTGCATGTCGATGCATCCTCCATCGCTCTGGGTATAGTATTGGCTCAGACAGGTGCAGGTAACATTGATCACCCTATTGCCTTTGCAAGTCATAAACTGTCAACAGTAGAAAAGAACTATACTACGACAGAAAGGGAAGGTTTAGCTATGGTATATGCTTTGCAAAAGTTCCGACATTATCAGTTGGGTTCTCATTTTAAAATGTTCACTGACCACTCTGCCTTGAAATATTTGGTTAACAAACCTGTGCTAGGTGGAAGGATATGTAGATGGCTCATTTTGTTTCAGGAGTACGATTTTGAGATCATAGTTAAGCCAGGCAGACTTAACCTGGGACCTGACCATCTGTCAAGGCTTGAGTCAGGAGAAGATCCCACTAGCCTAGACAAAGGTCTTCCTGACGCCCAGTTATGTACCATCTAGATGGTTGATGATTACTTTCAAGACATTGTTCAGTATTTGGCTACAAGATATGTACCGTCGGAGATGAGAACTCAGCAGAAGAAGCAGTTGGTGGTTTGAGCTGCTGATTTTACTTTAATAACAGGACAACTATACAAGATGGGACCAGATGAAATACTGCGCAGATGCATCCTTGAGCATGAAAAACCATTGATCTTGGCTGAGGCACACTCTGGAGCAGCAGGAGGTTATTATGCAGGGAAAGCTACAGCGCAGAAGATTCTGACAGCAGGTTTGTGGTGGCCTACACTTCATAAGGATGCCAGGGAGTACTGCCACAGCTGCGATATCTGTCAAAGGATAGGCAAACCATCCAGGAGGGATGAGATTCCCCTTGTTCCGCAGGTAATGTTACAGGCCTTTGACAAATGGGCTATTGATTTTGTTGGACCAATAAATCCCTCCACAAAGAAATCAGGAGCAAGGTATATTATTACAGCAACTGAGTACCTTACCCATTGGGCTGAAGCACAACCAGTCAAGGATTATAGCGCTGCTACAACTGCGAAGTTCATCTTCGACAATATCTTAACAAGGTTTGGATGTCCTAGAACTCTTATGAGTGACCAAGGGTCACACTTTTTGA
This sequence comes from Pseudotsuga menziesii, assembly GCA_001517045.1. Taxonomy (NCBI): domain Eukaryota; kingdom Viridiplantae; phylum Streptophyta; class Pinopsida; order Pinales; family Pinaceae; genus Pseudotsuga; species Pseudotsuga menziesii. The sequence continues at coordinate 1,188,552 of LPNX010849513.1, read as the reverse complement.
ATAAAACCATTGAAGCATTGACTGAGGAATTTCAGGTCTATCATCAGAAGAGTACTGCATACCATCCTCAAGCAAATGGAACTGTGGAATCCTTCAATAAGATTCTTGAGCAGGCTCTGACCAAGGTTTGTAATGCTAATAGAAATGATTGGGATCTCAAAATTCCGGTAGTTTATGGGCTTATAGAACCACTTGCAAGAAGTTGACAGGTCACACACCTTTTAGGATGGTTTATGGGCAAGAAGCAGTTATGCCAATGGAGTATATTGTTCCTAGCCTCAGAATAGCTGCTTTCACATAGATGGATGACCCAGGTATGTTGAATAAAAGACTATCTTAGATAACAAAACTAGAAGAAGACAGATTCATTGCAGGTTTCCAGCAGCAAGTGCAGAAGGCTAGGGAAAAAGCATGGCATGACAAGCATATCAAAAAGAAGCAATTCTAGATTGGTGATCTTGTACTCTTGTATGACAGCAAATTCATGAAATTCACAGGAAAGTTTAAGACCTATTGGAAAGGACCCTACATATTTCAGAGAGTTAATGATGGTGGCGCAGTCCAGTTAGCTAAATTAAACGGAGAAACTTTGCCTTCCATGGTAAACGGAAGTCAGTTGAAGAAGTACAGGGACAAACCGGGACCCTCTAATCAAGAGTAATAAAAGAAAGAAGAGCCTAAGTACCAAGAACAGTTGAAAGTGGGTACTAGACTATAATTAAGCTGTCAAAGGGTCATGGGTCGCGTGTCATAGGTAATGTCGAAGGTCCTTAGTATGGCGCAGCTAAAAGCAGGGTCGCAGATTAAAATTATGACTATCCGGGAAGACTAGATTTGGCAGCACTGGCATGTACACTGCATTAACTGTCTTCAATGATGAAGATTTTACGAAATCCAGTGGCGCATGCATGAGATCCACTACACTTGGGCTAGATCTACTATCCATGATGCCCCATTATGACAAATCTAATCACCGGATTCCTTAAAAATACATCCAGCTCCCTATAGTTCGTAGTCTATAGTTTTTGTAGTTCAAACCATGTCGAATGACTGTAAATTCCAGAAGCTGTTACGAGCAATAAGGGAGAGAGGTCTGTAAAACCTCCTGAACAATCCACCGGAGTAGACATGTTCAACCAAGGTACAAAGAAAGGCAGAAGTTCACTCTAAGAGGACAGAAGAAAGGTAGAAGTGCGCTCTACGTCGCACAAAGAAAAGCCCTGGGCTGCACAAGAAAATTCTGCAACATCCCAAGAGGTAGCCTCCTAGGGTGGTAGAACCTGGGTGACTATTTTCCTCATGCACCTTGACACGTATCTAAGGAGACCCAAAAGTGTGGATGGTCAAGTGCTCGGCAAGCAGAGTGAAGGATGGGGTCGTTGATAGATCCAGAAGGTTTGTACCAGCATAAAGATTTCAAAGGAAAGGCGCACACAGCCAACGGCCATAGGAACGGCTTCAGTACACAGTGCACTATGTTTCACCGACAAGGTTCTCCCACCAAAAGAGTTGTAGAGTGCCCTGGGACGGGCCACAAAATAGTCTTAGGGGCCTGTTGGGGCTCCGACCCTTAGGGTCTTTAGTTTTGGCAACTCCACGGTTTTTGTGGAAATTGTAAGTGGAGTTACGCCTAAAATAGTCTTAGGGGTGTCGGGGATGGGTCGAAGCCCCTTTTTGTAATTAACCCATGGTTTAAATCCAGGGTTAGGGTTTTGGGCGCCCATGGTTTAAGTCCATGGTTTTGTAACAGTGCGCTGTATAAATAGGCACTTATGTAAAGAAGTAGGGTTAGGTCTTTAATGATTATCTTATGAAGCTATTGTAATGTGAAGATAAAGATTGTATAAGGGTTTTTTTAAGAAGGTTAAGTCCCAGCTGTGTGTGTGGACGACCTCTGCAGCTGTGTACGCAGAGGGGTTTTTGGTGATAAGGAAGATCTGCAGCTATGTGCGCAGAGGCCTGCTGCTGTGTGCGCGGCTTTGAGGACTGAAGGGATCTGCAGCTGTGTGCGCAGATTAGAACTATCATTTTAGTTGTAAAGAGTTGAATAAAATGTAGTTCTGTGGACGTAGCCCCTACACTGGGGGTGAACCACGTTACATCCGGTGTTGTGGTTCCTTTGTGTTGTTTTGTTATGATATTTTATGCATTGTTAAGTAAATAACTGATAAAGTAAGATTGTTGTTAATAACTAGCTTCACTGTGAATTCCTAGATAAGGGTTGTGCATACAACTATTTGTTTATCTAACTGCGAAGCTACATCTTGATAATAGAGCATTGTGTTAAGTGATTATTAATAGTTAAAGATTAAAGGTACAGTAAGAATCTCTCTTTTGCTTGCAGAAACCTGGTTCTAAGGCACCCCATAGCTGTTTCAGGTGAGACTATAGCCTATTCACAGACTGCTACCAAAAGGGCCAACACTATGGGTCTTTTGTTGGTGTGAAGTTAAAGGTAAAACCGGGTCTGCCCAATAGCCCAACAGTCTTCTTCAAATTTGCTGCTAGGGATTTGATGTTATTTTCTTCTTATGAGGTTGCTGATATTGTATTTTTTGATTCATTGGTTATTTATTAAGCTATATGATATTATGGAGCTCAAGCATTCACTCTCCACAGTCCCATGGATTCCTTACAATTGATAAAATGCTCATATCCTCACATAGCTAGTAAAGAGGGAGACATTCTGCATCCTCTTGGACACTTGATCCTCACACTTGGATATGATATTACCTCAAATGGTTTTCTGTTGAAGGCTGCAATATATCATTTTCTTGGCTGTTCCTCACATGGTTTGAATTCTCAAGAATGTGTTCTCTCTTATCAATTGATTTTAGCTGCTCTACACGGGTCTAGTTTTCATCAAACAACCGCCTATACTTTTGATTTAGTTGAGCATATTCTTGTCCTTCCAAAGAGAAATATTCCTCCAGACATAATGATTTACTTTTGATCAATAATTTCACATGCCAGGCCCTAGGATACCTATACATAGAAGAACAAGCTTGAATCTTGATTCTACCTACTTAGTTTGAGGGGGGATATTTTTCCCATGAGGTTTTTACCCATTTCCTTATTTGTATTAAGAAGTTACTTTTTTGGCTGTAATGGGTGATATTTGGTATTAGTTATGAATTCCCACATATTTTCCAAGTTAGCATTCAGGGGGGTTGTTGGGATTATAATCCTCACTTGTCCAATTTGGTCGATTCTGCCTAGTTTAGGACTCTTCTTAGTCATTATTGAGTCACTAGTACCATTGGGTCTACTTGGACTAACGGGGCCACTTGTACCAGTCACTAGAGTGTGGGGAACATTATTGAGGCTAACTTCCACTGACTACACTTGCATGCATCAGTTCAGGTGCTTCCTAGACCAATCCCTACAATTTAGGAGCCACATGGAGTGCCGGCACCAACCTCCTTCAGTTGAGTTCAATTAGTGACTATTCAAGCCTAGTTATGAGTTAGTTACATTCAGTTACATCAAGTTACATTCAATTACATCTAGTTACATTTAGTTATACTAGTTTAATTGATTCTAACTAATTGAGTCACTGATTTAGACAGCTGGAACTAACTAGTTAGGCTTCGATAGTGATTTAGACATGTCCAATTATCCATTCAAGCAGAGTGAGTTAACCAATTCGAATTTCCTCTCATGTATTTGAATTGTCTAGTTATTAATACCAGTGTATTACATTGTAAACATCATCCATATTTTATCCATTTACTTCTTTTATTAATGAAAGCATTATACAGCTGCAACCCATTTTTTGCACTGTTTCATGTCAATTCTGAGTAAATTGCTTGTGAGATCTATTTGTGATTTTTTTCTTGGTTCATAGATTCCTATGAGCTCAAATTTTATATGCTATGAGAGCCTTGGTGGGACAAGGCCTTTCTCCTTCTATATATTTCATGCTGGATGAAAGCAATTTGAGCAAAAAGACTAAAAAAAATTCCAGCTCTGCACCAAAAGCGGAGAGGTTACCACATAATTCCTGGGCAAAGGAATTGTCGATCAAGCTTGCTTGATTGGCTAAACTGGGTGTGATGAAAACTCCAAAAGTGTAGGCTTTTCAACCTTACTTTGTTTTTTTTGTGTAATTACAGGTACAACTTCATATGGATTCCAAATTATCAGTTGCTCTTCTTATTCCATCCACAAGATATTTAGAATGGAAATTGAAAATGATTTCATCTCTAAAGAGACAAGATCTCTATGAGGTGTCTATTTGACTTGGTAAAGAGTCTTATGATAATGAAAATGATTGGATAAATGATAGTTATTGATCTATTGGAACAATATTTCTGGGCCGGTCTCCAAGCTTGTGCTACCTTATTAAATCTATTGAATACCCAAAAGATCTCTGGACAAAATTGGACAAAACCTTTGGCAAGAACAATGAGGATCATGATATCACTTTGGAGAGCACACCCAGAACTGTAAGAGTTCTTTATTCAAAAGCATCGGCCTCTACTCTCTCTAATGAAGTAGTTCAAGATGAAGAAGAAGTAGAATCTTCCATATAGTTAATTCAAATTGAAGAAAGTATCATTGCAGTGACTCCTTCTCATGCTGCTCCGAAAGTTTATGAGATCTATGATATCTCATATCCTTCTCATGCTGATCCGAAAGTTTATGAGAACTATGATATCTCATATTATCATATGGATGATACAGAAGAATAGATTTGAATCTCTGATAATGGGGAAAAACACTGCTGCACTTCTATGCAAAAATTCTCTAGTGATTCTCCTTTAAATTATGTGGAAAATTTTCCAGTGATTGCTTCAGAAAGTGAAGAGGAATTTGATTTATATTCTCTAATGTTTCTATTGGTGTGATGATAAGTAATACCTTGGATAGTTTGGAAATAATATCAGAGTGTATGAGTGATCCATTCACTCTCCTTTATCTATATCTTTAATAAAAATCCTACGAGATTGGATGCACCAATATTCAGAATTTTGAAGAAGGAGAAAACTATGCATCTGGCATCTCAGTGGACCACACTTTTGGATCTAATATGAACCTATTTTAATATGATATGATCTTATTTGGATATGATTTGATATTATTTGGTTCAAATTTTAAGTTCCAAGAGCTTTCAGTCATGCTTGTAGCTGCTCTCACCAATTTTGGTGTGAAAAATCAAGTACCGCAAGTCTTCTTCAAATTTGTTGCTGGGGATTTGATGTAAGTTTCCTCTTATGAGATTTCTGATATTATGTTTTTTGATTCATTGGCTATTTATGAATATGTATTAGATTATTTTTCTCAAACATTCGCTCTCCACAGTCCCAGGGCTTCTCTACCTTTGATCGTGTTACCACCTAAGTTGTACTTAGTGGTTTTGTAATCAAGTGAGCCTGGTGAACTGGACAAGGATAACTTGTTCAGACTTCAGAGAACCTTCAGTCTTGCTTCTGGGAAGCTTTGTTGTACTATATCACATGTTCATACCCCATGGGGGATTTGTAATAAATGTTCTGGCATGATAGTTTCTGTAAAAGACTCAGTCTCTTAGACTTTCTTTGTCAATCCGATCAGCCCAGGGTGTTTTTTCCGTTGGTTATTATTGGTTGTTGAACAAACGACTGATAAAATCTGAGTTTTTCACTCCATACCTCCAAAGTTGGGGTGGTTAGCTTGGCATTTAGGCCTATTGAGGTTATTAGAGTCTATGTGTCAATGTATAAGCATGGTAGACATCATGGTCGAGTCATATGAACATGTCTAAGTCCCCCTGGGTGTTTTTCAATTTTTCAAATTTTTAGTTTTTTCAGTGTTTTTTATTAAAAATTTAATTTTTCCAAAATTCAGGCTATTTTTTAATACTTTAATTGGAAAATTTGATTTTGTAATAAAAGTGGGCCAAATAATTAGTTTCAATCATGTAGGTGCTCATTTTCAAGCTAAGAGCAACATGTAAACCCATGGACCAACTATTTCCTAGTTTTGAGTGATTTTACATCACTCAGGTCAGAAAGCCCCAAAAATTAATTATTGATTATTTTAATTAATAAATTGATGAATAATGGAGCAAATCCAAAATCATAAATCAGTGGATTCTCAGCCGATTTAATTGAAATCAGTCAGATCTGAAGCAGATTGACTGGATCCGACAAATCCTTGACTGAAGGAGGTGATCAAATTAGATCCAAATTTGATCTTCAACATCCTTTATGGGGAATTACGCCCTCCTTCTCTCCTCCAGACATTTTTGGCTCATGTGGATGAGTTTTGGTGGATGCTTCAGTCAACAGGTTGAGGTGTCAGTCAGATCAGCCCCCCGATTGACAATTGCACTCAGTGAGACTCAGATCTGGCTCAACTAGACACAGATCAGGCATTGATGGAATCTCCTTCAGCTGATTTGATGTGTCTCCTTGGGATTTGTGCCCCCCTAGGCTGGATGTCCTGTATTTTGTATATATCCAGGAACAGCCTCCTCTTCCAAGCTAGTTAGAGCTGGACTGAAGGGATTGCCATTGTAACTCTGTATTTGATCATCATTTGTGAATAAAGAAGCTTTGGAGGATATACTGTGTAGTGCATGTGTATGTCTGGATTCTCAGTGTTATGCTGCTGATGTGATAGTTGCAATTTCTTGCCAAATTCTGTGCTGCTTCTATGTTCTGGCTTCAAGGATTCGGCTGAATATAGTAAGGGTGTAAACTAGGAAAGCTAGATTGCTTGATCTTGTTTATCCATATGATGTATGCTCAAAATTTTTAGTTATATGCTTTAATAAGGTTATTTTGACATTATCTTTCATTTTTGTTGCTTTATACATCTATATCCAGATCTCACGAGGTGTGTATAGGCTTATGTTATTTAGTTGCAGGTTCCCGATTGGATGAAGGTGTGGATCTAGATTGAAGACATTCCTTTCCACTAAGCTCAAGACTCTGTCCCTCAGCACTCCACAAAAGGGCCCCCTTTCAGCTTGCTCCATTCAAGCAATGATCCGACCTTCTCTCCTCTTCTTCTCATTTTATAAAAAATCAACATTTTTACCAGGTTACTCTGTTCATAGCTTTGATTTTGCTTAGACATATCATATTAAAATTAATTCCAACATAGATCTATTTTATCAAATCCTGTAGTCTAGATCTTGCAGTTAAAATTTTTTTATAAGCATTCTAGATCTAGCTTTAGGGAAATTGTCTTTTTGCATGAAAATTTAAAGAAAAATTGTAGATCGCATGCATTAGATTTCCTTTCACTGTTATAAAATTTAATATTCTGCAATATCAATGCATATTTCATTTGCTGCACAAACATCAAGCCAAGATCCCAAGGAAAGCTTGCTTTCCTTAGTTCCTTTTTCGCTTGTTTAGCTAGTTTTAACTTCATTTTTTTTGAGATAAGGTAGGCTGATCCAAAGGTACTCTTAAAGTGATTTTGGGAATATTTTAGTCTAACATTCTTGCTGTCTTTTATCAGGTCTAACAGAAAATAAAGGAAGCTGCTATCTGAAGTGGCCTCAGGAGCGTTCAAATCCCCCCAGGGGTCTCCCTTTTCACTAAAATCTTAAACTTTTTGCAAAGTTGTAAGATCTTGGTTTTAGCCTGTATAAGGATCAAGAATTTTTTGATATATCACTTCTCTGATATTGTAACCACTGTTAATAAAATTATTTTTTGAATAGGCTCTTTCGAGCCCATTCCCCATCCCCCCCTGGGGGGGTTTGCGTCGATGTCCTTTTCGTCCCTTTCTGCTTATTTATTTTTCAAACTAGCATTGATCAAATTTGTAGGGTAGTATACTTGATTTTATTATTAATTTCATATTCCACTTTTTGTTTTTCAAAGTAATCATAATACTTACCCCATGATTTCCCGATTGACCTGAAAGGGGAAAGAGATTCATGGTAGGACTAATTAGAAAACTAGCATTGTGGATCTATTTTATTTTTCATCATTTATTTATCAGAAATTATAAAATTAACCCCTCCTTGATTCCCCGATTGAGATCCACTTGGATCGAAAGAGGTTCCTGGAGGGTTTTCTTTTAAACAAGAACACCCAGTTTAAAACTTACTAAAATTGACAAGACTCCAGTGTGTATGCTCTGCACTTGGCTGCGGTTCATTCGATCAGTAAATTTGTATCGAAAGCACTTGGGTGACTAGTATAATTAGGACTCACTCTTCCCAACTGACAAACCATCAGGTAAAATTCCAACACCTAGATCAAACCTTTACGGTGGCAAAATACCCAAAGGAAGCGGGAACTTCTGAAAAGTGACCTTGGGGCGCCGATCTCTATCACACCCTAATGAGTGCGCTATGAACAATAGCCCTGGAGACTCCATTTCAGCCCACATATTCCTTGCGGGTAGCCGTGAAGGTTTAGTTTTGGACATACTCCAAGTACTCTCGGGTGTATCTGGAGTCCCCCCTTAGCCTAATTTTAATCAACTCACACTTCAAATTTAACTTAAAATGTACCAAGAGGCAATCACAAAAGATTCACTCCAAGCACATGCAAGTATATTGTTTCTATTTTTTGACTCCATTCTAAGGCACTGGTTATTTTCTTGCTTTACATATATATTGTGTCTCAGCATTGTGCTTTCGTGTGTTCATCTTTTATATCTTGCCATCTTCGATTATCTATAATTAAATTCCAAACTCCTAAGTAACTCATTCAGTTTAACATCACAAACACTAAGTAATTATCCTTAATA
>LPNX010849513.1:1141197-1179802 GCA_001517045.1 Pseudotsuga menziesii | reverse complement strand
TCGTTAGGAGTTGAGCCTAAACGGAGGAGTCAAGAACAAGGTGACAGCCTTGACTCGAGACTTGCCCCCAAGGACACACTGAGTGGCTTGAATATTTCCACCACGTGACCCAGGTGTGTGAAAGGCGGCAATAGATCGCATGCTCATCTCCTCACAGAAAAGAGGGAGACTTATGCATCATCCTTGACACTCGCTCCTCACACTTGGAGCTGATATTACCTCACATGGTTTTCTGTTCAAGGCTGAAATATATCAGTTGCTTGGGTTTTCCTCACATTGTTTGAATTCTCAAGCACTTTTTCTCTCTTATCAGTTGATTTTAGTTGCTCTACATGGGTCCAGTTTTCATCCAAGATCTGTCTATATTTTTTATTTAGTTGAGCATATTATTCTTCTTCCAAAGAGGAATATTTATACATAAATAATAATTTAGTTTGGATGGATAATTTCACATGATAGGCCCCAGGATACTATGCACAAAAGAACAAGCTTGAATCCTGATTCTACCTGCNNNNGGGGGGGGGGGGGGGGGGGGGGGGGGGGGTGTTTCCCATGAGGTTTTTCCCCATTTCCTTATTTGTATTAAGAAGTCGCTTTTTTAGCTGTAATGTGTGACCTTTGGTCTTAGTTACCAGGTCCCACATATTGTCCAATTTAGCATTCATGGGGGTGTTAGGATTATAATCCTCACTTTTCCAATTTGGTCAATTCTTCTGAATTTAGGAGTCTTCTTAGTCATTATTGAGTCACTAGTACCATTGGGTCCACTTGGTATAATGGGGCCACCTGTACCAGTCACTAGAGTGTTGGGAACACTAATTTAGGATAACTTCCACCGACTACACTTGCATGCATCCATTTAGGAACCTCCTAGACCAATCCCTACAATTTAGGATCCATTGGGAATGTTGGCACCAACCTCTTTCAGTTGAGTTCAGTTGGTGACTAGTCAAGCCTAGTTATGATTTAGTTACATTTAGTTACATCTAGTTACATCCAGTTAGACTAGTTTAACTAATTCTAACTGATTGATTCACTGATTTAGACAGCTGGAGCTAACTAGTTAGGCTTCAATAGTGATTTAGACATGTCCAGTTATCCATTCAGTCAAAGTGAGTTAACCAATTTGAATTTCCTGTCATGTATTCGAATTGTATGGTTATTAATACTAGTGTATTACATTGTAAACATCATCCAAATTGTATCCATTTACTTTTTTTATTAATGAAAGCGGTATACAACTACAACCCATTTTTTGCACTGTTTCATGCCAATTCTAACTAAATTGCTTATGATATCTATTTGTGAGTTTTCTCTTGGTTCATAGATTCCCGTGAGCTCAATTTTTATATTACCAATATGCTTCAAAAACTTGTTGTCATAAATAAGAACTAAATCCCCCCGTCATAAGTGTTTCTTCTTAATGTGTCTATCATTCCAAGCCTTCTTTCACTCATTTTCAGTTTGTTCGTGAAATCCTGCAAGGAAGCGATCTTCTTCCAACTGGAGTAACTATGACAAAATCTCTTCAACAACATTATTATCTAAAATATCAGTGAAAGAATCTATCGTTAGACTAGGCACAATATAATCCATGGAAATGACAACCACTTTCCCATAAACTTATTTAAATTGGGTCTTCCTTGTCAGCTTCTTACAAGTGGTTTGGTAAGCCCACAATACTATGGGAATTTTCATGTCCTAGTAATCGCAATTGACATTAAAGACATTAGTAAGTGCATTCTCCTGATTTTTATTAAAGGCCTCGACAGTTCCATTCTCCTGCAAATGATAAGGTGTACTTTTTCTATGGTGTATCTAAAATTCCTCTATAAGTGCTTCAATGGTTTTATTGACAAAATGTGTACCTTGGTCACTCAATAGAACTCTACGACATCGAAACTTGGTAACCACAGTCTCAAACAAGAACTTTACAACAGTCACAGCAATACAATACTAAATTAGGGAAGCTTCATCCCATTTAGTTAAATAAACAGTCACAATCATTATGTATCTGGAAGTCATTCTCTTACATGGTGGCTTGATGGGTCCAACAAAGGAAACATGCCACTTATCAAATTCCTACAATGTTACCTATTGAATCAAAGGAATTTCATCCATATTGATGTATTTCCCATATTTTGACAAGTGTAATAGCTTTTTCAATATTCAACTGCATCCCAATTTAGTGTGGGCCACCATAAAACATATCGTAGTTTCTTTCCCTTCATAGTGGCCTCCTGCCACCCCATCGTGATCTTCTTCCAAAATCATCGATCGCTCATCTTTTAAGACATAGCTACATAAAATATCATATGGTCCCATTTTGTACAACTGTCTAGCTATCAACTGGAAATTTGTAGATTTAACAGCTAAATGTTTCTTTTGTACTGTGTCATAACTGTTTGGTTCCTTTCTTAAATTCAAAAAATGTATAATTTGTTCATAATATAAATCGAAAATCCTTACCACAAAAAATTGTGCATCTGACAACTTATCATCTAGTTTGGTCGGCTCTTACCCTGTTTTAGGTCGTGACTAGTGATCAGGTACAACATTCAAAATCCTTGGATTAACAATGATCTTGAAGTCAAACTATTGCAAGAGAAGGATCCATTGACAAATACCCCCCCAACACTAGCTTATTGACCAGATACCCAAGTGTAGAATGGTCTATAAACATCTTAAAATGACCACGTAGTAAATAATGTTGAAATTTCTCTAATGTATAAACCATATAAAGACCTTCTCTCTCGTTCGTGGTATAATTATTTTTAGCCATCGACAACTTCCTACTGGAAAATGAAATCGGATTGTCAATACAACCCACACCTAGTTATGCAAACAACTCATCGAGAGAAATTAATGATGCCCCCACATAAATATGAAATTCCTTCTTCCAATCTAGTAAAGCCAGAATGGGAGCTGAAACCATTTTTTCTACTAGAATATTGAGGATTTTCCTAACACTCATCATTCCAATGAAACTTTACATTTTTCTACAACAATTTCTCCATTGGGTTTGTGATTTCAGCATAACTCCAAATAAACTTATCATAATATCCCATATGCCTCAATGTGGTTCTAAAGTACTTAACTAATGTACATGGATGTCGACAACAATAGAAATATTTGCGAGATTCATCAATATCTCTTCTTTGTAAACAACATGACCCAACAAGATGCCAAAAGGAGCATACAATATGCATTTTTTCTAATTTAAAGGAATCTAAAAGTGTTTGCAGCATTCTAGCATTAACCAAAGAGTATAAATATGATTCCTGATCAACCCATACACTGTCTAGTCATCAAAGTACACATCTAATAATTTATGAATAAATTTCTTAAATGCAGCAACAACTATCCTAGAAAATATAACAGGGGCATTCTTAAGGACAAAAGACATTTTTGTGTAATGAAAGAATCCCCACTCTATCACATCGGTAGTTTTATTTTGGTCTTCTTTTTCTATTATGGTCTATTGGTATCTATAAAACCCATAAGTGGAATGTTATACCTTTTATACTCCAATGCTCTCTAATACCTCATCCATAAAAGGTGCAATGAATGGATCATGCAGGAATCCATCGTTTAATTTCCATAGGTCAACACAAATACAAATTTCCATAGTTTTCTTGTTTTGAATGATCGTAGGACTAATCCATTCTCATTCTTTAGCAAGTTCAATAATTCCTTCATATAACATCATGTCGAGTTTTGCTTTAACCTTTTATTTATGCACCCGTTTTAGTCTGTAGGGCCTCTACTTTATTGGTTTAGCATTTGGTTTTAATGGAATCTTCATCTAACACAAGTCTCCAAAAATTCCCTTCATCTCATATAATTTTATCGGGAATAGATATTAAAATTCATGCAACAAATCGATAATATTCCTAATAGTCTCATCGTCCCAATAATTGCCAAAGTTTGTAGACATTGGATTCTCAGGGGAACTGATATTTACCTTTTTAATCTTCAACAGATTCGGGAATTTGTGAGATGATATGCTAGGTCCTTCCAATGCTCAACTGCCTTCTTATTCTATAATATGAATGTCTCATGGGTTGTCATCTTCAAGTTCACCCAATAGATAGTAACATTCCATCAAGTTCTGAACTGTCGAAGTCCACTATGCCATACTTGAAATAGGTACACACATTTCTTCAATTTTTTTTTTGGCTTTGATCACTTGAAGGGATACATTAATTGATAAAATCTCATCAACATAACTAAAATTTTGTTTGAAACTATTGACATGCTCCCCTCTTCCATAATTCCTCGTTACAATTCAAGCGACGTATAACAATTTCTTGTTATCATATTTAGCGTATGTATAAAAATATGAACCCACTCTTTTGGTATAGCCTTCCATGTGATGGTAGAAGCATTAATATGCTCGACAAGGATTTTAAACCTTATGTACTTACCTCCAACATAAGGAACTCCTTTGCAAAATTAGATCTCTAGCATTCTTTGACACTACAACCAAACTGAGATAGAATGTTTATGAACATCCCACCACATTCTTCTGGCAGCCTTTAGAGCCACATCTAATTCCAATAGTAGCTATTATTTTGGAAAATTAACTTCAAATTCAACAAGAAATGTATCCAATTTAGGTAACCCTTCATATGTAGGAATATCACATACCTCAGTACCAACCCATCACAAAAACCTTGTAATCCGAGCACAATTCTACATCGAAATTTCGCCTAACCAATTCTTCTAATTTTTAGCGCTTCACTTGAATCAGATGAACATGAGCTGATACTCCACAATCTAAGTTTACCATCATTTTTTAGATTAATATAATCATCTAGTCGAAAAGAAATGTTATATATATTATCCATATCTCCCTCATGATATTCTCCTCGAACAAGTTCCATGTACCGCTGTCCATCTAACGAATCCAATGGTGCAACTACTCTCATCTCTTAATCTTCAAATGATAGAATCCTCTTCTTGAAGTTGATGATGGTATTATTTTCAATGTCCCAGTAGATACCCAAGAGTGTAGGATATAAAAATTAGCATCATCAACAATTTCAATCCCTTCAAAATCTACATAATTTTGGAGTCCTTCTAGTTAAACATGAACTCTTGATAGTTGATCAATTAGAAGAACCTTCAATTTTCCAATCGAGGTTGTATTGGGGACCACACTAGTTTTAGAATTTCCCATACTCTCCCATGTTTTCTTTCTCAAAATGTTAACTTCTAATCCCAAATCCAATATAATTAAATGCATTTCATAATATCCAATTTGATCATTCATCTGGAGCTCCTATCCAATATTTCTTCTTTTATAAATTTGATTAATAACATTTTCTTACTCGAGAACTTATTCATGTTTTTTCTAACAAAATAGATAGTTGCACCAATGAATTTTATTCTTTAAATAAGTCCCAAACAACGTTTTAAGAAATTATTCATAGTATGTACCTTTCTTGTCGACTTCTATGGGATGGAACAGTCAAAGCAAGGCGACATGTAATATAAAGGCCCCTCATCAAATATTGGGGGAGCATTCGAAGTTGAAGCTCCACTATCTCTTCCCATAAATTCATTATGGACCTCAAAGAAGAACTCCTTCTCTTTCAGGACGTCAAAAGGTATCCGTCGTTGTGTCGCTGGTTGTATTCTTGAATCCTATAGATGACTTAATTTATCCTCTCATATCGCAACTCCTCCTTTGGTCACAACAATGATAGTTGGTGGCTTATCCCTTGGTTCAACTTTAATCTTTTGAACATTCTATTTTTCATTCTAGAGTTGATTTTGATTTTGATTTGTTTTCTCTTCCCACTTTGGAATGAGCTATGGATAATCCTCAATAGTATGGTCCAATGCTTTACCTCAACAAAATCCTCCTTGTCCCTATCCACAGAATACACCCCTCGGATCATTAAACTACTCATTTTCTCTTTCATATTGGATTTTCTTGTCACCCTTCATTAGGTAAGTATCAATTGTTCATTCCTAGAGAAACTCATATGCTCAATAGTCCTTTTAATCATGCCTAATAGATCGCCATAATTTACAATAGAGGCTAGTAGGGGTACTTACTATTTTCTGGATATTGTTATGCAACCAATTCCCAAAAATAGCATAAAAAGAGCATAAATAGACAAGAAGAGAGTAATCTAGGCCTTCACAATGAAGAACAAAGATAAATAGAAATCCACTTCGAGGGAGGAACCTCCTTACACAATGTACTAAGTACATAGGAAAAGATACCATGATGACTAAAATGAAATATCTCCTTCATATATATAAGAGACCAACGTGTACAATAACAACTAATATAACCACTAATAGACCCAAGCCAACATGAATAATATGTAATACACCACAACATATGGGGTAATGCACCACCCTATAGGGGGTAATGTGCCCAACATATAGGGATTAACATGATCCTACCCTTCACACAAGTGGTGTACTCAATTCTTGGATGCATTTGGATAAAGGATTCATCTTCCCATGTCGAATCTGTTGCTAGTAGGTTCTTCCACTTGATGAGGTACTCAATAATAGCATGATTTTGTAGTTGTTTTTTCCTTGTTTTGGTGATTTGTTTAGGTTCTGATATGATTTTTTATTCTTCAAGACTCTTTTGAAGCCAATGTTAATATACCTATAGTTTTAGCTTGTTTTTTACATCATTGGGATTTGGAGAACTACTTGATGGTGCTCTAATATGTGATCTTCCACTGCTCAAACTGTCACATTTTATTTTAGCTTATTCAACCATATGGTTCATTTCATTCTTTTGGACATAGGGGTATTTCAAAGTATGATGCTAGAAGTAATGATTCCCATATTTAATTTAATAGCATTTTCCAAATCTCGTATGGGTGGATAACTTCTTGGAATATCTTGAAATACCTTGGAAGTATTTTTAAGGAACCTTTAGATATCTGGAGAAATCGGATCCTTACATGTTTGAACATCTAGTGAGTATAACTATGTAATTACACATTGTTTTTCTTTCTTTAACAATGTTGTCATACCATTATAGATGATCACCTTTCATGGTTTCCCTGTGATACCATTTAACAAAAATTCTTTTCCTTCTCAAGAAAATTTCATGAAAAGCTTATGAAAATTAAAAGCCATTGTTCCCATAGAGTGTAATCATTGAGATCCTAATACAATATCAACACCGCCCATTGGGATAGAAATCATGGGAGTATTTAATACATATTACCCCATAGTAAGATTGATGTTATGGAATTTCCTTGAACAATTGATGGTTCCTCCATTTGCAATCATTACTTCAAATTCTGGTGCTAAATATATAAAGCAACTGGGATCTTTGGCTACTTTATAGTGAATCAAATGATGAGTACTACAAAAATAAATAAAAAATGTTACCCTTTTTATTTTTGATATATCTTTTGATCTTGAGAGTTTGAGGAGTGTTAATTCCAACCAAATCATGATAAGGTATGGTGGGAGTAATCACTTCTAGTTCATGCCCTTACGGTGGTTCTTGTTCTTTTTGTTCTTCCTCTTCATATTCTATGTAGAAGAGTTTCTTTTATCCACACATATGTGCCTTATTGTACTTGTTGTCATAATTAAATCATAGAACTTCTTCTTGTTAGTTTTTCATCATATAAGCTTGCATTATGATCTTAGGATCTTTTCACTGAGAGAATAACAAGCACAACAATAAAACATAAGTACATCACAAGAGACAAGAGACACAAAGATTTTTTCTCGGGGAAACCATAAAGGAGAAAACCCTGCAACTTCCTCAAAGATAGAATCAGCACCAAAATAGTAAAAGCCCCAAAACAGTAAGATGCACTCTCGACAGCAGTAGTCTTCTTCTTGTCTAGTCCCAGTGTATTTCCTTCCTCACTAATGCGCCACACTTGAGTGAGTGAGTGATGTGTGTTGCAAGTGCTATAAATAGAGAGGCTCACTCTCTATTTATATTCTTTCATTCACTTGAAGTGCACTCCAACATGTCAGCCTCACTTAACAATTACTTACTAGAGCCGACATCTCTAGGAGTGTCTAATAACCCTAGTGCCCCACCACTTGTGGAGACTTTGCCTCCTCTGACCAATAGGATGGTAACATAATGGTGGGGACTATTGCCTCGACTTACAATGACTCACCTAGGGTCAACTTCACTAGGATAGTCTAATAACCCAAGGGCCCCGCAACTATGGGGACTTTAACCCTTGACCAATAAGAGGGTTACCCACAATGACTTGACATGACTTTCTCATTATAGAAACTTCTTGGAATAAACATTGGGGTATGACATGACACAAATACATTACAATACATCCTGGAATAAACATCGGGTTACAATAGATAATAAATACAATTGAATACATTTCGAAGTTACAATTACATCAACACTCCCTCTTAACTAGGAAGGTATTCTCTTGACACAGTTTATTAGCACAAGTCTTCTTCTCTGTATCATCTAGGTCATCGTCAGGTCTTCATCATATTCAAAGTCATCTTCATCTTCAAGTCATGTTCATCTGTAAGTCATCTTCATTTGGATCTGGATCATCACTCGATTTGGATCATCATGGAACATCATCACTGGCTATCATCACTAGATCTGGATCATCACTCGATCTGGATCATCACTACTGGATCATCATCATTGGATCTAGATCAGAACTTGATCTAGATCATCCCTGGTGCTATCTCATGATTCTTCTCATCATAGGAAGTTCTACAGAGCCAGACCTTTTTCATGCTGGTTATAGGCCTAACCATCATGTAGGTCTTTTCCCAGCACTTACATTTGACCTACTCGTCAGAAAGCCACGCCCAACACTTACATCTGACCTACTTGTCATAAAGGCACGCCCAGCACTCACATCTGATCATATAGGAACCAATCCTATAATCACATCAAAAAGGCCCAACACTCACATTCACCAGCATGATAGGACATCACATCACTAACATTTGTGAAAAGGATCAACACTTACATCTGACCTACTCGTCAGAAAGGCACATCCATCCAGGCGGGAACACATCCTACCACAGTGATGGAAGACTCCCATCCAGGCTGGAACACATCCTGCTCACAATGATGAAAGACTCCCATCTAGGCTGGAACACATCCTACTCATAGTGATGAGAGATTTCAGCACTTACATCTGAGCACGTGGGAACACATCCCTCAGTCACTCCAGAAAGGCTCTGCACTTACATCCATCCAGGCGGGAATACATCTTACTCACAGTGATGGAAGGGCTTGCACTCACATTTGATCCTATGAGAACACATCCCAGTAGTCATATGAGAATGGCCCCCAGTCCTCAACTGAGCTACCTAGTAACTGACCAGGCACCTCCATTCTCCTAGAGAATTCCAGTTGCCCTTACATCCGACCTGCTCATCAGAATGGCCAACACTCACATCTGACATGGAAGGAAATTAATCCTTTAGCCATGACAGAATGGTTCAGCCCTTACATCTGATCAAGTGGGAACACATCCCTCTATCACATCAAAATGGCTACTCAGTCCTACACTGAGTGATCTTAGTAACTGACCAGGTGCCTCCATTCCTAGAATGGAAATTTCCCTTACATCTATCCTACTCGACAGAATGGCCAGCACTCATATCTGACATGAAAGGGAGAAACCCTATCACCATGATAGAATGGCTCAGCCCTTATATCTGACCTACTCGTTAGAATGGCTATGGATCTTAGCACTCATATCTGACATGGAAGGAACCAATCCTCTCACCACGACAGAATGGCTCAGCCCTTATATCTGACCATGGAAGGAACCAATCCTCTCACCATGTCAGAATGGCTATGGGTCTTATCACTTTCTCTTGGAGGAAACCTCAATCTGGAGAACACCAAGCTTCTCCCTGAAGTACTCGAACTTCAGTCTAGCCAATGGCTTTGTCAATACATTAGCTATTTGTTCCTCCGTCGCAACATACTAGAGCTTCACTGCTCCTCTCTGCACCATATCCCTGATATAGTGATACTTGATCTCTATGTGCTTCGACTTGTCATGCAACATTGGATTCTCTGACAACTTCACGCAACTCTGGTTGTCACAATGTATACAAGTAGCATCCAACTGGAGATCAAATATATCAGACAGTAGCTTCCGTAGCCATACTGCCTCACAACTAGCTGAACAAGCTGTGACCTACTCTGCTTCAGTTGAGGCTCATCGCCACATAGGATTGCTTCCTGCTTAAACCAAGAGATCACACCTGATCCCATACTGAAGCAACATCTTGAAGTACTCTTCCTGTTGATGGCACTGCCTACCCAATCTGAATCAACATAACCTTCTCGGTTAATCTTTTGATTCGCATCGTACTTGAGCCCATAATCAACTGTACCCTTCAGATACCTCAGAATATGCTTTCCACCTGTTAAGTGAACACTTCTCGGATCTCTCAAGTACTGGCTCAAGGTGTTCACAACAAAGCAAATATTTAGTCTCGTGTTTGTCAGGTATATCAAGGAACCAATCATCTGATGACACATTGTAGCATCAACCGTCTCTAATGAAGCATCATTCAATAGCTTCAGGTTCGATGCCATAGCTGTGGTCATGCAGTCCATCATCCTGAACCTATTCAAGATCTCTACTGCATACTTCCCTTGTCCACACCTCCATGCCTAGAAAATAGTGCATCGACACATAACAGAAGCATCACTAGTCTTTCGCCTTCAACCTTGAAGCAAAGGTTGGAATCCACTTTACTCTCAGTAAAGCCTAGAGTCATCAGTAATATGTCCATCCTGTCATACCATGTTGATCCTCAGGATATTTTGTAGTCACTCCCTCTGAAGCAGAGCATCATACTCCCTCTGTCTCCTGTACTCTATGCACTGAAACATTTTGTACTGGAGTGACAAATAGCTTCCTATGGTACTAATATTCTATGTGACCATCTAGTGTATAGACTTGCATCTTCAACCTTGTAGCAAAGGTTAAGATCTTCATCAATATCATCATGTATGTGTTTCCCATGGGTGTCTTCTGAACTCGTACAATGCCTTCTTTCATTTGCACACATGATTATGCATGTCATGTGACTTCACTTCTAGTGGCTGTAAATGTTTCTTTGTAGTCTATGCCTTCTTTTCATGAGAAGCCTCATGCTACGAATCTTGCTTTGTATCCCACGATGTTTCCATCTATTGCATGATGGAACTATGAACTTCTCTTCATGTCTCGATACTGTGCCCTGACATCATTCTTCTTGAACTGGTCTTCCCTTTCTTCTTGGTGGCTAGAAGGTTCTGCATCAATGATGTCACTGCACTCATCATATTATTCTTCAATTTGAAATGTCGTCACTTGTTCTTCAGAACAAGTCTTAATTCTTCTTTGCTTGTAGGCGATTATGTATGCGATCTTTCCTACAAGTCAAATGCATTTGTATGGTTAGAAACATTTCATAACGAACATTCATACTGGAAAATTCTTATGCATAAATATATGATCATGGAACTACTTTAGCCAATACAACATTCATCCATATCTCACTGAAACTTTCTAGATGCCTTCCATCTCTACCAGGACAACATTGAGATTGTGCACTAATCCAATATGTCAGCAAAGAGGTTTCATTCTAGATAAGTAGCAATGGAGAGTTGTATAGCACCATGAGCTACTTACCCATCATATGCATATTAGTAGTATACTGTCATTAATGCAAACATTCTATCATGCATAATACTTTAACTAAATATAAACAAATGCATAACAAAACAATGAAATGACAATTGAATACTTATCTTTATTTGTTTTGTGGGTAGACTGCTTCTTGAGCCTTCAGCTTCATCGTCTTCTTCATTCATGATAGCATCATTTCTTATCCAAATACTAAGGTGGATAAGAAGTTATTCAAGAGTTGAGATCTTCATATTCCTCGTTGCTTGAGGGATCTTCTTTGGATGGTGAGAGCTTGATCTTCAATTGCTCCCATCTTCTCTTCTCTTCTTATGAGTCAAGATTCTTCTTCTTCTCGGAGTCTACTGAAAGTAATCACTTCCTTTTGGCACACATTCCTCACATGAATGAATCCCATGATCCTAGGAGGCCATTCAAGGTGGCCATCACTGCTATTGTATTCTTCACTTACCGCTTCAAGTTGTTCTTTGATTTGAGAGACCCTTGTAAAGTATGATTGCATGGTCTCTGTATTTTGGATCTTCACTTCCTTCAACTATTTTCTCAAAGTCATATTCTGATTTGTGTTCTTCCCTTCAAATAGCTTGGTCAAGGAATCAAACCTCATCGGTGTCTTTGGGGAAGACACTTGTAGTACAAGTTGATTCATGACTGAATCAGCAATGATCTTCTTGGCCTTGACCAAGTTCTTCTTGTGAAAGGCTTCTAACCTCATCTCCCTTTGAAACTGGAACCTCTATACTCATATAGGTGTCCAATCCATTTTCTTCAGAGAGATCATATACTTCCAGGCTCGGAAGTTATTAGCTCCCCAAAGCTTTTCATCAAGCTGATGTGATAGATCACTTTGAAATGAGAACCTCAAATGAAAATAGCAAAGGATTAGATCTTACCGATTTGAGGTGTCCGTCCTGGTTCCGGAGCTAGATGATCTAGGGTTTGTCACAGAAACCCTAATTTTCAAAAATTAGAATATTTCATATCTAATTGGATAGACAGATATATCTCTTCAAATGGAGTTGTCCAATGTACTCCTTTTCTAAAAACAATGGAGGGAAGCTCCCGGAACAAGAAGCCCTAATTTTCCAATTTCTTCTACAGAAATACCTGTTACTGTTTCTATGATATCTACGAAATTACTACTCCTATATGTCTGAAATTTCGCACTGAGGTAACCTCGCATGTCCCTGATCCACTGCCATAGGTTTCATCAGAATTGGTTTCACCATTTGGGATTTAGGATCCGCTTCCCAAGGTGACCTGTTACAGGACTGTCCAGAACAGAGAAGTTGTACGGCGTACCACGTGTCACTGGTTGATCTTCTGAGTCATATATGGATCACCGAAAGTACAGTCTGTTCAATTTCTGTAACATCTTCAGGAATTCCATTTGGACCTCTGTATCCCAATATATTGCAATTCTTCCCCAGTGTCCTATTTAAGGATGAATTCTAGAAGAGGCTGGAACCCTGACTTGGAGGGATCATATCTCCCAGAATATAGTGAATATGAGGCTGGTTTTTGGATGCAGTGTTCATCAGGATTTTATATTCGTCCCCTTAAATTTTCATCTTTTGAGACTTCATCAATCTCAGAATATAGTGAATGTACCAAAACTTATCAGTTTTAGTATTTGGGGTTTTTCCTAGCTCGAGGTCAAACTAGGGTTTGACTTTCACGGAGTTTCACCTAACCAAATTTCTTGATCCAGGTCTCTAAAATTCGGTTTTGATGAGGATAAAAATCCTATGCTAGTCTCACTCAAAATTTCATCTTCTGTAGAAATCCCTAATTTCCACATCGAAAACTGAAATGCTTAGAATCGAATTCTGCTTCGACAGAAAGATGCGCCCTTCAATGGAGAGTCAGCCTAGCATACTTTTGCTGATAGATTGTGGAGAGAGACCCAAAAAGTAAGAAGCCCTACCTTTTGTAGTTGCACAATGTCTTCTTCTCAGGTTAGCTCTGATACCATGTTATTTTTTCATCATATAAGCTAACATTATGATCTTAGGATCTTTTCACTGAGAGAATAACAAGCACAACAATAAAACATAAGTACATCACAAGAGACAAGAGACACAAAGATTTTTTATCGGGGAAACCATAAAGGAGAAAACCCCACAACTTCCTCAAAGATAGAATCAGCACCAAACCAGTAAAATCCCCAAAATAGTAAGATGCACTCTCGACAGCAGTAGTCTTCTTCTTGTCTAGTCCCAGTGTATTTCCTTCCTCACTAATGCGCCACACTTGAGTGAGTGACAGATGTGTGTTGCAAGTGTTATAAATAGAGAGGCTCACTCTCTATTTATATTCTTTCATTCACTTGAAGTGCACTCCAACATGTCGGCCTCACTTAACAATTACTTACTAGAGCCGACATCTCTAGGAGTGTCTAATAACCCTAGTGCCCCACCACTTGTGGGGACTTTGCCTCCTCTGACCAATAGGAGGGTAACACAATGGTTGGGACTATTGCCCCGACTTACAATGACTCACCTAAGGTCAACTTCACTAGGATATTCTAATAACCCAAGGGCCCCACAACAGTGGGGACTTTAACCCTTGACCAATAAGAGAGTTACCCACAATGACATGACATGAATTTCTCATTATAGAAACTTCCCGAAATAAACATCAAGGTATGACATGACACAAATACATTACAATACATCCTGGAATAAACATCGGGTTACAATAGATAAGAAATACAAGTGAATACATTCTGAAGTTACAATTACATCAACACTTCTCTTCTTTCCTTTAGTTTTTGAGGTGTCAACTCTAAGGTTGGTTATAAGGAACATCATTCTCTTTTTATGTGTTGGAAGTGGTATTTCTAGTAGTCATCATGATATTTTTACTTTCAACCTTCCTTTACATCATGAAATCCTTTTCTAGGGATGATAGTTAAATGAGACAGACCTCATGTTGAATGTTATCCTTCAAGGTTCCAATAAAGATATCTAACAAATTATCTTTTGAAATATTATTCACTTTGAGACTTAGCTATTGAAATCGCTTGTTGTGCTATGTAACTAGAACTTTTTGCTTGAGATTTACCAACTGGACAAAGAAGGTGTTTCTATGTATGTCCCCATATTGTGCAATCAATTCTTCTGTGAATATAGACCTAGATATAGTAGAGTCCTTTTTACAGTCACAAATCCATTGGTAACATATAAACTGATCAAGTTCTAAATATAAGGATGCAATAGTTATCTTTTGCAAAGTTGGCATCTAATGTAGTTCAAAGAATTACTCCATCTGAAAATCCCCGTGACTGGATCCTTTCTATCAAAATTTCTCATGACAATATTGGGTATAAAGTAGTTCCTTGGACCTAAATTGAACCCATGAGGTTGTAGTGAATCATCAACTTTTGAGGACTCAAACTTTCTACTCTCCAATTGTTTTTAAAATTTCTCCAGACGTGACTAGAATACATCCCCTTTTTCCTCCTTATGATCTTCTTGAGTAAATGCATGAGAAATAAAACTATTTTTTTATACTTCTTCAATTCCTTCAAGTATTGAAAATATTCTTTTCTATCCATCCCTTTAAGAACCTCCTTACTAGCCATATTATTTTCCAATTTAACTAAGTCGTCCACAATCATATCTTCGAACTTGGAAACTCTAAAAGATATGTCTTCCATTTTCTTGTATGTCGGGTATGAATATTCTGGGGGTTTGAGTGGAGTGCGATTTTTTCCACTTCCTTTTGGTATGATTTTGAACAATAAATATATATCACACCCTACGGTTTACCACAAATATATCCTTGTACTCAAAGCTATTCAAATTCAAAACGACGTACATTTTTCAAACACTGATTAGAAGACTATTTTATGATAGACTTATAACTAAGGTAAAATTTGAATTTAGGCTCCTATGGGTATGAAATGTCAGCCTTTGGTACCCTGATGTGTTATCTTTCAAATTCCATGGTTCTGACCTAATTTTGAAGTGACAAAAAAAATTATTGCAAATATTCCAAACTTTCTTATTATTTGAGTATCTAGAAGAGGAAACTTGTATGATATTGTTATTAGAAAATTTTGGTTGGTGCATAAAAGAACCATATCCATGGTATGAATGGTTCAGATCTAGAACAAAAAACACACAAGAATGCAACCTTTCCCTAGATTGTTAAATCACTTGAATGTAAAGCTTTCTTACATCTTATTGAAGATTATACTCTCCTTCTCGATGCTTTTGCGATCACTTGTAAAGAAGAGACACCCGCAAAAGGATGGAAAGGACAAGATACAAAAATGAAATAAAAAATATAACTTAACAAACCTATGCTAATTATCAAGGATAAAAGCAGTAAACAACTTGAAGCAATCAAAATTTATTTATGGGAAGGGAAAAAATATTTTTATTAACATGAATGGAGAAAGAAATACAACTGAAGACTTGATGTTGAAGTTTTTTTCCACAAGATTTTGACTCACAATACTCTACAAACCTCTCACTCACAAGGTCCACACTCTTTTTCTCTTACTCCTAGAGTATTTCCGCTAGCATAAAGGTACTTTGAAGGTGAGCTTGCTTATATCGAAAAAAGGGAGATGAAATGGGTTCAGATTTTTGTGGAGGAAGGTGGGGAATCATCCCTAGAGGTTAGGGGTATGATTTCCACCTAACATGATCATCTAGGATAAGCCTCCATGGGGTTTTTCTTCTAGAAGGATCTCAAAAGCTCTCTTTTTTACATGTTTGTGAGGGTCGACTCTCTTTTCACACTAGAAGAAGTCACTAGGAAGGGCCTACACTCTTTGTCATAGTGCAAAGAGTGTCTCCAATGGTTCTTGTCAATAAGCAAGATGCATCATCCTTGGATGATGCTCAATGTCAAGAGACAATGTTCATTATAATTCCTAGGATTGGTCTTATAGCAAGGAAAAATTCCTCCAAGAAGTGTTTTGGCAAATAAACTTTAGGTATTTTGGAAGAGTGACAATATTCAGGTGTAAAAAAATGCACCCCAAAGTATGAAACTAGAGGGATGTGATAGGTGAAATAATTTGCTAGATGTGATTTGGAAGCATGGGAAAAAGAGTGTCGAGTGAATACTTCTTATAGTACTAGATACTCTAAGCTGTATACTTTGTCCAACTCAAATCATGAATGCTTACCAATAAACAGCAGATTCATGTATAATGACTAGATCATGGCAACCAACATACACTGTAGATCCATGATAAACAAAACTCAAATATGGACATAGTTACTGGGGATACATTGTATATCTATGTCATCATGACTCAAATTTGAGCATAACCACCAGACATACATTATGGATCCATACAAAGACTCAATAAAAATATACTCCACCACAACATGGGGATAGGAAAATATTCAAGTGAATACCTAAATACCCAAGGTCTTCATTGCAATCCCGAATAATAAGATTCTATCCATGTGAATAGATTTTATGATGTCTATCATGGTAGAAACCACTTGATTACTAGTCATTGATGTATACCATTAACAACCATGATGGAATCACCATTGATGTTGATGATTCCCTAGGTACCCTAATACATTCCTCCAAATGTTAAGAGGTGAGATGAAATCAAACAATCAACTGAATCTTTCAATCAGAGGCTAATGATGGATTAATTCCAATCTAATGTAAAGGGGTTGGAGACATGCCCCCTAAGAGTTTTTCCATCTGCCTACTCTTTTCTTCGTCCAACTAAAATCTAGGTTAATCCTAGGAAAAGGTTCACCAGATATAGAGGAAGAAAGACGATCAAGTGATATAGGAAGATGAAATGAAGGTTCAAGTATTGAGTCTGCTAAAAGACTTGACATAAAATAAGAATTCATTTCATTTTTTAAAGATCTTGAGATGAAAAGGGAAATTTCCTCATGGTTACCTATTTCAATTTTACACAAGTTTGAACAAAAAATAATTATGCTTGAGATAGCCCATTTAATTTTTTAACGATCTTGAAAAGGAATAAAACTATGCTCAAGGGAAGTTTTATTTTTTAACTAGCTTGAAACCAAAAGTAAAGTATGCTCAAGGCATGTTTTATTTTTTGATGAGCTTAAAACTAGAAATAAACTGTGATCAACGAAATTTGTTTAATTTTTAAACGATATTGACAGAGAATGTGAACTCTGCTCATGGTAAGTTCTTATCCAACATGATGTCCAAAGGTTGGTAGGTTTCCCCCTTACATAAGAATCTAGCATCTTAACTCCAGTATGATTTCCAGAGACTGGTGAAATTCCCCCCAAGCTTACCCATGATGGGAAGACACTATCGGCTTACGAATGAATAAACTTTGGCATGATTTTCAGATTCGAGAGACATGGAAGATAAAGGGGAAGGAGCACAAGAACATTTAGGACATTCAATGAAATATGATGACTAGAAAGTATACGATGATTAGGTTAAACAAAGGAAAGTTGATCAATGGTTACAATCTTTCCATCATGGGGAAAATGCATCACTTGAAAGAGTGTAGAATCCACAAATTTCAATGAGTAAACATAATCTCATCCAAGGAGGAGATTAAAATCTAAGGTACCTTGGACCACCATAACATCAATGCAGGAAATTTTCCCTCATAAGGTGATAGGTAAGTGAGGAAGGATCCCTAAAGGTGTTGTTACACCTAAAATCTATACCAATGCTTATATCCCTTAAAATCCATGACCACAACCTCTCTTGGGGCCTTACTGCTCATTCCTAGTTAGGCTGGTGCACTTTTCCTTCCATGGCAGAGCGTCAGCTAGGTCTGAAACTTTTTTACCAATGGCATAAGGCATCGGCGACGCCTTTCCCTGGACCACAAAGTGCACTGACATACTTACCCCTATTTCAAGGAGCATCAACAAGCTCAAAAAGGAAAAAAATAGAAGTTTCAAGAAGCTTCTAGGAAAAAACTCTTGTGGAAGATGATCCTATATACTTGGAAGAGCTATAACTTGACCTCCTAGCCCATAGGGATCATTCCCTATCCTCTTGCTAAAATATCTCAACTCATTTGGGATTTCCTTGGCTGATAAAAGAAAGCTTCATGGATTATGTGAGGAGAGACCAAGAAGAGCATCCTTATGATGTTGGATTGAAGTTTGTTATAGAGGAAATTTGAGAGAGTGTTGTGAGAAAGAGTTTGTATTTGTTGATAATAGGTGTTGAGTGTGTTGAAGATATTATAAAGGAAAAGCTATTGACATCAAGTCTTTGGTTGTAGCTTTCTCTTTTCACCTTTAATACAAATTTATTTCCCTTTCCTATATATGATTTATGTTAATATTGATCATTTATTATTAGTCTCCTTGATCAATAATATATATTTTTTATTTATCTTGTTACTCTCATCCCTTATGTTGTTTCTTGTGTTCTTTGTAGGTATAGTAGTGTTAGAAAACAGGACCGCGGAGCAATAACAGATATACAGTTAAATCAATAAACAAGATGCAAAAACGCATTAAAACATTATAGAGAGAGACATATATAATGTGGTTCACCCAAACGATGGGCTACATCCACAAAGAAATTTGCCAGTCCTTTTATTACAGTCCAGAAAGATGAAGGGATACACCCTGCAGCAAAACCGCTGCACTTCCTCTTCATGCTCTCACAGTCTCTCTTCTAGTACAATACAATACCATATCTAGTCATTTTACAATGCTCTCTTTTATAGGGGAAATACCATGGGAAAATTTTTAGGGTTAATCCAATACGATGGGTCCACAATACTGTTGGCCAACACAAATCCCAAAAAAAAAAAAATATCGGGGGCTCCACCCCCGAACCCCCGTTTTCTTGAGGGCGCTACCCCTGAACCCCAAGGCAAGGGGAATGAGTGTACAGTACTCCTGGGTTACAATCAAAACTGAATAATATCTCTAAATCTAGAAGATTAGGCTCCACAATCAACAATCTCCCACTTGGAGACTAATCACAGCAACTCTACCGCTACTGCACTTGCTAGACCTTGGACTTGGAAAATTTATTCTTTTCACCTTCATGCTTGAAGGCCAATAGAAACCGAGCAAGAACTCAGTTTCTCTCTGGTTACTCCCTTTGTCAACATGTCTGGAAGATTCTGGCTAGTGTGAATCTTTTCCAGTTTTAACAATTCTTCATCTAAAACAGATCTTATGAAGTGGTACTTGAGTTCTATATGTTTAGTCCTCAAATGAAAAACTGAGTTCTTTGCAAGATGAATGGCACTCTGACTATCACTGTACAGCCTACTATTCTCCTGTTTCTTACCCAATTCTTCCATGAACCTCTGCAACCAAATCATCTCCTTACTAGACTCTGTAGCAACAACATACTTTGCTTCCATTATTGAAAGTGCAACAACCTGTTGTGGTTTTGAAATCCAACTTACTGATGTTCCACCTATAGTGAACACATACCCTGTGGTGCTCCTCCTGTTGTCTTTATCATCAGCCATATCTGCATCAACATATCCCTGTAGAACAGTGTCTAAACCTCCAAAACATAATGCATGAGAAGTGGTACCTCTCAAATACCTGAGAATCCACTGTACTGCTTTCCAATGCTATTTACTTGGATTATTCATATACCTTCTCACAACTCCCACTGCATGAGCAATATCTGGTCTTGTGCACACCATGGAATACATCAAGCTCCCAACTACTGATGAATAGGGAATCTTGGACATGTAATATATCTCTTCCTGTGTCTCTGGGCACATATGCTTGCTTAGTTTGAAATGGCTTGCCAAAGGTGTGCTGACTGGTTTTGCATTCTGCATTCTAAACCTCTACAACACCTTTTCTATGTACTCACCTTGAGACAATGTCAATTTGTGATTTTTCTTGTCTCTTGTTATTCTCATACCAAGGATTTGCTTTGCAGCACCCAAATCCTTCATCGCAAATGATTTAGCTAGTTTTCTTTTGGGCACATTTATATCCTGCATGTTAGACCCTGCAACAAGCATGTCATCCACATACTATAACAAGATAATATATCTTCTGTTATCTAGCCTTTTGAAATAAACACAGTGGTCAGAATGACATCTATCATAACCTTGTTCTGTCATAAACTTATCAAATTTTAAATACCACTGCCTTGGAGCTTGCTTCAGGCCATACAAGCTCTTCTTTAACCTGCAAACCAAATTCTCCTTCCCTTTGACCTCATACCCTTGTGGTTGCTGCATATAAATCTCTTCCTCCAAATCCCCATGGAGAAAGGTCGTTTCTACATCTAATTGTTCAAGATGCAAATATTCTACCGCCACTAGACTTAAAATAGTTCTAATTGAAGTCATTTTAACAACAGGAGAAAATATTTCATCAAAGTCTATACCTTTCTTTTGTGCAAACCCCTTTACAACAAGTGCAGCCTTGTACTGCTTCTTTCCTCCATCTTCTTCCTTCAACCTATAAACCTATTTATTCTACAATACCCTTTTTTCTGCAAGCAACTTAACCAAATCCCAAGTCTGGTTTCTTACCAATGAGTCCATCTCCTCATCCATGCCTTGCTCCCACTTCTTTCTAGTTTCTACCTGCATTGCTTCTTCAAAATATTCTGGCTCGCCAGAATCAGTCATCAATAAATAATATAGTGAAGGAGAGAAACGTTCAGGGGGTCTACTTAACCTGGTAGACTTTCTTACAGTTGTAGGAGTTTCAGGTACCTACTGTTGTTCTTGATTTTTTGGTGCTTTTGGAACTTCATTTTCTTTGATTTCATCAAGCACTGTATACTCTATGTTTTCCTTTTCTTCTTTCTTTCCCTACAACTGATCTTTGTACATGACATTTTCATTGAATACTACATCTCTACTCCTAATGATTTTGTGATTTTTAAGATCCCATAAGCGATAACCAAAATCATCAACCCCATATCCAATAAAGGTACATTTCTTGGATTTAGCCTCAAGCTTTGTTCTATCATATTTATCAATATGGACAAATGCTTCACAACCAAAAGTTCTCAGAAATGAGTATTTTACCTATTTACCTGTCCATGCCTCCTCTGGAATGCCACCATCCAAAGTGCTTGAAGGCCCTCTGTTTATTAAATAAACAACAGTGTTTACAGCATCAACCCAAAACTGTAAGGGCAACCCTGCATGCAATCTCATACACCTTACACGCTCCATGATCATTCTGTTCATCCTTTCTGACACACCATTTTCTTGGGGTGTTCCAAGGACTATCTTCTCTCTGCAAATCCCATTGTGTGAATAGTAACTGTCAAACTCCTTGCTGCAGTACTCGCCTCCATTATCAGATCTGAGACATTTCAACCTTTTTCCTGTCTCATTCTCAGCCAAATATTTCCACTTCTTAAAAGTATCAAACACATCAAATTTCTATCTAATGCAATAAACCCAAGTTTTTCTAGTTGCATCATCAATAAAAGTAACATAATAATGAGAGCCACCAAGAGATTGTACCTGAGCTGGTCCCCATACATCTGTATGGAAAAGCTCTAACTTTTCACTCTTCTTTTGTTTCCCAAACCTGAGAAATCTAACTCTCTTCTGTTTTCCATAAACATAGTTCTCACAAAATTCTAAACTTACCTGCTTCAGATCTGGAAGCATTTTCATTGAGTGGAGAATCTGCATCCCCTTCTCACTCATGTGGCCAAGCCTATGATGCCACAACGCTACACCTATTTCTGTGGAAGCTACAGAAATAGAATAATCAGTATTATGAGGACGTAAATATAATGTACCTATCCTATCTCCTTTTTCAATTACCATTGATCCTTTAGTGACCTTCCACCATGTTTTTCCAAACGCAGACAAACAGCTTCCATCTCCCAACTGCCCTGTTGAGATCATATTTCTTTTCATAGCAGGAATGTGCCTTACATCCTTTAGCAACCAGTCATTTCCATTATTTATCTTAATCCATACCTTACCCTTTGTTGTTCTTAGGGCAGACCCGGGTTTATACCATTAACTTCACACCAACAAAAAGACCCATAGTGTTGGCCCTTTCTGCAACAACCTGCAAACCGGTTGCAGTCTCACCTGAAATAGCTATGGGGTGCCGCAGAATTAGGTTTCTACAAGCAGAAGAGGGATATTACTATACCTTTAGCCTTAACAACAAATACTTATTCAAAATAAATCTTCAACATGCACTTATATAGCTTCGCAGTTAGATAAACAAACAGTTTCTTGCTTAACCCTTAACTGGAAATTCACAGTGAAGTTAATATTCAACAGTTATCTTAATTTATCATTTATCTACTTATCAATGCATAAAAGAACATAACAGAAACAGCAAAAAAGAACCACAACACAAGATTTAACGTGGTTCACCCCCAGTGTAGGGGCTACATCCACAAAACTGTGCTTTTATTCAACTTTCCACAAAACAACAGTTCTAATCTGTGCACTCAGTTGCAGATCCTTTCCTTCAAGTCTAGATGCACAATTAGCTGCAGTTCCTTTCTTACAAACTCTAAGCTACGGACTTAGCTGTAGTTCCTTTCCTTTACAAAACCCTCTACGCACACAGCTGCAGAGGTCGTCCACACACATAGCTGGGACTTTACCTTAAAACCCAAAAATAGATCTATCTTCTTCGCATCAGATGATCCTCATGTCATTAGATGATCTTGACATCTTTACATGAGTGCCTATTTATACAAGTGCACTATTACAAAACCATGGGCTTATACCCAAAATTTATGGACAATTATAAGAAAGAGGGCTTTGACTCAACCCCGACACCCCTAAGACTATTTTGACGTGCAACTCCGCTTACAAGCTTCCACAAAAACCGCGGAGTTACCAAAATTAAGGATCATTAAGGTGTGTGCCCCAACACCATTTCCAACAATTTTACATGGTTCATCATCCCCCAATAACACATGCCCAAAATCACCTTGAACATAATCATTAAAAAAATTCCTATGGGGTGTAGCATGACATGAAGCCCTTGAATCTACTACCCAGTAATCACTAGTATTATCTAATGCAAGAATCAAAGCATCTTGTAACACATCACCTACTACATTAGCTTCCTGGGTAGTCTCTTGCTGCCTCTCACCTTTCTTCTTTGGTGCTCTGCAATCTTTCTTTAGATGTCCTTTCTTACCACAGTTCCAACATTCTATTTTTCTGAATCTGGACGTGGATCTTCCCTTTTTAGACTTGCCATGATTTCCTGGGCTCCTTCCTCTCTTGTTTTGTCTCCGTCTGCTCTCCATGGTCAACGCATTACTTGATGTCTCACCTATGATTTTCCTTCACATTTCCTTGCTAAGAATAACACTAACAACATCATCAAACTTAAGAGTATTTGAACTAGGGACAAAGTTACTTACAGCCATGACCAAGCTATTCCAGCTTTCTGGCAATGAGCACAAGATTAGAAGAGCCCTAACCTCATCATCAAATTTTACTTTTACAAAACTTAACTAACTGGTAAGTGTATTAAACTCATTTAAATGGTCAGCAACAGATCCACCTTCCAACCTCTTCATATTAAATAAACGCTTCATTAAAAATACATTGTTAGAAGCTGAGGGTTTTTCGTAGAGCTTACTCAATGCGCTCATCACACCCTCTGTTGTTTTTTCTTTCGAAATATTGAAGGCCACCGATGAAGCTAGGCACAGTTGTATTGTTCCTAGTGCCTTTTTGTCAAGAACCTCCCATTCTTCATCCTTCATAGCCACTGGTTGTTTTGCTTTTCCGCCCAACGACAGGTACAGATCTTTTTGGTATAGATAGTCCTCCATTTGCATCTTCCATAACTGATAGTTTTGGCCATTAAATTTCTCGATCCTAAACATTCCTTCTTCCGCTATTTCTCCCACTTGAACTAGGAACCCTTCTTTCCTACGAGTTTACCAACCAAATAGACCTTTTGGCTCTGATACCAATTGGTAGAAAACAGGACCGCAGAGCAATAATTGATATATAGTTAAATCAATAAACAAGATGCAAAAACACATTAAAACATTACAGAGAGACACATATATAATGTGGTTCACCCAAACGATGGGCTACGTCCATAAAGAAATTTTCCAGTCCTTTAATTACAGTCCAGGAAGATGAAGGGATACACCCTGTAGCAAAACCGCTGCACTTTCTCTTCACGCTCTCTCAGTCTCTCTTCTAGTACAATACAATACCATATCCAGTCAATTTACAATGCTCTCTTTTATAGGGGAAATACCATGGGAAAATTTTTAGGGTTAACCCAATACCATGGGTCCGCAATACGGTTGGCCAACACACATCCCAGAAAAAAAAAAATTGGGGGCTTTGCCCCCAAACCCCGGTTTTCTCGGGGATGCTGCCCCCGAACCCCAAGGCAGAGGAAATGAGTGTACAGTACTCTTGGGTTACAATCACAACTGAATAATATCTCTGGATCTAGAATATTAGGCTCCACAACCAACAAGTAGATCGTATTAATATCGGTGAAACAAGGGAAACCATCCAAATATAAGTTAAAGAGAGTTATTTATTCAAGTAGATCAGTTATTTAGGGAAAGGATATATTGCTTTGTCTTTTGTTCTAGACCTGCACCATGCAAACTAGAGGAACAAGAAGTGTCCGCACTGGTTGAAGTATTCCTAGTAACAAAATTGGTGACCATATCGAGGATAGATCCAGTCAGATATGGGATAGATTCGGATCAAATCTAGTTAGATATGAGATTTTTAATAACACCTTTTCTTGTAAACTTGTGATTCTTGTTTTCTTAACTCATTCGAGTTGTTAAACTAACTAATCAGCCTTACCATACTTTCAATTGCATATGATGTGTGTTTTACCTCACTAATATTCCATCCTGATCCATATTGGTTTATTTTCCATGCCTTTTCAAGTTTGAGGATTCGTTGAAGGCCCTAGGTAAGCCTGATAGAGAGCGAGGAATACCATGATGCATTCTAAATTCCACCAAGCACCGTCGTTGATGCCCATTTTCTGACCACACTATCCACCACTGTCGCCTTTCACTGTGTGCTGAGCTAGGGCATGTAATACCCCGTATATTAAGCCCCAACATATGTAATTTTTAATTGTTTATTATTGTGGCACAGGGTGCCGGAAAAAGGGTCTTTAAGGACCTAGAGACATTATTATTATTTTGTAAATAATTAATGAATGAAAACAACTGACCACTAAGTGTGTATGGGAGGCCTGGATTCACAATGCGAAGGGGAATGGGGACATTCCTAGCAGTTTAGAACATGCTTGGTTGATCTTGGTCTATATTTATTCCTTGGTGTTTTTGTGGGTGCCACTTTTTTATTGATCCCCTTTGGTGGTTTTGTAACTCCTTTTTTAAGGTTACACTTGGTTTTGTAACTCCCATTTGCACAAGTGTTCCCTCAGTGTTTATTTTTAGCCTTAACACCTCAAAAGTTGTGTAAATAATTATGTAACTCCTTGTGTAAATACTTGTGTAACTCTTGTGTAAATCCTTGTGTAATCCCCCTTTTGTATTTTGGAATATTCCTTGGCTTTTGTGACACCTCACCTCACTAATTTTAATTCCTCTTCATGGATGATGTGTCTACACATGACTGGGAATTGGGTAGAGTGGCTTGGAGTCACTCTCCTTAAAATTAGAATTTCTTGGTTTGGAATAAAGTTAACCTATTAAGGTTGAATTATCCCCCTTAAATTGACTCAAGTTGGATTACCATGGTTTGATTTGACCCATTGAGTTAGAATTACCTTCTTTGGTCTATAAATCCATGTTTGATATCCTTGGTTTGGGGGTTTGTTTTTCATGGTTATTTTAGATGGTTATTGATTATGGTTGTTCATACCTTTGATGTTCCTATGTTTCCACTACTTGTCTTTGTCCTGGACCTACACATAAATCCTGATGGTGAATGGAAATATCTTTATTGCCTAGGGGATATCGATTACCATTGCACCTTGTAGTGGGGTAGAAGAGAGAGTATGTGGTGAGGAATAGCTTTTTTTATTCTCAAGATGATACTTGAGTTATTCTTAAGTGCACCTCTATTTTGGGTCTATGACCTCAGCTCGGGGGTGTTCTGCAAACTTAGATCTGGCTTGGTAGTGCCAAAGGCTGGGTGGCATGTGGTCTGGATGATGCCAGTTGCGCATTGATAAGATAAGTGGTTTATCTCATGTTTATTTAATTTAATTGGATCTGATCTGATTTATTTATAGATTTACATGAAATGTTTGATAAAATGTATGAGTTATTTTTGGAAGAAATTTCTCATAGAATTCAATCTATTTATGCAAGTAAATTTTATGAAGGAATTGGAAACTAGTTTTTCACATTTTGTGCACAAATTGTTTGAGAAAATAATTATTTGGTAAATCTGCTACATTACTAATATTTCTTCCCATGTTCATTATATATTTTTTATTTTGATGGTACAATATCCTTGGAATGGATTCAAACACTTCTCTTTTATGCTTCTACCTTTAATTCGAAAACTAGTTCTTCGATCGGACTGTTTGGCATAGTCTGGAGAATTATCACATGAAGTGTTTGTAAAAGTCCTGAGTATTACTTTTATGATTATCTCTGATCACTAATATTTAAATGTGTGTGATAATGTGAGGATAAATATTCTTGCTAGTGTTGGGGAAATGTCTACCAAAATTCTAGATCAATTTCCAATTTCTAGCTCCTTCAATGGAATTGTTTTGAGAAGATTTGTGACTTTGCATATGAAGTGTTTGATAAAATGTTAGAATGAGATATAACTCTATTATGAATTATAAAACATGTTATTTAGAGTTTTAATTTCATTTGAATTATTATATGAGCTGTGGATTTAATTATTCTAGTGATTCCTAGAATTAACTTGTTTTGTGGATTGTTTAATGGAATGTATATAGGTGGAAAGCTACAAAAATATTGCTGTAAGTGAT
The DNA here is from genome assembly GCA_001517045.1 of Pseudotsuga menziesii. Classification (NCBI taxonomy): domain Eukaryota; kingdom Viridiplantae; phylum Streptophyta; class Pinopsida; order Pinales; family Pinaceae; genus Pseudotsuga; species Pseudotsuga menziesii. The sequence goes on along the minus strand of LPNX010849513.1, from coordinate 1,152,273 downwards.
ACCTGATATTATTTCCATGAACTACAATAGTCATATATTTCTCTTTATTTAGTATTTGTTAATTTCTCTTAGAAACTAGGTACATTGCAATGAAATTAGCCAATGGTTTTTGGATTTGAATCTTTGTCTTGGGTAAAATATGAATGTACATACATATGCTCTGTTATTGGTGCTTTAATTGTGCTTTATAATGCTATTTTTCATATCTGTACCTTCACCTCTGTGTTCTTCAGAACTCAATATGATTGGTTTGATTGAATTCTTGGCAGTGTTTATTAACTAGTTGTACTGATTAAACTTGAAATATCCTTCGTTTATGTACTCAGATTAGATCTGTAAAAGTAATTTATTTTGTTGTACATGCATTATTAAATATGTGTATATGGTTGTAGGTTCACTTTTTGGTTCATTGGCATGGTTGTGTGTAGATTTTGTGCAAGACTAGTTGTTAGTGTTGAAAAACTAGTTAACTAGTTCTTCTAGAATCATTTTCATAATTACTATGTTTAATTAATTGGAAAATGGTAATTAGCCCTGATTTACATGTTATTAGGTGTTAATTATCCATTGGAATTTATAAACAATGGTTAAGTGATAAAAATATGAAATTATAATAAGTAACATCAATTGTGCACTAATTGTCGTTAAGTATCGTAATTGGAACACTAATTACTAGTTAATCATGATTAAGAGTAAATTAAATTTAGAGCTGGAATTTATGTCTAAATTTGATTGGAATGGATATGTGATGTTGCTAGAAACTGTTAGTAATCCTTCCCAACCCTTGGATCAATCGTTTGAATAATTATTGAATTTATTTGTAATTAAAGGGACTTTGTCATGAAACAAATATTGAAAAATGAATTTTAATATTTGTTAAACTAATCCATTGTGATAAAATTATCTAATTATGGAAATTTAACCCAAGAGAAAGAACAATTACACTCACAAAATTGCTAATCAAACATGCAAAATTAACACCAAAGGAGACTGAAATTGGAGCTTAACACTAATATGTATTGAGTAAGTTTACAATAGCCAACCTTGTGAAGTAATAGGATGCTGAAATATATAATTACATGAGAGATTAGAATGCATAAATATGCCATTCGAAATAGTAAAAAAAACAGCCAAAACTAGTCTTATCCCCCATAGGTGCATAAAGTAGTTTCCAAATCTAGGTAGATGCTCATGAATTTGCTAATCAAGTGGGAAAGCTAAAGGGGGATGGAAAGACAACTCATACATGCTTTTAATTTGAGAAAAATAGGGAAGATGATGTGGAGAAAAAAAAGGCAATTACACCTAGTCTAGCTTTTCCTTTTGCCTTAAATAAGCTATAAAGTAAGGCATCTTTTCAGAAAATGCAGATATGCACTTTAGAGAATTTGGAATAAATAAGACATGCTAAATTGGGTTTCTCGGATGTTTCCCAAGTGCTCCATGACTTAGTTTTAGCATGTGTTGACTTCTAGGGCATGTAGAAGGCAACTAGCATAGAATGGAATCTAGGAAACTAGGTAATAAGACAAAAATGATTAAATTAATGTCTAATGTAGGTAACTATGTGTTAATTATTATAACACCCCCCCCTTAAGCCTAACTTTATGATTAAATATCAGAAAACTTCAGGGCTTAGCAACAAGTCTTAGTCACCCTTTACATACTGCTTGTCCATACAACAAAGGAAAGAGGCAAAAACCCAGTGGGAAAATACTCCCTTAAACATTAATAGGAAAAACAAAATTTGGAAATATTGTCATCAATCATGCTTCACAACATGATCAGAAATCCCAAACAATGATTTGAGATTGCTGAATGTCTTCTCACAAAAAACTTTGCTGAAGATATATGCTACTTGTTTTGAAGATGCATAGAAGAGTAGATTAATGGTACCATCATGCACAAGCTATCTGATGTAGTGCATATGGATCTCAGTGTGCTTGGTTCATTATCTCTCAACTGGATCATTACAGATTCAAATGGTGCTTTGATTATCACAATAGATAATAGTTGAAAAATCTTAGTCAAAGCTTTATTCTCCAAGTATCCCCTGCAACCATAAACATTGAGTTGTTGCATTTACAACTCCTCTATACTCAGCTTTTGTAGATGAGAGTGCTATGGCACTTTGCTTCTTGCTTGATTGGTTGATGGGACCTTCTGCAAGCATGAACACATATCCTGATGTAGACTTTCAATTTGTGTTGTCACCTACCCAATCACTATTAGTAAACCTAATCAAATCAAGATCATATTTTGCTTTGTAGAAGATCCCATGAGTTCTTGTTCATTGAACAAAGTTTAGGATCCTTTTGGCTACCCTCCAGTGGATCCATTAGAGGAAATTTGAGGTCTAAAATGGGCCTCCTAAGGAAAATAATAAAATAATAGTTATTAATTTTGGAGGAAGAATGAAAAAAACTACTTTTGTGTTCATATTTTCAACATATCTCCCTATGTTTTTACTCAAATTATGAGTGGGAGAGCTCATTGGATATGAAATTTAACTCCGCATCCAACGAGTACCCAAACTGCATACTTTTGACGGACCCCACTACCCAAAAAATAAGAAATACCTGAAAAAACATGATGATGATGTCATCGTCACATTTTTTCAAGTATTTCTTATTTTTGGGGTAGTAGGGTCCATCAAAAGTATGCACTGTGGGTACTCATTGGATGCAGAATTAAATTCTGCATCTAATGAGCTGTCCCGCTTGAAATTTGAGTAAAAACACAAGGAGATATGTCAAAAATACGAACAAAAAAAGTAGTTTTCTTTTATGACAAATATGTCAATTCAACCATTATGGTTGACTCATTTTATTGAAATTCTATTGGTTCTTGAATTCCAACTCACAAAATTTATTGTGGGCACGTTTTCTTATAAGGCCCATTTTAGACTCCAAATTTCCTCTAATGCTCATGAGGCTGATCCATGTATCTCAAAGCCACAATAAATTCATAATATAAATCAGGTCGAGTGTGTGTAAGATAAATCAAACACCCAATCAACTACCTATACAGTGTATTATTTACCATAGGAGAAGAACCCACTTCTTCAAGCTTAAATCCTGAAAGGAAGGGAGTATTGCTTGGATTGCAATATTTCATGTTGAACTTGTTGAGAAAATCTAAAGCATACATGGAATGATGTACTTTGATTCCATGTTGGGATTGAGCAATTTCGAGACCCAAGAATTGGCTCAACAATGCCAAATCTGTCATAGAAAATGCACGGTTCTTTGCATCCTTCAAGGAGGCAATATCTTTCTTTGAACATCCTATAATCAGTAGGTCATCCACATACAAAACACTAATCATCAAAGAACCATGAATCAGATTCAAATAGACATTAGGATCATACTTGCATCGAACAAAACTCAGTGCAAACAAAAATCCATCGATCTTGGCATACCAAGCCCTGGGGGCTTGCTTAAGCCCATATAATGATTTCTTTAACCTGCACACTAAATATGGATTAGAAACAAACCCTTTAGGTTTATTCATATAAATCTCTTTAGTGAGGTCTCCATTTAGGAAAGCACACTTCACATCCATGTGATGTACCTCCCACTACTTCAAAGTTTCAATGGCTAGGGCTAGCCTTATGGAATCCATCTTTGCCACTGGTGCAAAGGTTTCATTGTAGTCAATATCATGTACTTGTGAGTATCCCTTGGCTACCAATATTGCATTATATTTCAAATGTGAACCATCAGCATAAAATTTAGTCTTGAAAACCCACTTACATTGAACTAGCTTCCTCCTTGGGGGAAGATCAATCAGTTCCCAAGTGTTGTTCTTCTAGAGCGATCTGAATTCTTCTTTCATGGCTATTTTCCATATTGGATCATGTGCTGCATATTCATATGTCCATGGATATGATTCAACCATAAGACAAAATTTCTCATCAAATAGAGGATCTTTCGCACAAGTGGCACTCACAAATTAAGATCTAGTCCTCCTAGTGTCATTAGGATTTCCAGCTAGTTCCCCAGTTGCATGAATGGTATTTGCTACCCATTTTCATATTGTAGGATTGTTAGGATTTGAAATCAAATCATCATTATCAGACATATAATATTTAGAAAACTCATTAGTCTCTTCACTTACAATCAATAGTTCTAGTGGTGAAGAGGGCTCTCTAACTTCAACTGCTGCTAAAGGATCTTCTTGGAACTGAACACTTATTTCAATTAAATATTTGTTAGTGCTCAATTTGATCATCTTGTAACCTTTTTAATATTCATAATACCCAACAAATAGGCACTCTTGGCTTTGGGGTTGCAAATAATTCCTCTTTTCAGTTGGAATTCTAGCCCAAGCCTTTGAGCCAAAAATCCTGAAATGGGTTACATCTGGCTTGTGCCCACTCCAAGCTTCGAAAGGAGTCATACCATCAAGATACTTATGAGGCACCCTATTTTCAATGTAGGATCCACATTTTATAGCCACAACCCAAAAATTTGGTGGCAAAGTCTTAGCCTCCATCATGCAGGTTGCCATCTACTTCAGTTATCTATTCTTTCTCTCAGCAACACCATTTTTCTATGGTGTGTAAGGGATCAAACGCTACATCTGAATAACTGCAACTTTACAATACTTAATGAACTCAAACTTGACATACTCGCCACTATTGTCATATCTGAGTATCTTGAGTTTCCTCCTAGACTAGTTTTCAACCAAGGCTCTAAAGACTTTGAAGAGGTCAAAAACTTCAGACTTATACTTTAGGAAGTGAACCCAACAATACCTGGAAAATTCATCTATGAAGGTTAGTGAATATTTGGATTGACTCATGGACATATGAGGGAATGGACCAGAAATTTCACTGTGGATAAGCTCAAGAGGTGTAGAGTTTCTCTCAAGACTAGCTTTCTCATACTTGTGCTTTGGGTGTTTTCCTAGGATACAACCTTGACAGACTCCCTTAGAAAAATTGATATTTGGTAACCCTATGACCATATATTTTTCACTCAAATCAGAAATATACTTGTAGTTAATATGGCCAAATATTTCATGCCAAATATTGCTTTCTTCATTAGCATGAATCAGAAGAGTAGAGGGGTTTGAGTAGGGTAGAAAATGGGAAAAGTTGTATACCTTCAAAGTGTGATCAACAACACCTTTTGATATGACTTTAACATTTGAAATCTCAGTGATTGCAACATAATCAGGGGAGAAGATAACCTTCTTTGGAGACCCAGTATGAGTCATCTAATACATTCAAAACAGATTAGACGCAAGACCTGGAACATACAACACATTATTGAACTTACCATGGTCAAGATCAATACTACCCTTCCCCAAACTGTCAGTGAGAGAGTCATCTCCCAAAACTATTTGTGTACCTTTCGACATGTCAAGAAAGGAGAATGTATCTTTTGTTGAAAGCATATGTCTAGAAGCTCCATAGTTTATGATGAAGCTAGGTGAGTTTGATGTGCCAACAACCAAGGCATGTACTCTCTCTCTCTGTCCTCTGAATTTGATCCTCCTTCCCTCTTCTTTGAGCAATAAGGAAGGGAGATGTTATTCTTGTCCAAGAGTTGGGTCAGCATGTCAATTTGCTTATTCATACTAGAGCTCTTAGGATGATAGCCCTTACTGGAGTATGTGCACTTGCTCATTTCTCCTTTTTTCTTCCTCTTCTAGGAGTTCTTCTTGGAACCTTGGGGATCCTCTTGAGACTTATACTTGTCTCTCTTTTGCTCAGGTGTTTTTTCATATTTTTTCTTGATTTTTTATCCACCCTTGAATCTCCAGTAACCAAATCTTGGTCTTTGGAAGGTTTGATGGTTCCCATCATCACCAACTTATTTTGCTCTGATGTGAGGGATTCCATGAACTCTACAAGCTTAGGCATATTCCAGGCTCGAGCTGTCAACTTGGTGGCATGGAAGGTCAAAAAAAAAACTGAATAGTCAAGACCAAGCTTAGAGAGTATGGAAAAAACTAGTTTCTCTTCCTTGTTTTCAAGCCCACATAGTTTCAATTGCAAAACAAGGGCCTTAAACTTGGAAAAGTAGAGTTGCAATGATTCGAAGCTACTGGGACTCAAGGATATCAGCTCATTCTCAATTTGATGTCCTCTCATCTCATCTGTCTTTCCAAAAATCTCTTCAATATTCTCCCACACTTCATTAGGTGATGTCAATCCATCAAGATGTAAGAGGAGGTCTCTTGAAATTCTCAGACACAAAATATCATAGGCCTCATCCCTCTTGTTGTGCCATTTAATTTTCTCTACAGCTACATTGGGATCTTCCTCAATTGTCATAGTCACCCTCTAGAGACCTTTCTCTCTCAAAAATATCTCCATCTCATCTTTCCACTCAAATAAATTGAATGGAGTCAAGACGATCTTCTAAGATTGGTCCATAGCTCAGAAGATGTGCCCTCTAGTCAGCGGAATGTGCTCCCAGTCAAGATGTCGAACCTGCAATACCAATATGGAAGGAGATAAATTGATCTATAAAGTTTCTAATACCATTTGGAAATTGAACCCAAGAGATAGAACAATTACACTCACAAAATTACTAATCAAACAAGCAAAATTAACACCAAAGGAGACTGAAATTGGAGCATAACACTAATCTGTATTGAGTAATTGTACAATAGTGAACCTTATGAAGTAATAGGCTTCTGAAATATATAATTACATGAGAGATTCAAATGCATAAATATGCCATTCGAAATAGTCAAAAAGCAGGCTTACCAAAACTAGTCAAATCCCCCATAGGTGCATAAAGCAGTTTCCAAATCTAGGTAGATGCTCACAAATTTTCTAATTCAAGTGGGAAAGATAAATAGGGATGGAAAGAAAAATCATACATGCTTTTAATTGGATAAAAAGAGGGAGGATGATCTGGGCAAAAAACAAGGCAACTACACCTAGTCTAGCTTTACCTTTTGCCTTAAATTAGCTATAAAGCAAGGCAGCTTTTTAGAAAAAATAGATATGCACTTTAGAGATTCTGGAATAAATAAGACATGCTAAATTGGGTTTCTAGGATGTTTCTCAGGTTCTCTATGACTCAGTTTTAGCATGTGTTGACTTCTAGGACATGTAGAAGGAAACTAGCATAGAATAGAATCTAGGAAACTAGGTAATAAGACAAAAATGATTAAATTAATGTCTAATGTAGGTAACTATGGGTTGATTATTCTAACACTAATTAGCCTTAGAGAGCTAACAATATGTCCCTTAGACAAATGGGCATTACAAGTGGTATCAGAGCTTAGGTTCCAACACTGTGGTTGTTGGGCCTTCTACAGAGTTATTATCTTATGTATATGTTCATTTGGAGTTTTCTAACGTGCTTAGTAAGCTGAATTTAACCTCCCTTCCTTATGTTAATAGAAGAATAAGAAACCTCACTTCAGAGATTAGTTCAGTGTATTCCTTAGAATTAATTAACATTGAATATTGGTTATTCAATATATTAATTGGTAAGTACTATGTGGTGCATATCTAATAATTGACTCTTACTTGATTGGTTGATGCCTATGCATTTCCTCTTTTATTGCTCATTGAATTGTTAATATTGAAATGCTTCTTGTAGTATGACTTATTTACTGGTACATTATGATTATGAATGGATAAGTAAATAGTTGACATTATAATAGTATGTACTATGTACCATTATTAGTATTAATTTAATACTAAGTTATGGAGATGATATAGTTTTATTATTATTAAATATTAATATGACTTATTAAGTGAAATTTATGCCCTATATGAATTTTGTATTTTCTATGGATGATATGTTTTTACAATCTTATTTATGCCAATATGGATGAGTAACTCCTTGGCTATTTTAGGAATGGGACACTTGTCTAAATTGTGGTTCTCATTTTCTTTTTATTTTATGCATGTAGTATGTTTTTTATACTATTTATTAATTATTACTATGCTAACTTATCTAATTAGTTAGTGGTGGAATTGCCACTTGGAGGTAAGCATAACTATGGGATATTTTTGTATTCTATTATTTAATTAATTTATTTTGGGGTTAGTGGTAACATTATTATTATCCTAGCTATCTTACTAATTTATTTATTGAGTGGAGAAAATGAGCTACTTGTCCCCTAATGGTTCATATTATCTTTTATTTTATTTATTTTGCCTATGGAGATGTAACTCCTTATATATTTTGGAGGAGAATGAGCCACTTGTCTCTAATGGTTCATATTCTCTTTTATTTTATTTATTTTTCTTATGGAGATGTAACTCCTAGTCTATTTTTGGAGGAAATGATCCACTTGTCTTTAATGACTCATATTCTCTTAACATAATTTATTTTATTTTGTGTATAAGTAAGTAGTATTATAGTGTAAGATAATATTATATATATGACATCCACATAAATATGTATAATATGATATGGGTGATATGTATAGTTGTTGAAATTATATATAAGAATAGATGCATTATTATATATGAATTATTGTATGTTTGTATATACTATAATATGTATTTTATTATATGTAATAGTTATTAGTATTACATGTATGTAATATTGTGAATATCCTATATGTATAGAGGTGAACGTATGTAATGACGTAAGTGTAAAATTTAGAGGTGTCTGCATGTATTTGGAGGTATTTGGAAGTGTTTGGAAGCATATGGAAGTGTTTGGAAGTATTTGAGAATATTTGAAAGTGCTTGGAAGTATTTCAAAATTTCGAAATATTAGAAAGTATAGTGTGATCAAGAGTGTTACGTTAGTATATTTGTTATAATACATATCTAATATGATAGTATTGGGTTATGCAATTATTGCTATAATTGTATTGATATTATGGTATAAAATAATAATTCTATGAGTATAATAAATATGGAATATATAGGTTATATGACTAATATGTTGTGTATGTGATTAATAATAATATGGTATATGATTAAATAATTGTAATTGCACCGAGAGACGCTCTATAGCCTAGTATGGGGGAGATCTTGTAACGTTACGTAACATTACATAACGTTATTTTTATTAATAAAATTTTTTTTTTTTTAATTATAGGCCAAAAAAACAATCTAATATGGGGGAGATGTTGTAATCGTCCTACCTAACAAAACAATAAAAAAGTAAAAATTTAATTATCCGTAAAAAAAATGTGGGTCACGAAAAAAACAGAATATGGGGGAGATGTTGTAATGTTTCTACCTAACAAAATAATAAAAAATAACAAATTGAATTATCCTCAAAAAAATGTTGGCCTTACACATGGTTTTAAAACCATGTGCAACCCATGGTTTTATAGTACACGGTTTAGGAGGGCCTTGCACATGGTTTTAAAACCATATGCAACCCATGGTTTTATTGTACATGGTTTAGGAGGGCCTTGCAAATGGTATTAAGAGCATGTGCAAGGGATCCTAAACAACCCATGGTTGTATGAGGGCCTTGCATGTGGTTTTAAAACCATGTATGGAGAAATGTTGTAATGTTTATTCCTAACAAAATAAAAAATAATAAAAAATATTATATGTCAGCCATAAATAATATTAAATATTAATAATAAAAATATTATATGTCAGCCATAAATAATATTAAATATTAATAATAAAAATATTATATGTGGACCTTAAATAAAAAGATGTGTCTTCTGGTTTAAATCAAATCAATGGATACCTAAGAAGAGGTTTGCACCTAAGAGATTTCATCTCTCTCAGTTCTTGTTAGAGCCTAGGATTTGGATCTACGCTGATATATATGTAAACAAAAATGAGCATATTTTTATAATACATAGTAGTAGTAAGTTTGGTATATGGCATGAGTGTATGATAGTGTGTTGTACAACTAGTAATTGTTTTATTGTATAATATTAGAAGATTTTGGTGGTATGATGTTTGGTTGTTTGAGGTGACTATGCATTTACTTTGATTGATAAGTAGTGTGCTACATGTAAATAATTAGTAATGTAATGTATTATTGTGCAGAGAGGTGCTCTATAGCCCAGTATGGGGAAGATCTTGTAATGTGATGTAACGTTTGTAACATGTCGGCAAAAAATAATAGTGATAGTGAATATTATGGGAGAGATCTTGTAACGTGATGTAATATAAAGTTTGTAACATGTCAGCAAAAAAAATAGTGATAGTGAATATTATGGGAGAGATCATGTAAGGTGATGTAACTTTTGTAACATGTAGGCAAAACATAATAGTGATAGTGAATATTATGGGAGATATTTTGTAACACAAAATAAAAAATAATCTCACTTTTGTAAAGTTATTTTTATTAATAAAAAATAAATTTGATAATAGGCCAAAATAAATGTCAGCCATAAAAACAATCTAATATGGGGGAGATGTTGTAATCTTCCTACCTAACAAAACAATAAAAAATCAAAAATTTAATTATCGGTAAAAAAAATATGTGGGTCAATAAAAAAACACAAAATTAAATTATCCACAAAAAAATGTTGGCCTTGCACATAGTTTTAAAACCATGTGCACATGGTTTTAAAACCATGTGCAAGGCATTTTAAACAACCCATGGTTTTATTGTACATGGTTTAGGAGGCTTTGCACATGGTTTTTAAACCATGTGCAAGGCCTCCTAAACAACCCAAGGTTTTATTGTACATGGTTTAGGAGGGCCTTGCAAATGGTTTTAAGACCATGTGCAAGGCCTCCTAAACAACCCATGATTGTAGGAGGGCCTTGCATATGGTTTTAAAACCATGTGTTGGGAAATGATGCAATGTTTGTTCCTAACAAAATAAAAAATAATAAAAAATATTATATGTCGGCCATAAATAATATTAATTATTAATAATAATAAAATTATATGTGGACCTTAAATAAAAAGATGTGTCATTTGGTTTGAATCAAATCAATGGATATCTAAGAAGAGGTTTGCACCTTCAAAGATTTGATCCATCTCAGTGCTTGATAGAGCCTACGATTTGGAACATGTAAATAATTAGTAATGTAATGTATTATTATATATATCCTCATGTGCTAATAATTCTATAATGTTATGATAAATAGTAACTATTCAATATGATTTCTATAGTTGATGTATGTCGTTTGATATTATTGGTTGCTATTGGATTTTA
>LPNX010849513.1:1124393-1135266 GCA_001517045.1 Pseudotsuga menziesii | reverse complement strand
ATTATATTTCCCACAAAAATTGCAATGACGCTCAGTCTTCTTTCCTTTTTGCTTGGATCCTTTGTCATTTTTTAAAGGAGGAGCTGACTGAGAGGGTTTGGGACTCTTGTTGTTTTGCTTATTATTGCGAAAATTCTGTTTCTTGGGAGGCTTGGGATTTTCTTTCTGTTGGGACAATAAGGCTTTCCCAGATGTATCTGCATTGTTAATTATTCCAAGATGAATGAGCTTATCTTGCTCTCTAATTAAGGAATCACAAAAGGATTCAAGGCTAGGCTCTTGATAGCTAGCTACAGTCAAGGATTCTTTCATGGAGTAGAATGTAGATACAAAAAAAGAATATGCAGGTCCAAGTTTGGAAAGAATATGATAAATACATTGTTTGTCTTCTTTCTTAATCTTGCATTCTGCACATAAGAGTCAAAGGGTTTTATACTTAGATACATAGTCTTGAATGCATGAAAAATCATTTGGATTCAAGGAAAGCAATTCATTCTCAAGTTGATGACCCCAAATTTCATTGTGTTTACCAAACACAGATTCCAACTTTTCCCAAGCTTTATCAGGTTCATCAATGCCAGATATGTGGAATCGCAAATCAGTAGAGATTGACATCCCAATCAATCCATGAGCTTCATCACATCGATTTTCCCATTTAATTTTTTTATCATCATCATTGGGTTCTGTTTCTTTCCCTGAGGTTATCCTGAAAAGTCCCCTACTTCGTAGAACATCCTCCATACGAGATTTCCATGAGAAATAGTTAGAACTTGTAAGTATCATATCACAAGGGGTGGCCATACTATAAAATAATAGCTGAAAGAACATAAAATAACTATTTGGATGCAAAGAGCTTGAAAAAATATGCAGTTTTAAAAAAAATGGCACTTAAAACGAATTTCGGATGATGAAGTTATGCTTGATCAAAGAAAATGTTGAAGATGTTCCCAATAGTGACGTGGGAGATATTAACTTGACCAACTAAAAAAAAGAAGCCCCCTCTTCCCAAGATCAACCTTTGATAATCACTTTTACAATAAAGTTACTTTGAAGTGAATCACTTTTGTATAATAAGTGGTGTTCACTTTTACAATAATGTGACTTTTTAAATAGTGCGGCAATAAATTAAAAGACTTAAGTGACTCGCTTTTATTTTATTTTATTAATGTAAGATGCACTTTTACAATAAAGTAACTTGAAAATAGAAATTGCATGCACTAAAAGTAGCTTGATAAGACTTGAATTCAAGACTTATCAAGGTGTAAAGCAACTTTGGACCAAGTGAGCTCAGTTTAAAAGGTACGTAAAAGTATGGAAAGAGGAAGGGGGATTTTTTTTTTTACTCTTCTCTCTCGTTTTCAGTGCTTGCTTTCTTTTCCTGCAAATCACAAAAAAAACGAAAAACAAAAACAAAAAACTTTTTCCACACAATGGGGTTAGATCTTGGTTAGCTTACCCGGAAAGTCTACGTTTTCAAGTTTTCTCGTTGTTTCTGATTTGTCGTGATCGCACAAGGTGCACGACAAAGAGCATACGTAGCCGAGAAGACAAGAAAAAAAAATTTCCTTACTGTTTCTGATTCGCCGCGATTTCGCAAGGTGCACGGAAAAGAGCATACGCAGTCAGGGAAAACAATATTCCGAGACTAAAACAAAAAATATCTAATAATAAACTGATAAAATATGAGAGATTTAAAAAAAAATCCGTCACTGTAACATTATACCTTCAAATTTACCAAAATGGGTGTTTCTGGAGCAAACGGAAACGGTTTTCGGTGAAACAAAAACTATTTCCTAATGGAAATAGTGCTTCGGACACAATGGAATAGCTCACACATGCCACAAATGCACAAAAAATCCAAAACCAGAAACCCTTTCAAAGTTTCAGCAACACCGGTTCCAGATCTTGATCAAAACCGAAAGCGGCTCTTCATAAAAGCTCGGATACCATGTTAGGGTACACAGGGTACTCCCAAAGGACAGAACACCAATAACAACCGCTTCACACAAACATATCACAGATCAATACACCAATGTTTGTCACGTGGTTAAAACCCTCAAGAGGGAAACAGTCCACGGCCCCAGCCAAATAGCTACTTTGAGCAATTTATTATGCAAAAAAAAGAAAGTTACATGAGCTTCTCATAATCGATCAACTAGCCAAGGACCCTCTATGCTCTTTAAATAGAGATCATATACCAATCGGGTGTTAAGCCACAGATCAATGGTAGGTATGATCTAAGAGAAGTTGAACCGTCGGATCACTCTATGTCGAGAACATATCGTGACCGTCGGATTAGAATATTTACAAATGCATACTAATGCATACTAAAGAAACACACTTTTACCTAACAGATATATTACACAAGTTGATCTTAACTAACTCCTAAGTGTCTAAATATCCTAACATTTTATACCTAATGTTAATCATATGGTTGATTGAAATATGATTTTTCAGGTGAATGTATCTTTATTGATATTTGAAGACCCTATAATGGGGATTGAATATTGACTCTTGCTACTAGTCTTGGTTCTCACACATGAAGCCAGAAAATGGGATGATGATATATTGAGTAACAAGTTAAGTGAAGGGAGTCACATCCCATAGGTAGTGGAGATAGATATGGAAGTAGTAATGGGAAGTACTTTGGTTTCTCGGAAGAGGCGTTCCAAGAAATGCTACTTGAAAACTAAAGGTAGTGATCCATTTTAAATTTTTAAAAGCATGTATGTATTATGCATCGAGGACGATGCATGATTTAAGGGATAGGGGATGTAATACCCCATGTGTTAAGCCCCGACCATATGTAATTTGTAATTGTTTATTATTGTGGCAAAGGGTGCCAAAAAAAGGGTCTATAAGGACCTATAGACATTATTATTATTTTGTAAATAATTAATTAATAAAAACAAGTGGCACATTGGGGACCACTAAAAGAGTATGTGATGCCTAGATCCACAATGTGAGGGGGGATGGGGACATTCCTAGCACTTTAGAATGTGTTTGATTAATCTTGGTCCATATTTATTCCTTGGTGTTTGGGTGGGTGCCACTCGTTTATTGAGCCACTTTGGTGGTTTTGTAACTCCTTTGTGGATGTTACACTTGGTTTTGTAACTCCCATTTGCACAAGTGTTCCCTCACTACCTATTTTATCCCTAACACCTCAAACGTTTTGTAAATAATTATGTAACTGCTTGTGTAAATAATTGTGTAAATCCTTGTGTAAATATTGTGTAAATACTTGTGTAACCCCCCTTTTCTATTTTGGGAAGATTCCTTGGCTTGTGTGACACCTCACCTCACTAATTTGGATTCCTCTTCATGGATAATGTGTCCACACATGAATGGGAATTGGGTAGAGTGGCTTGGAGTCACTCTCCTTAAAATTAGAATTTGTTGGGTTGGATTAGATTTAACCTATTAAGGTTGAGTTAGCCCCCTTAAATTGACTCTAGTTAGTATACCATGGTTTGATTTGACCCATTGAGTTAGAATTACCTTCTTTGGTCTATAAATCCAGGTTTGATATCCTTGGTTTGGGGGTTTGTTTTTCATGGTTCTTTTGGATGGTTGTTGATTATGGTTGCTCATACCTTTGATGTTCCTATGTTTCCACTACTTGGATTTTTCATGGACCGGCACATTAATCCTAGTGGTGAATGGCAATATCTTGATGTCCTAGGGGGTCTGGATTACCATTGCACTTGGAAGTGGGGTGGAAGGGGAAGTATGTGATGAGGAATATATTTTTGTATTCTCAAGATTATACTTGAGTTATTCTTTAGTGCACCTCTATTGTGGATCTATGGCCTCATCTTGAGGGTGGCCTGTCAAAGTGAGATCTGGCTTGGCAGTGCCAAAGGCTGGATGGAATGTGGCTTGGATGATGCCAATTGCACATTGATATTGGACATGATCTGATTTATTTATCGATTCACATGAATTTTTTTTATGAAATGTATCAGTTATCTGTGGAAGAATTTTCTCATAGAATTCAATCTATTTATGCAAGTAAATTTTATGAAAGAATTGGAAACTAGTTTTTTGGATTTTGTGCACAAATTGTTTGAGAAAATAATTATTTGGTAAATATGCTACATAGCTGATATTTCTACCCCTTTTCATTATATATTGTGTATTTTGACAGCACCTTTTATTCGAAAACTAGTTCTTCGATTAGATTGTTCGGCATAGTTTGGAGAATTATCACATGAAGTGTTTGTAAACATTTCTGAGTGTTACTTTTATGATTATGTCTGATCAATAATATTTAAATTTGTGTGATAATGTGAGGATAAATCTTCTTGGTAGTGTTGGAGAAATGTCTATCGAAATTCTAGATCAATTTTCAATTTCTAGCTCCTTCAATGGAATTGTTTTGAGTAGATTTGTGACTTTGCATATGAAGTGTTTGGTAAAATGTTAGAATGCGATATACCTCTATTATTACTGATAAAACATCTTATTTAGAGTTTGAATTGCATTTGAATTATTCTATGAGTTGTGGATTCAATTATTCTAGTGATTCCTAGAATTATTAGTCAATTCTGATGAGTAGAATTAACTTGTTTTATGGATTGTTTAATGGAATGTATATGGGTGGAAAGATGCAGAAATATGGCTATAAGTGGTCCATGATATTCTTTCCATGATCTATAATATTCATATACTTTTGTTTCTTTGGTATTTGGAAAGTTCACTTGGAAACTAGGTACATTGCAGTGAAATTGGCCAATGGTTTTTGGATTCGAATCTATGTTTTTTGTAAAATATGAATGTACAACCATATTCTCTTTTATTGGTGCTTTACTTGTGCTGTATAATGCTATTTTCCATATCTATACCTTCACCTCTGTGTGCCTCGAAACTCGGTACGATTGGTTTGATTTAATTCCTGGTAGTGTTTATTAACTAGTTGTATTGATTGAATTTGAAATATCATTTGTTTATGTACTCGGATCAGATCTATAAAAGTAATTTATTTTGTTGTACATGCATGCTTTAATATGTGTATAATGGCTGTAGGTTCAATTTTTGGTTCATTGGCATGGTTGTCTGTTGAATTTGTGCAATACTAGTTGTTAGTATTGAACAACTAGTTAACTAGTTCTTGTGGAATCATTTTCATAATTACTATGTTTAATTAATTGGAAAATGGTAATTAGCCCTGATTTACATGTTATTAGTTGTTAATTAGCCATTGGAATTTATAAACAATGGTTAAGTGATAAACATATGAAATTATAATAAGTACCATCAATTGTGCGCTAATTGTCACTAAGTCCTTCCCGACCCTTGGATCAGGTGTTTGACTAATTATTGAATTCATTTTAATTTATTTGTAATTAAAGGAAATTTGTCATGAAACAAATATTGAAAAATGAATTTTAATATTTTTTTAAGTAATCCATTGTGATAAAATTATCTAGTTAGCCTTACAGAGCTAATGATATGTCCCTCAGACCCATTGATATCCCCAGGTGCCATTACTGTTGTGTCTTTTTGTTCTAGAGTTGCACCATGCAGACTAGAGGAACAACCAGTGTCCACAATGGTTGAAGTATTCCTAGTAACAAAATTGGTTACCATACTAGGGATAGATCCAGTCAGATATGGGATAGATCCAGAGCAGATCCAAATAGATATGATATTCTTAATAACACTTTTTCTTGTAAACTTGTCATTCTTGTTTTCTTAAATCATCCGAGTTGTTAAGGTGAGTGATCAACCATACCATACTTTCAATTTCCTATGATGTGTGTTTTACCTCACTATTATTCTAGCCCGATCCATATTAGTTTCTTTTCCAAGCTGTTGTCCTTTTCAACTCTAGATATTCAATGAAGCCCCTGGGTAATCCTGATAGAGCACCAGACATACCCTGACACATTATGCATTCCACCAAGTAGCACTGTTGACACCCACACTGTGCGCAGCTGATGCCTTTCACTGTGCACCGAGGTAGGCCATCCCCTATTTTGAAGCTTGTTCTTTAAAAAAAAGTTTTCCTCTTTGATTGATTGTTGATCTGCATTTTGTCTTGCTGCTAAGTCTGATATCCTAGTATTATGATCTTCCTTTTTGAGTTCAGACCTGGAAATTTCCGTTGACTGGAAGCCTAGTAATTTAAAAATTTGTGCATGAATTTCAGTTTTGGGTTCATGGTTTGTT
This sequence comes from Pseudotsuga menziesii, assembly GCA_001517045.1. Classification (NCBI taxonomy): domain Eukaryota; kingdom Viridiplantae; phylum Streptophyta; class Pinopsida; order Pinales; family Pinaceae; genus Pseudotsuga; species Pseudotsuga menziesii. The sequence continues at coordinate 1,129,092 of LPNX010849513.1, read as the reverse complement.
TGATTGATTCTCTGAAAGCGATCTTAGGCCCTATAGGAAAGAATATATGTAGTTTATTTACAATTATTCAAGTATAGTCTTTTATCTCTCTTTCTTTTTCAAATCATATAAAAACAAAAAGAAATGTTGGTTTGTTTCCTTTGATTACTTTTGGATTGCTTGAGTAGTTAGAAGAACATTTCTTTATGCATTTAATTGAGAAAACATAGGTTTCTTAACATTAGAAGTTGTTATTTCTTTCTCCTTTTAGATTTATTCTAGGCTTAGTGTTGGAAATGCTTGTGTGTTTGGAAATTTGTTGAAAAATATTGAAGTTAAAATCATTGAAAGTTGCATAGTATCTTTGCTTTGGAAAAATAAAAGTTTCTCCCTTCCTCTAGGTAGCATTCATCGAAGAGAAGAGTTGCACTACATATAGATCTTAACATTTCATCTTGATCCACATTCCACAAACATTCACTAACCATCAAGATAAAATCAACGGTATCTTAGGTTAAAATTTTCTAGTAATTTGAGTGATAGGACAGAGATGTGTTTCGACATCTTAAAACATAGGAGTTGTCATTATTTTCCTGCACTGCATCTCGAGGATCATGTGGTTCTTCAACGTATTGTTGGTTTATCAAACAAAATTTGACATAACCTTGAGTTATATCGAAAGACACCTGACATAATCCGTGGTTTATATCAAGGCCCCTTTTGAAAGGTTATGCATTCAACAACACTAATACAGATTTCAGCTCCCATGTACCTAGTGTATATCGATAGAACCCTCTAGGACACTGAAAGCAACTGAGAAAATACTTTTGGACATCTTATTGGACAAATACACCGAGAACAACACTCAGGGAGCTATTACGCATGTGTCATCTAGGTAGTAAGGTAGTCAGGAAAGGGTATGGTCCCAATCATCCTTTTTGCATTTTACTGTTGGAACCTGTGGTATATCACGAGTTGTGACAACTTGACAATCCTAGTGAGGAATCGAATTTCATCATCCCCTCCTCTCATTTAAGTCTTTTTGTGACCTTAGCTTGCATAGGATTGTTTGTTTGAAATATATTCCTTGTATATAAATTTAGAGTAGAAGTATTTGGCCAGCACCCTGGATGAGCTAGTTGTGAGAGGATCTCACAAGTTGTAGGGTTTACCACCTAACTCTCCTCCTGTCATGGAAGAAAGCGAAGCTGAAACCATGGACCAACCAACTACGACTGATTCACATGTAGAGGGATTTATTATTAATGAATATGGGGAGGAATTTTCCTTTTTTCAAAGCCTTGTGATAGTCCAACAACCTTCTATAGAAGACACCACTTTTCATTTTCGAACAAAAGGTCAACTTGGTGCACCAAATTGTGTGTTTAATCACCCGTCAGATGATACTATGGTGACAGAGATTGGTCTAGCTTATCCTTTCTGGGAAACTTCTTTGGGACATGCCATTTCTGAATATGGGACTACTAGGCCATACTATGTTACCCTCATTTGAGAAGATCCTATGAATGAAGAATTATTCAGACCAGTCCGAGAAACTCTTGATTTTTTGTGTAACCTAGGAGAGAATTTAAAAAGGAGAGGTGTTTCTCCTCTAACCTACCCTTCAGAAGTAACCCCACCTAGATATTGTTCTCTTTCACAATCTCATGTGGCTCTTAACTTAGGGTCACCGGTTCAAAACATGGTTACTCATGATTCAGGTCAACCCTCCATAAATCCCCCATCTGTTTCTAACTCCCCTGTATCTTCCATCCCTAAGGGGAAACCCCTAACCTGAGTTATTTTACCAACCAGGGGAGCCACTTTTAGCATGGGGAAAAATATAGCATTAGGAAAACCAACAGTTAGTGCTCCTCCTACGAAAACCAACATGGTTATTCCCTCTTCCATCTCAGGAAAACCTTCATGGGTTCAACCTGTTGTTAGTCAACCTTCATGGGGTTATACCTACCCAGGAAATAAACCACCTGTGGTCCATCCAAACAATCAACCTGCATCACTAGGGGTTGTTTATCCTAAAATTCCCTACCCTAGAAATAATTATACCCCATTGGGGAAACCTAATTTGTCAAATGTCCCTATTCCTTTGGGACCATTTGTAAATACTGATGGAAGTTATGGAGGTCCATTTGGTGGACCACCTCATAGAGGTCCACCTAGAGGACCTCCTTTTGGAGGTCCACCACTTGGAGGCCACCTTTTGGAGGCTCACCACCTAGAGGTCCAACTCATGGAGGTCCGCATGCTGGGGATCCACCATTTGGAGGCCTACCACTTGGCAGCCCACCCCCTAAAGGCTCACCTCCGCCAAGGGGCCCACCACCCAGGGGGGCCTTGACCGGGTATTTTTTGCACCAACCACCTAATCAACTAGTTATGGGAACATCGACAATACCTGTTTATCAATCGTCTTATGACCCTGCTATTCCACATATTCCTTATCAGTATTACCAGTACCCTTAGCTCAATCAATAGTTACCATTTCTGACTACTTTAGACCTACCATATCTATCAAGATTGATCAATGGCCTTATCCACCATGATCCCTCATGGCCGGATATCCCAATTAAGTTACCCTTTGATATACCCAAATTCGATGGAAAACCCAGTGAAGACCCTAAAAACCACATGATGACATTTCACCTGTGGTGTTCATCTAATTCTCTAATATATGGATCAATCCATCTACAGTTGTTTCAGCTAACTGTCACCAAGGTGGCTGCAAAATGGTATATTGAGCTACCTCACCATTACTTTTAGGATTTCAATGCCTTAGCAATGGCCTTTTTGACGCGTTTTCAGTTTCCAATCTGAAACGAAACATGTACGAACCTTTTGAACTCACTTCGCCAGACCACTTCTACTCATATATTCAATCAGATATATGAGTGGAGACAATGACATAGGTTAATTAAGGCTCCCATTCCCGATCAGTTAATCATCGATTTGTTTACTAAATATATACTTCCCCCCATTTCTAGAAATGTTTCCATGGGAGGTGCTATTGCAGAGGAGAAAGATATCATCCATGTTTAGTACCTTGACTTGGTTTATTCCCAATCAGGCACTTTATACGACTTAATTCCTCATGATCGTCATCCTACCTTAGATCCTTCAAGACCTTCAACTAAGCCACCCATTAATGGTGTTCTTGGTTATGTTCAAACATGATCAATGACCAAATCCTCTAAAAAGCAAAACCAACCTACCATGCCTTCTAGTAAGACTATTTCAACCCCTAAAATCGCTTCCCCTCTTATGGTCTTGACTGAAGAGAATGCAATTTAATCCTCAAAATATTTAGGAGCAAAGAATAAAGGCAAGAATATATCCAAGAACTATGAGAACCAGCATGAAGTTAATAAAACATAGAACTCTGATGTTGACTCAAAAAACAAGAAAAATGCAAAATTCCACTGCCTTATATGTGGAGGTGACCACCTCACCAAAGAGTGTCCTCTTCGCAAGGAGGTCAGTAAATTTCTTAAAATTACCCCCACCCCGACATTCCTTACAGATCCTTTCCCTATCCAACAATAATTGATTGACCATCAATCCTTGCATGGACCTTCTTTGTCTTCCATATATTTAGTTAAAATGATGTCAAGTGAATCAGTTTCTCTTACTACTCGATCTTAGAACTATGACCCTCCACCAAAGAAGAAGCTTTATAATGTTCCAATAGAAAAAAATTCAACATCTCCCATCCTACTAATGGTCTTCAAATTGAAAAAGTTGTTCTTGATGCAATTCTCTGACCACCTAAGATTAAACTTTGAAAATATGTATTTAATCATAATGCACAACCCACCTAGTACTACAATGTAGTTGAATATATGGCTCAAGCACCATGTGCTATGTCAACTCTCTAACTACTCCAAACATGCCCTACACAACGAAAGAACTTGTTATCAGTTATTGGAGCGATAGATCCTAAACACAATAACATTATCGCCTTTAAAATAGATGAATTTAAGTCTAGGCTCTCCCATCAATCAGAATTCCACTTATCAACAAAAGCTATTGGGAAGATAATACTACGTATCGTATGAGATGAGGGAGCCTCAACTTCGATCATGTATTTATCCTACTTGAGAGCTATCGTCTCTCTTGAGATCAACCATTCACCCACAACATTAAAGGATTTTGATGGTCATAGATTTCAACCCTATGGATTGCTTCCCTCTCTCCAGGTAGAAATGGGGGGAAAACCAATATCCATTCATGTTGAAGTTGTTGATGCTCCTTTGGACTACAATCTTCTTCTAGGTTGAAACTAGTTCTATGCAATGCAAGCTGTTGCTTCATCTGCATTTTGAGTATTTGATTTCAAATTCCATGGGAATATCATTACCATTGACCAGCTGTATTTTTGTTCACCAGACGTGACTTCCAATTCTGTGAACAATGTTCCACTTTTGGCTTGTTCATCCCCTCAATATTAGAACATTGGAGTAGGTATTCTTAAGGATTCCTCACACATGGGAGTCTTTCCATTAACCAATACTCATCCTAATTTGTAGGAAACATCCATGAACATGATATTAGCTTCACTTGGAAATTGAACCCAGGTGTTAGAACAATTACACTCACAAAAATTGCCAATTACACATGCAAATTGCACACAAAGGAGACTGAATATGGAGCAAAACACTAATCTGTATTGAATAAGTGTACAATAGCCAACTTTGTGAAGTAA
>LPNX010849513.1:1108351-1120818 GCA_001517045.1 Pseudotsuga menziesii | reverse complement strand
ATGACCTTCTTTGGAGACCCTGTGTGGGTCATCTGATACACTAATAAGAGGTTAGAGGCAAGACCTGGAACATACAATACATTGCTGAACTTACCATGGTCAATATAAATCCTCCCTTTGCCCAAAATTTCAGCAAGAGAGTCATCTCCCAGTACTATTGATGGACCTTTCGACATGTCAAGTAAGGTGAACCCCTCCTTGGTCAAAACCATATGTCTTGAAGCTCCAGAATCAGTGGTGAAACTAGGTGAGCTTGATGTGCCAGCAACCAATGCATGAACTCTCTCTCATTCTTCTGAATTTGATCCTCCTTCCCTCTTCTTTGAGCTACCAGGAAGGGAGATGCCATTCTTCTCTAGGATTTGGTTCAGCATGTCAATTTGCTTCTTCATGTAGGAGCTTTTAGGATGATTTCCCTTACTACAGTATGCGCACTTGCTCATTTCTCCTTTGTTCTTGTTCTTCTGGAAGTTCTTCTTGGAACCTTGGGGCTCCTTTGGAGAATTGTTCTTGTCTCTATTTTGCTCAAGCGGCTTCTTAGCTTTCTTCTTTCCTTTTGAATCCACCCTTGAATCTCCAACAACCAGATCTTGGTCTTTGGAAGGTTTGATGGTGCCTATCATCACCAAGTTATCTTGTTCTTGTGTGAGAGATTCCATGAAATCTGCAAGGCTAGGCATTTTCCAGGCTCGAGCTGTCAACTTTGTGGCATGGAAGGTCAAGAAAAACACTGAATATTTAGGGCCAAGATTCAAAAGTATGGAAAAAACCAGTTGCTCCTCCTTCTTTTCAATTCCACACTGTTTTAGCTACAAAACAAGGGCTTTGAACTTGGAAAAGTAGAGTTACAGGGATTCGAAGCTATTGGGACTCAAGGAGATCAATTCATTTTCAATTTGATGTCCCCTCATCTCATATGTCTTACCAAAAAGATCAAAAATATTCTCCCATACTTCATTTGGTGATGTTAATCCATCAAGATGGAAAAGCGGGTCTCTGGATATGCTCAGACACAGAAGACCATAGGCCTCATCCCTCCTGTTGTGCCATTTAATTTTTTCTACAGCTGCATTGGGATCTACTTCTATTGCCATAGTCACTCTATAGAGGCCTTTTTCTCTCAACAGTATCTCCATCTCTTCTTTCCATTCAAAGAGATTAAATGGAGTCAAGATGATCTTTTGAGATTGATCCATAGCTCAGAAATTGTCCCTTCAGTTAGCAGAATGCTCCCAGTCAATGATTTCAAACCTACAATAACAAATTGGAAGAGGAGAAATTGATCTACAAAGGCTCTAATACCATGTGGAAATTGAACCTAGGTGTTAGAACAATTACACTGAAAAAAATTGCCAATTACACATGCAAATTACACACAAAGGAGATTGGATATGGAGTAGAACACTAATCTGTATTGAATAAGTGTACAATAGCCAACCTTGTGAAGTCATAGGCTTCCACAATAAATAATTACATGAGAGATTCAAATGCATTGGGATGCCATTCGAATTGGTCAAAAGCAGGCTTACTAAATCTACGCAAATCCCCCATTGGTGCATAAAGCAGCTTCCAAATTTGTCTAGGAGCTCACGAATTGGAAAAATAAATTAGGAAAGCTAATAGGTGATGGAAGGAAAACTCATACATGCTTTTATTAGGAGAAAAGAGTGGAGGATGATGAGGACAAAAAACAAGTTCACCTAGTCAAACTTTACCAATTGCCTTAAAACTCAACAAAAGCAGGAAATAAAGAAGAAAAAGCAGACATGCACTAGGAAGGTTAGGAATAAGGCAGAATTGATTCCAAGAGGTTTCACAAGCACTCCATGACTCATTTTTATCAAGTTTGACCACTTTGGACATGTCGAGGACAACTTGCATAAGGTGGAATATGGAAACTAGGCAAATAAGACAAAAATGGATTAATTAATGTCTAAGGTAGCTAACAATGGGTTGATTATTCTAACACTTCGATCCTTAACACCTTAAATAAAGGAAATTCAGTTGCTAATTCAACATCAGTGAGCCCTTTTGAAGAAATGTACCATGCTATTTAGTCCAGTAGTTATACCACCATCAATTATCATCTTTTGGTGGTTTCAGATACGTATCACCTACCGATATTGGTTAGAGACCCCCTCCCCATATATATATTACCTTTTTCATACCCTTCCCTATAATGAGTCCATCATGGAAGTCATTTCATTAGAAGAGATTCCCTGGAAAGATAATCATCACCAATCTTCTTTCCTTCCCAATTTCCATATCGTAGAGAACCAGTTTGCAACAACGGTTTCATCTGATATTGTAACTAATCCTCAAGAACCGATACTCACCCATGATGTTGAGTCCGAGGGTAATATTACCAAAACTATTCCAGTTGATATATCGGTGAATCCTGACATCATATAGAAAATCAATATGAACCAGAATTATTCCCATTCAGAGATAGAGTCTTATATGGCCATGTTTAAAGAGTTTAGAGATATTTTCTCTTGGACATATGAAGAAATTCCCAGGATAGATCCATCCATCATTATTCATGAGATTAGGACTTACCCCGATGCCAAGCTAGTCTGTCAGAAGCTTCGATAAGTACACCAAAGGAAAGCAACAACCATTAAGGAAGATATTGAAAAACCTCTTAATGTTGGGTTTATCTACCCTGTACCTTTAATCAAATGGGTTTCTAACATTGTGTCTGTCAACCAAAAAAATGGTACCACTAGGGTTCGTATGGTTTTTCGATATTTGAATCGGGATTGTCCTAAGGACAATTTCCCCACCCCATACATTAATCAAATTATCGAAAATTCTGTTGGAAGTGTCATCTTCTCATTCATGGATGGATTTTCTGGATATAATGAGATTGATATACTCCCATCCGATCAACACAAAATGACTTTTATCTGCCCATGGGGGACCTTTTAATATAGAAAGTTACCTTTGGTTTGAAGAATGCTCGCACTACTTTTCAACACGCCATCTCTTATGCTTTCCATGACATAAAACACATTGTGGAACTGTACCTTGATTAAATGCCCTCCCATTCGAAGCAGTGGGATCACCACATTGATCATTTGAGGGCCATTTTTCTTTGATGCTATCATGATAACATACAGTAATCCACACAAGTTTTTTTTCTATGTTGAGACTAGTTGACTACTAGGTTTCATTGTGTCAAAGGATAGAATCCTTATAGACCCTCTAAATATTGAATCCATATTGGCCTTACCTGCCCCTACAAGTGTTACAGAACACCAAATTTTGCAAGGGAAAGAAATTTTTTTATGTTGTTTCGTCTGTAATTATGCCGAGAAAACTCACAATTTCATGCATTTAATCTTGAAGAATACCCCCTTCATTTGGGATGACCTGGTGTAGCATGCGTTCAATACTCTCAAGAATGCCATCATGCATGCACCTATCTTGCAACCACCTAATTACACCAAGGAATACTCCCTATGTGGTTGCATCCCTATCCACCATCGGTATGTTTTGGTTCAAATGGACGAGCACGACCATGAACATGTGGTATACTACCTGAGTAAGATTCTTTTGGAATCTGAAACTCAGTACTCACATGTGGAGAAATTATCTCTAGCTATGGTCATTGTGGTTAAGAAATTTTTTCACTACATTTTGCTCCGAATGACCACGGTATATGCATATTCTAACCCCATGTATTACATCTTGACCCATCGGGTCCTTGTGCAAAAATACTTTTGTTGGATTGTCATCCTTAAGGAATTTGAGTCTGAATTTATGAAATCTAGTTCTAAGAAGTCTCTTGTCTTCATGGAGCTTATGTGTGATCTTCCATATTAGTGAGGAAACAAAGCCGATCGATTCATTGCCTGATGAATCCTTATTCCTCATTAGTATGTCTGACGCATGGTATGGAGATTTAATTCTCTATCAGCAAACACATCTTTTTCATCCCAATGCAGCCCGAGATTATCATCATCATCTTTGTCATCACGCTAAGTATTATCTTATCATTATCGATACATTATACCATTGTGGCATTGATATGATTTTGTAGCGTTTCCTAACTCATGATGAGGATGAAGTGGTATTGAATTACTGTCACTCAAGAGCCTCTGGAGCTCATCTTTCTGGGATGGCTATTGCCCAAAAAATATTATGCATTGGGTACTTTTGGCCCTTAATATTTAAATATTGCATAGAGGTTGTCCAGAAATTCCCACCTTGTTCATTGTTTACATAAAAAAAGAACACCCATCCTACTTTGTTACATCCTGTCATAGCAGTTGGTCCCTTTGCAAAATGGAGCATCGATTTTGTGCATTGTATACCTACCTCAGCCGAGGGGCATGGATACATTATTGTGGCTATGGACTATTTCAATAAATGGGTCGAGGCTATGCCTACATATGTTGAAGATAGAAAAACAACTGCTCTTTTTCTGTTGAACCATATAACCACTATCAAGAAATCCACTAGTTTTACACTGTTTCAGTTGGCGTATGGACTAGAGGATACTCTTCCTATATAGTGTGAAATCCCTTCTCTTAAGCTCACTGTGGAAATACTACCCAACACCACTCTGCAAGAAGAATGATTCTTGTATCTAAACAAGCTTGATGCAACCTGTTGTGATGATACCTTAGAAAATGAGGTGCATAAATGATGGATTAAAGCTAAATATGACATATTTGTTCAACTTCACTCTTTCAATGAAGGTGATCTGGTCCTAACCTACGACCAAAAACACGACAAGTTGGGAGTTGGAAAGTTGGAATATATGTGGCATGGGCCTTATATTGCCAGCCATGTCTTAGAGAAAGGGACTTATGAGTTGATATATTATGATGGGATACCTCTGGGAGATCCTCTCAATGGGCTCTACTAAAAAAAGTACTATGCCTAGTGCAAATAGCATAGGTTTACAGTATATAGTGTTTATAGAATTTTGTGTGTTCTTTTTGAGAAGTGTGGATTTAATGTGAATGTAATATGTGTCCTTCACAAACTTATTTATGTAGTATTATGTTTAAAATGAAAAGATGACCAGCTATGTAGGTTTTGCAAATGGTTCTAATCATTACACCTTGAATCTTGCATCAGCAGCCTAGGTACTATACTCTCCTACTGGTGATATAGTGAGTTCAAGAGGAACTTGTTTGGCCCCCGCAACAAACAATATTGCAGAGTATCATATAATGATTGGTTTCTTGATTGAATCCCTAGCTAATGATGTAAGTCATATTATGTTTTACCTAGATTCAAAGTTAGTAGTGCATCAATTAGGGCGAGTCTACCCCATCCAGAATCCCTTACTTATTCATACGTTCTGAAGGATTAGGTTATTGGAAAGGTCATTTGAAGAAGTTTCTTATCATCATATCCCAAGACATTTGAATACTGTGGCATATTCCTTAGCAATTTTTTTTCTGGGATTGGTATCTTGCTCATATTTAAATTCATTTAACATTGATTTCATGGATTAAATCACATAAATACAGAAGTAGACATTCATTCACATAGAAAATTTGTACACACATCTGTAAATAAAAAGTTTATATATATATATAAAGGTGGTGTTGAGATACAAAATACTAAATCCATAAGATTTCAAGTCACCCAAAGTCTATAACCATCAGGTTTCTAGATCATATAAAGGGAAAAAATTGAAGCTTTGAATATTTAAGTGTACATATAGTAAAAAAATGAGGAAGCCACACCAGGTTAATCCTTGCACTCATGGAAGCACATCACAACATGGGACACTTGACAGAGTATCCTTTGAAAACGTCCATATACCCCGACAGTGTGGCGTTGGTAACACCTGGGTAAGTCATCTATTGAAATTTTAGGGATTCCCACAATGAGCTACTAGAGTTTCTCCTCTATCTATTGGATCTCTTCCTCTGCCTCCACATTTCTAGTAGCTATATCCCTCGCTGTTCTTTGCCTATGTATAGGTGAGGCTCCTTCTAGAAGAGATGGTCCAATATTTTCATAAACATTATTTTATATCTCAGTATCACTCAATAACAAACAAAAAATGAAATATAATATAAAATAAAAATAGGTGAGATGATATGCTTATTACCTCGGTCGTCCCACTAGTCCCTCTTGAGTAGTGGAAGGTAAGGGTCCCCCCTGAATTTTGCACTGACATATGCATAGCCTTCCACCATTATTAATTGGCCTCTCATCCAATTAAAGAAGACCACCCCATACTCAACTCTAGGGCCTCCACCTCCACCATGTCATTCCATGGCCTCCACCCATCGGGACATCCTGTGGTCCTCAACATCCAACCTAGTTAAAGGTACCTGTGGTCTTAGTATCAACACCCTTTCTAGGAAGAAGGATACCACCACAAACCTATAACCAAATTGTTTGAGTTTTCCCCTCTTAAATTTAGTCAGTTGGTTGTTTAGGCAGACCAACAATCCTCGCTCTAGTTGAAAATTGTGGGAGCCATGCACTCTACTGCATATAACACATGGAAACATTCGGTATGATGTGCTGATATACTCCCCGCCACCTTTTTCAATCATAAAGGCCATAGTCCTCAATGGACAATCTGCTATGTGTTTGATGGGGATTTTTCCTCCTTAGGAACGAGTCCCCAAAATGCAATATTTGTCGATGAGATCATCCAAGTGGTGATGTAATTGTAACTTCAAAATGTATTCATCCATATATATTATGTATTGTATCCTGATGTTTATTTTGGGATGTGTCTGTAATGTATTTGAGTCATTTCATACCCCGATGTTTATTCCAGGAAGTTTCTATAATATAAAAGTCATGTCAAGTCATTGTGGGTAACCCTCCTATTAGTCAAGGGTTAAAGTCCCCACAGTTATGGTGCCCTAGGTTTATTTGACTATCCTAGAGAAGTCAACCCTATGTGAGTCATTTTAAGTCAGGGAAATAGTCCCCACCATTGTGTTAAGGATAAACCTCCTTGTTGTTCAGAGGAGGCAAACTCCCCACAAGTTGTGGGGCACTAGGGTTATTAGACACTCCTAGAGATGTCGGCTCTAGTAAGTGATTTTTAAGTGAGACTGACATGTTGGAGTGGGTTTTAATTGAATGGAATAATATAAATAGAGAGTGAGCCTCTCTATTTATCACACACACACTCACTCATTGAGGCACATGAGTGAGAGGAGAAGTTGTTAGGACAAGAGAGAGACTACTGCTATCAAGAGATCATCTTTATGTTTTGAGGTTTTGCTTTTGGTGCTGATTCTATCTCTGAGGAAGTTGTGGGGTTTTCTCCTTTATGGTTTCCCTGAGGAAATTTTTTTGTGTCTCTTGTCTCTTGTGTTTTATTGTTGTGCATGTTATTCTCTCAGTTAAAGAACCTAAGATCATAATGCTAGCTTGAATTATAAAAATATAACATGGAATGAGAGATAACCTGAGAAGAAGACATTGTGCAGCTACAAAAGCTAGGGATTCTTAATTTTTGGGTCCCTCTCCACATTCCATAAGCAAATGTATGCTAGGCTAACTCTCCATTGAAGGGCGCATCTTTCTGTCGAGGTGGAATTTGATTCCGAGCATTTTCAGTTTTCGGTGCGGGAAATTAGGGCTTTCTACAGAAGAGGATTTTTTGAGTGAGCCCGACATAGGATTTATATCCTCATCAAAATATAAATTTAGAGACCTAGATCAATATTTTTGGTTTGGTGAAACTTCAGGAAAGTCAAACCCTAGTTTGACCCCGAGTTAGAAAAACCCTAAATACTAAAACTGCTAAGTTTTTATACATTCGCTATATCCTGAGATTGGAAAAGCTTCAGGAGCTGAAAATAGAATAGGCCAAATAAAAACTATTTATTTATAGTGTTTCCAAAATTCATCCTCAGATTCACTATATTCTAGTAGATATGATCCCTCCAAGTTAGGGTTCTGGCCTCTTCCAGAATTCATCCATAAACAAAACACCTAGGACGAATTGCTATATCTTGGGATAAAAAGGTCCAAAGGAAATTTATGAAGATGTTCCCAAAATGGAACAGACTATACCTTCTGTTGTCCAAGTTTCAGACTCAGAAGATGAACCAGTGATATGTGGCAATCCGTACAACTTCATTGTTCTAAACAGTCCTATAACAGGTCACCTTGGGAAAACAATCATAAGTCCCAATTGATGAAACAAATTCTAATGAAACCTATGGAATTGGAATAGGGGCATGCGAGGCTACCACACTAAGGTGTTTCAGAAACATAGGAGCAGTAATTTTGGAGATACCATAGGAACAGTAATAGGCATTTCTATAGAAGAAATTGGAAAACAAGGGCTTCCTGTTCCGGGAGCTTCCCTCCACTGTTTGCAAAAAAGGAGTACATTGGACAGCTCAACTTGAAGAGATATATCTTTCTATCCAATAATATCTGAAATATTCCAAGTTTTGAAAATTATGGTTTCTCTGACAAACCCTAGATCATCCTGCTCCAAAACCAGGAGTGACACCTCAAATCAGTAAGATCTAATCTTTTTCCATTTTCATTTGAGATTCTCATTTCAAAGTGATCTATCACATCAGCTTGATGTTAAGATTTGTGAAGTTGACAAATTCCAAGCATCAAAGTATTTGATCTCTCTGAAGAAAATGAATTGGACACCTACATGAGTAGAGAGGTTCCAGTTCCAGAGGGAGATGAGGCTAAAAGCCTTACATGAGAAGAACTTGGTCAAGGCCAAGAAGATCATTGTTATTCAATCACGGATCACCTTATACCATAATTGTCTTCCCTATAGACACCTAAAGAGATGTTTGATTCCTTCACCAATATATTTGAAGGGAAGAACATAAATTGGAATATGACCTTAAGAAACAAGGTGAAGAATGTGAAGATCCAGAATGCAGAGACCATATAGTCATAAGGGTCTCTCAAATCAAAGAACAAATTGAAGCGATAAAAGAAGAAGTGAAGAATGCAGAAGTAGTGATAGCCATATTGAATGGCCTCCCAAGATCATGGGATTCATTCATTCAAGGAATGTGTGCTAGAAGGAAGTGATTACTTTCAGTAGACTCTGGGAAGAGCACACATAAGATGAAGCTCAATAAGAGAAAAGAAGATGGGAGCAACTAAAGATCAAGCTCTCACCATCCAAAGAAGATCTCTCAAGCGATGAGGAATATGAAGAACTCAACTCTTGAAGAACCTCTTATCTACCTTATCATTTTGATAAGAAATGATGCTATTATGAATGAAGAAGACGATGAAGTTGAAGGCTCAAGAAGGAGTCTACCCACGAAACAAATAAAGATAAGTATTCAATTGCCATTTCATTGTTTTGTTATGCATTTGTTTATAATTAGTTAATGTATTATGCATGATAGAATGTTTGCATTAATGACAGTATACTACTAATATGCATGAGATGGGTAAGTAGCTCATGGTGCTATACAATTCTCCATTGCTAATTATCTAGAATGAAACCTCTTTGCTGACATATTGGATTAGTGCACAATCTCAACGTTGTCCTGGTAGAGATGGAAGGCATCTAGAAAATTTTCTGTGAGATATGGATGAATGTTGTATTGGCTAAAGTAGTTGCATTCATGCATAAGAATTTGCCATTATGAATATTCCTTATGAAATGTCTCTAACCATGCAAATGCATTTGACCTGTAGGAAAGATCGCATACATAATCGCCTATAAGCAAAGAAGGATGAGACTTGTTCTGAAGAACAAGTGATGACAGTTCAAGATGAAGAATAATATGATGAATACAATGACATCATGATGCAGAACCTTAAAGCTATGAAGAAGACCAGTTCAAGAAGAATGATGCCTAGGATGCAGTATCGATATGTGAAGGAAAGTTTGTAGTTCCATCGTGTAGTATATGGAAACATCATGGGATACAAGGCAAGATTCGTAGCATGAGGCTTCTCATGAAAAGAAGGCATAAACTATGAAGATACATTTACAGCCACTGGAAGTGAAGTCACATGATAGGAAGAATCATGTGTGCAAATGAAAGAAGGCCTTGTACGAGCTCAGAAGACACCCATGGAAGAACACATACATGAGGAGCTTGATGAAGATCTGAACCTTTGCTACAAGGTTGATAGAGGATGACAAGCGCACAGATGGGTGTGAGAAGAACTTTTGAAAAAGTTCAAGATAGAGGATCTTGGTATCCAATGTCACTCCAGTACAGAATGTTTCAATGCATAGAGTACGGAAGACAGAGGGAGTATGATGCTTTAGAGTGAGTGACTGCAGAAGATCATAAGGTTCGACATGGTACAACAGGATGGACAGATTACTGAGGGATCTAGGCTTTACTAAGAGTAAAGTGGATTCCAACCTTTGCTTCAAGGTTGAAGGTGAAAGACTAGTGATGCTCATGTTATGTGTCGATGCACTATTTTCTAGGCATGGAGGTGTGGACAAGGGATGTGTGCAGTAGAGATCCTGAAGAGGCCTAGGACGATGGACTGCAAGGCCATGACCACACCTATGGCATTGAACATGAAGCTACTAAGTGATGCTTCATCAGAGACGATTGATGTCACGATGTATTGTCAGTTGATGTACTTGACAAATATGAGACCAGATATTTTCTTTGATCTGAACACATTGAGCCATGTTCACTTGATGGTTGAAAAGGGTACAGTTGATTATGGGCCCAAGTACAAGGTGAATTAGAAGATTAACCTGGAGGGTTATGTTGATTCAAATTGGGTAGGCAATGCCATTGATAAGAAGAGAACTTCAGGGTATTGCTTCAGTATGGGATCATGTGTGATCTCTTGGTTTAGCAGGAAGCAATCCTGTGTGGCACTGAGTACAACTGAAGCAGAGTATGTTGCAACTTGTTCAACTAGTTGTGAGGCAGTATGGATGTGGAAGCTACTATCTGATTTATTTGATGTATAGATGGATGCTACTTGTCTACATTGTGACAACCTAAGTTGCGTGAAGTTGTCAGAGAATCCAATGTTTCATGACAAGACGAAGCATATTGAGATCAAGTATCACTATATCAAGGATATGGTTTAGAAGGGAGCTATGAAGCTCCAGTATGTTGTGACAGAGGAACAAATAGCTGATGTGTTGACGAAGCCATTGGATATGGTGAAGTTTGAGTACTTTAGGGAGAATCTTGGTGTTATATAGATCGAGGTTTCCTCCAAGGGAAAGTGATGAGACCCATAGCCATTCTGACATGGTGAGAGGATTGGTTCCTTCCATGGTCAGATGTAAGGGCTGAACCATTCTCTCATGGTGAGAGGATTGGTTCCTTCCATGTCAGATATGAGTGTTGAATCCATAGCCATTCTGATGAGTAGGTTAGATGTAAGGACTGAGCCATTTTGTCATGGTGAGAGGATTGGTTCCTTCCATGTCAGATATGAGTGTTGAATCCATAGCCATTCTGATGAGTAGGTTAGATGTAAGGGCTAAGACATTCTATCATGGTGAGAGGATTGGTTCCTTCCATGTCAGATATGAGTGCTCAATCCATATCCATTCTGATGAGTCGGTTAGATGTAAGGGTTGAGCCATTCTATCATGGCGAGAGAATTGGTTCCTTCCATGTCAAATGTGAGTGCTGGCCATTCTGTGGAGTAGGACAGATGTAAGGGAAACTACCATTCTCCTAGAGAATGGAGCCATCTAGTCAATTACCAAGTAGCTTAGTCTAGGACTAGGGGCCATTCTGATATGACTGCAGGATTGGTTCCTACAAGATCAAATGTGAGTGCACGCATTTTTTAACATGCATGTTTGATTGGTTCCTCACATGTGTCGAATGTTGTTAGAATAATCAACCCATAGTTAGCTACCTTAGACATTAATTAATCCAATTTTTGTCCTATTTGCCTAGTTTTCATATTCCACCTTATGCAAGTTGTTCTCCACACATCCAAAGTGGTCAAACTTGATAAAATTGAGTCATGGAGTGCTTGGAAAACCACTTGAAATAAAATTTGATTTATTCCTGGCCTTCCTAGTGCATGTCTGCTTTTTCTGCTTTATTGCCTGTTTTTTCTAAGTTTTAAGGCAATTGGGAAAGTTTGACTAGGTGAAGTTAACTTGTTTTTTGTCCTCATCATCCTCCACCCTTTTATCCTAAGAAAAGCATGTATGATTTGTCCTTCCATCATATATTAGCTTACCTAATTTATTTTTCCAATTCATGAGCTCCTAGACAGATTTGGAAACTGCTTTATGCACCTGTGGGGGATTTGCTTAGATTTAGTAAGCCTGCTTTTGACCAAATTTGAATGGCATCCTTATGCATTCAAATATATCATGTAATTATTTATTATGGTATCCTATGACTTCATAGGGTTGGCTATTGTACACTTATTCAATACAGATTAGTGTTCAGCTCCATATTTAGTCTCCTTTGTGTGTAATTTGCATGTGTAATTGGAAATTTTTGTGAGTGTAATTGTTCTAACACCTGGGTTCAATTTCCACATGGTATCAGAGCCTTTTTAGATTT
>LPNX010849513.1:1067979-1104156 GCA_001517045.1 Pseudotsuga menziesii | reverse complement strand
TGACAAGATTTTCAAATTTTGTTTTATTGTCCATGTTTAAGGGAGGATTTTTCCCACTGGGTTTTTGCCTCTTTCCTTGGTTAAATGGACATGCAGTATGTAAAGGGAGACTAAGACTTGTTGCTAGGCCCTATAATTTTCTGATATTTTACTCATAAGTCAGGCTTAAGGGGGGGTGTTAGAATAATCAACCCATAGTTAGCTACCTTAGACATTAATTAATCTAATTTTTGTCTTATTTTCCTAGTTTCCATATTCCACCTTATGCAAGTTGTCCTCCACACATCCAAAGTGGTAAAAATTGCTAAAATTGAGTCATGGAGCACTTGGGAAACCACTTGGAATCAAATCTGTTTTATTCCTAGCCTTCCTAGCGCATGTCTGCTTTTTCTGCTTTATTGCCTATTTTTTCTGAGTTTTAAGGCAATTGGGAAAGTTTGACTAGGTGAAGTTAACTTGTTTTTTTTCCTCATCATACTCCACCCTTTTCTTCTAAGAAAAGCATGTATGAGTTCTCCTTCCATCATCTATTAGCTTGCCTAATTTATTTTTCCAATTCGTGAGCTCCTAGACAGATTTGGAAATTGCTTTATGCACCTATGGGGGATTTGCTTAGATTTAGTAAGCCTGTTTTTGACCAAATTCGAATGGCATCCTTGTGCATTCAAATATCTCATGTAATTGTTTATTGTGGTAGACTATGACTTCATAGGGTTGGCTATTGTACACTTATTGAATACAGATTAGTGTTCAGCTCCATATTCAGTCTCCTTTGTGTGTAATTTGCATGTGTAATTGGCAATTTTTGTGAGTGTAATTGTTCTAACACCTATGTTCAATTTCCACAAATGTAAGTGTAGATCCTTTCTTTGATCATTGGTTGATCAAATGTAAGTTTTTATCCTTTCTTTGATAATTGGTTGATCAAATGTAAGTGTTGTGCCTTTCTTGATCATTGGTTGAATGGATGTAAGTGCAAGTGCCTTTCTTTGATCATTGGTTGACCAGATGTAAGTGTAGATCCTTTTGGCATGGAGGATTGGTTCCTTGCATGGCCAAGGGTAAGTGCTGCGCCATTCTGATCATTGGTTGAATGGATGTGAGTGTTGGGCCTTTCTGACAAGGTTTTGGGCTATGTTACCACATGGTCAAATGTGAGTGCTAGGCGTTGCCTTTTTTATATGATTATAGTTTTAATTCCTACATGATCATATGTAAGTGCTAGGTGGGCCATTCTAACTTAAGTGTCAGATATAAGCGCTAAAGAAGACCTACATGGTGGCTAGGCCTACATCCAGCATGAAAAAGGGTTGGCTCTGAAGAACTTCCTATGACGAGAAGATTCAAGAGACAACACCTGTGATGATGATCCAACAGAGATTTTCTAGAACCAGAGATGATCCAGATCAAGTGATGATCCAGATCTAGTGAAGATGATCCAAACCAAGTGATGATGATCCAGATCGAGTGATGATCCAGATCCAATAATGATGATCTAGATCGAGTGATGATCCAGATCCGATGATGAAGATGACTTAAAGATGAAGATGAATTGAAGATGGAGATGAATTGAAGGTGAAGATGATGAGGACTCGATCATGATCCAGATGATACAGAGAAGAAGACTTGTACTGATAAATTGTGTCAAGAAAATACCTTCCTAGTTAAGAGGGAGTGTTGATGTAATTGTAACTTTGGAATGTATTCACCCGTATATCTTATGTATTCTATCCCAATGTTTATTCTGGGATGTGTCTGTAATGTATTTGTTTCATGTCATACCCCGATGTTTATTCTAGTAAGTTTCTATAATATAAAAGTCATGTCAAGTCATTGTGGGTAACCCTCTTATTGGTCAAGGGTTAAAGTCCCTGCAGTTGTGGGGCCCTAGGGTTATTAGACTATCCTAGGGAAGTCAACCCTAGGTGAGTCATTGTAAGTCAGGGCAATAGTCCCCACCATTGTGTTAAGGATAAACCTCCTTGTTGGCCGGAGGAGGCAAAGTCCCCACAAGTTGTGGGGCACTAGGGTTATTGGACACTCCTAGAGATGTCTAGTAAGCAATTGTTAAGTGAGGCCAACATGTTGGAGTGGGTTTCAAGTGAACGAAAGAATATAAATAGAGAGTGAGCCTCTCTATTTATCACACACACACTCACTCATTGGGGCACATGAGTGAGAGGAGAAGTTGCTAGGACAAGAGAGATACTACTGCTATCGGGAGATCATCTTTATGTTTTTGGGTATTTTTTTTTGTGCTAATTCTATCTCTGAGGAAGTTGTGGGGTTTTCTCCTTTATGGTTTCCTAGAGGAAAATTCTTTCTGTCTCTTGTCTCTTGTCTCTTTGTGTCTCTCGTCTCTTTGTGTCTCTTGATCGGCCTCAACATGCCCTACCTCTTTGAAAAACCACTCAAAAATACCAAACGGAAACCTCAAATAGGAAAAATCAACCATGAAACTGAAGGGTTTGGGTCTAGATCCTACCTGGCCTTGACAGTTTGATTGGAAATGACCTAAAACTCCCGAAATCTTCTCCACAAAATCGCCCTATTTGTACAAGTTTTTCTCAAAATTACAATGGTAAAAATACATGGTAGGAAATGTTTACTATTCCATTTTTTATATCATGTTTTCTAATTTTTATTAAAAAATAATTATTGGAATATTTAAAATTTTCGACCCTTTTCATATGTTTTCCTTAGTTTTTGCTATGAACTTGTTCTAACCTTGTTTTAGAAGATTCCAGGTTATGTTTGGCCATGTTTGAGTGTCTTTTTGTCTTTTTCACACTCCAGGCCAAGATGAAAAGTTATTGAATGCCATTTATACCTTCATCGTACTCATATAATACCCAATGAAGAGGCATCGAGTATATTTTTACTGTTTTTTAGTCTCGTTAAAACTGAATTATGAAAAAAGAAACCCCTTATGGAGTTACCTTTAAGCTCTTTTCAGACTCCTAAAATATGAAAATATTGCAAAGTGAACTTGATGCTTTCATGCTTGTAAAAGTATTTGAATGATCGTCTAGTCAATGATAGTTTACCCCCTTTTCAAATTGATTGGACTCATTTGTGAAAAAGGTATACTCTCATTTATCACAACTAGAAGAGTTCTCTTGGGAATTAGTTTTTACTCCTTTTGGGCCTCGAGGACTAAATTTACTCTGGATTCTTCTTAGTCATTTGAGACTCTCTAAACATGAAACAATGAATGAGTTTACTTTCATCGGACTCATAAAATCAAATGATGAAGGACCCTTTCTGAGAATGAACCCCTCCTTTATCGAGTTCGTAAAATATATGACAATGGACTTATCATTTAACGAGATACAACGAGTGTTTGTTTTCCTCTTTAAACTTGTTAAAATTAAAAGAGGTACTCATCCTTTGTGATGCAAAAATTAAGGGAATGGGAAATGTATTTTCATTTGTATCAACGATAGCTCATAGTCCACCCTTGACCATGGAACTTGTTTGTATTTTCATTTTCAAACAATTATGTATTTAGCTTGTCCTCTAGTTGATCCACTTTTGTGAGTCATCTAACTCCTTCGAGTCAATTCAAAGAATGCATCGTCATATCCTTGCATTACACTTGGTATCCATCTCATTCAGTCAATGCTTCCAAGTCATTTGTCGTGATGTTCAATGTTCAAGGGGGATCTCCTCTGTAATATAAATCTGTAGTTACCCTACCTTCCTTCGAGTCTGTTGTGTCTGAGTCAGTCCCATGTTTGTTTTCATCACTTCAACATCACCTTTTGTTCCATATTTCCTATCGATGATGAGTGAATCATTATGGACCTCCTCCGGCGATTTTATTCCTGTCGAAACCAACACATCATCTAGGAATTAGAGTTAGAAGCCAAGTCAAGTACCTTGAATCGTGCATACCTCAATGGCATGTTTCCTCACTTTTGATAGTAGGATTTCATCAATGACCTCTGATTGGAAGATTCTACTGATTTTTCAACTTCAAGTCCTTGATTCACACTTAGGATAATGTACTGGGATACCTTGGGAATCATTAACAAATGATGATATCCCTCACACTTGTTAACAATATATATCAATGGTTGGTAATCAAGTGGTTTCTACCATGTTTGAGATCAGGAAATCCATTCACATGGTTAGAATCATATCATTGGGGATTGGAATGAAGACCCTGAGTGGTTAGGTATTCACTTGAATATGTTCCTATCCTCGGGCTGCAATGGAGTACTATTTGGAGTCATGACATAGATTCACATTGTATATTTGGTGGTTGTGTCCAGTAGTATGGATAACATGGATCTACTTTGTATGTTCTGTAGCCATTTTCTGTTTTCACTCTTATTGGTCATGGATCGACACTGTAATCTTGGTATCCATGACATAGTCATCATACATTGATATGTAGTGTATTGGTCTGCAACCATGATTGAGTCAAATAGTTGGTCACTAGTCTTGCATCAAATGTAATTTCACCTCTCTTTCTCCTCTAATACCATATTGACATCTAGAAAAGTATTTCACCTATCACATCCCTCTAGAATCATACTTTGGGGGACATTATGTTACACCTAAAATATGTACCAATGCTTCAATCCCTCAAAATCCCTGGCCAAAACCTCTTTTGGGGACTTACTACTCATTCGTAGTTAGGATGACTCACTTTTCCTTCCATGACAAAGCGTCATCTAGGTCTAACACTTATTTACCACTAGCATAAGGCGTCGATGGTGCCATTCTGTTGACAACAAGGTGTGTCGGTGCAATTACCCCTATTGCAAGGAGCGTCAACAAACTCAAAAAGGAAAAAAATAGAAGTTTCGAGAAGCTTCCAAGCGAAAGATCTCATGGAGAAAGAAGACTTGTACTGATAAATTGTGTCGAGGGAATACCTTCTTAGTTAAGAGGGAGTGTTGATGTAATTGTAACTTTGGAATGTATTCATCCGTATATCTTGCGTATTGTATCCCGATGTTTATTCTAGGATGTATATGTAATATATTTGAGTCATGTCATACCTTGATGTTTATTCTGGGAAGTTTCTATAATATAAAGGTCATGTCAAGTCATTGTGGGTAACCCTCCTATTGGTCAAGGGTTAAAGTCCCCACAGTTGTGGGGACCTAGGTTTATTAGACTATCCTAGAGAATTCGACCCTAGGTGAGTCATTGTAAGTCGCGGCAATAGTCCCCACCATTGTGTTAAGGATAAACCTCTGTGTTGGTCGGAGGAGGCAAATTCCCCACAAGTTGTGGGGAAGTAGGTTATTAGACACTCCTAGAGATGTTGGCTCCAGTAAGTAATTGTTAAGTGAGGCCGACATGTTGGAGTGGGTTTCAAGTGAATGGAAGAATATAAATAGAGAGTGAGCCTCTCTATTTATCACACACACACTCACTCATTAGGGCACATGAGTGAGAGGAGAAGTTGCTGGGACAAGAGAGAGACTACTGTTGTCGGGAGATCATCTTTATGTTTTGAGGTTTTGCTTTTGGTGCTGATTCTATATTTAAGGAAGTTGCGGGGTTTTCTCCTTTATGGTTTCCCTGAGAAAATTCTTTGTGTCTCTTGTCTCTTGTGTTTTATTGCTGTGCATGTTATTCTCTCAATTAAATATCCTAAGATCATAATGCTAGATTGAATGATAAAAATATAACACCAAGGACATATCACCACCTCTCAGGCCCATAAGTAATACTGGAACCCCCCTCCCAAACAATCCAGTCAAAAAATATGTTACATCGAAATCTCGTCATGTTGTGCCATGTGGCAACCCTTTTCCTAATCCCCAAATTTCTCTCTGTTAAACTGGGTTGATTTGATGTTGTTTCTACCTTTTTTCCCTCTTTAGGAAGGCCAACGCTCTTTCCCTTCATTCTAGGTGTGTCAATGGCACTCTTTCCCTTCATGCTAGGTGTGTCGATGTCGACGCTCTGTCTCCCACTGCTAGGTGCACCTACGGTGCTCTTTCCCTTCATGGAAGGTGCGTCGGTGGCATTTTGAGGGCAAAAAATGGAGCTTCGAGACCCTTCTCGAAGGTGGATGAGGTGGAGGTCTATCCCTATCATCTAGGTGAGGTGGAATTCAGTTCCTAAACCTATGGGGAATATCCCTTAGATCCCTCCCCCTAATCCTCAACCTACTCTATCCCTTTAGCCTTACAAATTAAACCCTCTCCATTCGGAAGGGGGGAAGGACTATGGTACTATTCCGTAGGTGGAATTTCTAGGTGATCCCTACCATCCATTGGGAGGATTACTAGATTGATTTAAAGGCTTTGTATTGGATTGTTGGTTGGAAAGTTGCAGTGTTAAGGCTAGGTTGTGACATTCCCTCTTTTATGTAATTATATGTATCTCCTTGATTACATTAATATAAATCTCTTTCCATAAACTTTATTGTGTTAATAATGTTTATAGCTTTCTTCCTTAACAATTAGCTTAGATCAATTCATGTTTGGATACACATGTACTGTTTGTTTGTTTCCACTTGATTTACAGGGTTTTGTAGCTGAATATCTGAAGGCTCTAGATCTTGGATCAACAAAGAGAGAAAATGATTTGCATATTGCAGGCAAGCGATCTATCTATTAACTTTCCTTTCTATTTGATATAGGAAAGTAGATTTTATTGTGTACTTGATTTGTTCTAGATCCACTTGGAATAGGGAGATCTAGCTTGATTCCACTTGAGTAGATTTGTCCAATAACAAAATAGATGTCTTCCACATCCATGGTGAGTACATGGGTCCCAACCTGGAAGTGTTGTTGATCTGGGTCCCATACTAGCGATATACTCCAGTAGGTTCACATATTCCATCATCTCTGGCACCCTGAAATACTTCAAGAGGCCTCATTATCAAAGGGCCCTTATAGTCATTAGATCATTAGCTAATTGAGCATCATTTAGCTCATGTTGTCTTTCTTTCCAAATCACCAATATGGGAGTCATTTCCTTCCAAAAACCAATGAAATGCTCATTAGATGCATTATAGACTCCATAAGAAAGGGAACAAATTAAAATGAGTGCCCCAGTCATGGACACTCTTTCCCCAAGGGAACAAAGTAATGAGGCTCCTTATCCCTTCAAACAAAGTGCCTTCGACGCTTTTCCCTCTTTCGAGGGGTGTGCCAGTGCACCTCTCGGAAGGGAGAAAAGAGTCAGCCTCAACATGCCCTACCTCTTTGAAAAACCACTCAAAAACACCAAACAAAAACCTCAAATAGGAAAAATCAACCATGAAACTGAAGGGTTAGGGTCTAGACCCTACCTGGTCCTGACAGTTTGATCGGAAACGACCTGAAACTCCCAAAATCTTCTCCACAAAATCACCCTGTTTGTACAAGTTTTTCTCAAAATGACAACGGTAAAAATACATGGTAGGAAATGTTTACTATTCCATTTTTATATCATGTTTTCTAATTTTTATTAAAAAATATTATTGGAATATTTAAAATTTTAGACCCTTTTCATATGTTTTCCTTAGTTTTTGCTATGAACTTGTTCTAACCTTGTTTTTGAATATTCTAGGTTATGGTTGACCATGTTTGAGTGTCTTATTGTCTTTTTCACACTCCAGGACAAGATGAAAAGTTATTGAATGCCATTTATACGTTCATCGTACTCGTATAATACCCAATGAAGAGGCATTGAGTATACTTTTACTGTTTTTCAGTCTCGTTCAAATTGAATTATGAAAAAAGAAACCCATTATGGAGTTACCTTTAAGCTCTTTTTAGACTCCTAAAATACGAAAAGATTGCAAAGCGAACTTGATGCTTTCATGCTTGTAAAGGTATTTGAATGATCGCCTAGTCAATGATAGTTCACCCCCTTTTTAGATCGATTGGACTCATTTGTGAAAAAGGTATACTCTCATTTATCGCAACTAGAAAAGTTCTCCTGGGCATTAGTTTTTACTTTTTTGGGCCTCGAGGACTAAATTTACCCTGGAGTCTTCTTAGCCATTTCAGACTCTCTAAAGATGAAATGATGAATGAGTTTACTTTCGTCGAACTCATAAAATCAAATGATGAAGGACCCTTTTTGAGAATGAACCCCTCCTTTCTCAGGTTCATAAAATATATGAGAATGGACTTGTCATTTGACGAGATACAACGAGTGTTTGTTATCCTCTTTAAACTTGTTAAAATTAAAAGAGGTACTCATCGTTTGTGATGGGGAAATTAAGGGAATGGAAAATGTATTTTCGTTTGTATCAACGATAGCTCAAAGTCCACAATTGACCATGGAACTTGTTTGTATTTTCATTTTCAAACAATTATGTATTCATCTTGTCCTCGAGTTGATCCACTTTTGTGAGTAATCTAACTCCTTCGAGTCAATTCAAAGAATGCAACATCATATCCTTGCATTACACTTGGTATCCATCTCATTCAGTCAATTCTTCCAAGTCATTTCTCGTGATGTTTAATGTTCAAGGGGAATCTCCTATGCAATATAACTCTGTAGTTACCCTACCTTCCTTTGAGTCGATTGTGTCTGATTCAGTCCCATGTTTGTTTTCATCACTTCAACATCACCTTTTGTTCCATATTTCCTGTCGATGATTAGTGAATCATTATCGAACTCCTCCGATGAGTCTATTCCTGTCGAAACCAACACATCATCCAGGAATTAGAGTTAGAAGCCAAGTCAAGTACCTTGAATCATGCATACCTCAATGGCATGTTTCCTCTCTTTTGATAGTAGGATTTCATCAATGACCTCTGATTGGAAGATTCTACTGAGTTTTCGAATTCAAGTCCTTCATTCACACTCAAGATAATGTACTAGGATACCTTGGGAATCATTAACAAATCATGATATCCCTCACACTTGTTAACAATATATATCAATGGTTGGTAATCAAGTGGTTTCTACCATGTTCAATATCAGGAAATCCATTCACATGGTTAGAATCGTATCATTGGGGATTGGAATGAAGACCCTAATTGGTTAGGTATTCACTTGAATATGTTCATAACCTTAGGTTGCAATTGAGTACTATTTGGAGTCAGGACAGAGATTCACATTGTATATTTGGTGGTTGTGTCCAGTAGTATGGATAACAAGGATGTACTTTGTATGTTCTATAGCAATGTTATATTTTCAGTCTTATTGGTCATGGATCTACAGTGTAATCTTTGTATCCATGACATAGTCATCATACATTGATATGCAGTGTATTGGTCTGCAACCATGATTGAGTCAGATAGTTGGTCACTAGTCTTGCACCAAATGTAATTTCACCTCTCTTTTTCCTCTAATACCAGATTGACATCTAGAAAAGTATTTCACCTATCACATCCCTCTAGAATCATACTTTGGGGTACATTATGTTACACTTAAAATCTATATGATTGCTTCAATCCCTCAAAATACCTAGCCAAAACCTATTTCGGTGACTTACTGCTCATTCGTAGTTAGGATGACTCAATTTTCCTTCCATGATAGAGTGTCATCCAAGTATAGCACTTGTTTACCACTAGCATAAGGTGTTGATGGCACCATTCCATTGACCACAAGGTGTGTCAGTGCAATTACCCCTATTGCAAGGAGCGTCAACAAGCTCTAAAAGGAAAAAAATAGAAGTTTCGAGAAGCTTCCAAGAAAAATATCTCATGGAGGATGATCCTATATACATGGGAGAGTTGGCACTCGACCTCCTAACCCATAGGGATCATTCCATATCCTCTTACCAAAATATCTCAACTCATTTGGGCTTCCCTTGGCCTATAAAAGAAAGCTTCATGGATCATGTGAGGAGAGACCAAGAAGAGCATCCTTATGTTGGGTGATTGAAGTCTGGTATAGAGGAAATTTGAGAGAGTGTTGTGAGCAAGAGTTTGTATTTGTTTATAATAGGTGTTGAGTGTGTCGAAGATCTTGTAAAGGAAAAGCTATTGAAATAATAGTTGTTGATTGTTGTAGCTTTCTCTTTTCACCTTTAATACAAAGTGTTTCTATTTCCCTTATATGATTTATGTTAATATTGATCATTTATTATTTGTCTCCTTGATCACTAATATAGATTTTTTATTTATCTTGTTACTCTCATCCCTTTTCTTGTTTCTTGTGTTCTTTGTAGGTATAATAGATCACATTAATATCACTGAAACAAGGGCAGCCTTCCAGATATAAGGTAAAGAGAGTTATTTATTCAAGTAGATCACGTATCTAGGGAAAGGATATACTACTATGTCTTTTTTTTCTAGACTTGCACCATGCATACTAGAGGAACAAGCAGTGCCTGCACTGGTTGAAGTATTCCTAGTAACAATGCAGTAGGTATTCTATTGAAAGCTAGTATATGATTAGTGGATGGAACAAGCTGAGGATAACCTATATCTTTCCAAGCAGTTGAGGATATAATACTAACAAAATCCTCTTCATCAACAATAGTGTGGAGTATTCTATTAGCAGTAACTCACACATATATCTGGAAAAGAACACTTGAATGAAGACAATATTATGTTATATTATTCCAATAATAAGAAATAACCTCACTATTTGGATATGGTTCTGTAGAAACAAATAGGATTCCCCCTTTCCTAGAACAATCTGAATTGACTACGAAAACTTAAGTGGGTTTCACTTCACTCTCAACTGGAATATTAGATGGACATTGTGTTAAAGTGACTAATTTAGTATTAACACTCTCATATGAAAGAGTGGGGTCAGATGGAGATGAAATTGACTCAACCAATTTAACTTCAACTTCACTCTTCAAAGGAAGAGTGGGATGAATTGTTCTTCACTCTATAAAGAAAGAGTGGGATCGCCGAAGAATGGAGCTGGATTGATAACTTTATCAACCAATGGGAGGTTAAGGGAAAACTTATGGTAACCTATTGGAAGATATTATTGAGGAATAGTAATATTTTCCAACAAGTTTGAAGCTTCATCCATGTAAGGAAAAAGGTAAGCAAGGTGCATGTCCTTACATAACAAGCAAGGATTTATGACTTTACCTTTTCAACTCTTAAACATATAGTCACTAGTGTATGGAGTGTCACTAGTATGATGACCAACGACTGGAAACATTGGTTGTTGGGAGGCCTTAGACCACACTTATAAAACTTGGTATATACCATGACAATCCTTAAGAAGATGGTCACCCTTGCAAATTCTATAAAGGAACTTATAATTACAAGGTGCTTTTGTGAGAATATCAACACTCTCATCATTGTGAGGAGTAGTTGGTTGATATTTGTTTTTTTATTTGTATTTATTCTTCTTAATATTCCTTTTATTCTACTTCTTATCCACTTGATTACTAGCATCACAACTTTCAACATGTGAAGAAGGAGAAAATGAAGAAGACACATCTGACGAAGAAGGTGAAAGATCAACATGGTGTTAATGCTCATATGATGGATAGAATGGATTTGAAACATTTGGTGCACTTGGGATAACTAGAATAGAGAATAACCATACATGTAATCCTATAGTCAATCCATAAAGACTTAGCGTAGCCATGAGAGGAGGACCAAGATTTACAAATGAAGGAATTCCAAAGGTTCCCCTTGAGAAGGGGTATTTTGATTGGTAGTCCTAGAAGGTATAACCATAACTATGTAACAAAAATACCTCTCTCTTTAGGATTTTAATTCCATAAGAAGAAAGCGCTACTCAATCTAAAGCAATAAGAAAACATGTGAAATGAGTGGATAAAAAGTCTGGATCATCATAGGATTTCCAAACCATCACATCTTGCGATATACCGCAGGGTCCAATAGTTATATGAGACAAGGAGGATTGGGACTATACCATTTCCTGTATACCCAACTACCTAGACGAGACGTGAATAGTATCTCCCCAAGTGTTGTTCTCAGTGTATTTCGATGATAGGATTACCAAAGAACTTTTCTCAAATGGTTTTAGCATCCCTAATGGTGTCTCCTGATATACACAAGGTACATGGGTGTTCAAATATGTGGTAGTGCTATTGAATGCACAACCATATGAAAGGGGCCTTCCTATATACCATTGAGTACATGAAGTATCTTTCTATATACCATAAAGGTACGTGAAAGGATGTGAGATATACCAACTAGCACATGAAAGAGCCGCACAATCCCCAAGATTTAGTGAAAACAATAAATGACAACTCCTATGCTTAAATATGTCAAAACATGTCTCTAACCTATCACATAGTTCTTGCTAATAATTTAAACCTAACTACCGCTTAGCTTTATCTGAAATGGTTAAGTGGACATATGGAGTGAAGACAGACTCAGAAACCAAGCAAGGATGAGATGCAAATATTTCACGTCTTGTTTTAATGGATTCCCTAAGTATGATAGGGTAAGAGATTCTTTTCTGAAATGAAGAAATTTTATAACATACACCCAAACTTGAAACTATAATTTTGTTTCCTATCTTTCCAACAAAAATGAAAAACAAATCTCTAGGAAGAAAAAAATCTAATTAACATTTCCAATCAAAGACTAAAGGAAAGATTCTGTACATATTATGAAACTTGATTTTTTTATTTTTTCGTTTATATAGAACTAATATTTAACAAAAGGAAAATTTGAATTAAACTAAAAAAAAACAATTTTGTTTTTTTAATTTTCAAGATTTTTGAATCTAGTAAAGAAGATCAAAGAATTTTTTTTTCTTTGAACTATGAAGGAAGCAAAAGATCACTTTTCCTCTTTTACAGAGATCTAAGGAAACAAAAATCAGTCCCAAGATAAGAGAAGTCAATACAAACTCAACACGTGCACACAAAAACGAAATTCAAATTTTCCAATTTCGATGAATACTATCCATAGAAAAGAGAAAGAGGTTTCAAGCAAAGAGGCAGATGTAAAATTCCGTGCAAGAAACATAAAATATTCTTTGAATGAAAAAAACATATAATTCAAAGAGACTACAAAATATACGATTCATGCCCCCCCTCTATTCATAAGGGGGCTTTGTTTTTAAAATACACTTCATTTCGCTTAAAACTAAAGCTAAAAACACCCTATAATCAATAAAAAAGGGTTATTAAATACCTACATTAGCGTAGGTTGCAGGTTGATACAAGTGCATCCTCTCATTTCTTGCACTCCTTTCCCATGGTGGAAAGGCGTCAGCGACACCCTTTTTATTCTGGAAATACGCATTGGTAGTGCTCTATTAATGAACATAGAAAGTGTTAGAGAGTTTTCAATGCACTAAATATATGACCCGGGTGCGTCGATGCATCAAAGGATCGAAAAAAGAAATAAAACCTTCAAATTAAATCAACAATGAATAATCTATCTAAGGGTGGACACTGACCTAGAGAGGTATATTCTAACTGAATCAAAGTGAATTTCACACTTTCAAGCAACAAAATAAAAATTCCAAGGTGACTCATTTTGTAGAAGCCAGTCCCAAGGAAAGATATCTAATACCAAATGTTATGCAGCCAAGTCCCATAAATAGCATAAAAAGTGAATAAATATACAAGAAGAGAGTAATCCATGCCTTAACAATTAAGAATAGATATAAATAGAAATTCTCTTCAAGGGAGTAACCTCCTTACACAATGTATTGAGTACACATGACAAGATACATTGATGACTAAAATGAAAATATTTCCTTCATATATATAGGATACCAAGGTGTACAATAAAAACTAATAGACCCACTAACAGACCCAAGCCAACATGAATAATATGTAATACAACACAACATAGGGGGTAATGCTCCACCATATAGGGGGTGTGGCCAACATTTAGGGCTTAACAAAGATATAAGCATTCTTCTGATCGGTGACCTCGATTCTAACAAGATCTACACCATGGCATACCTTACTCATTCATGGGGTTCAGTGTGGAAATAGAAATATATTCATTAAAATATAGACACCGATCCCTGTGATGGCCTTCTGTCTTAAATCTTGTACACTAGATCTCTTCACAGACTTGCTTTCCTTTCTTGATGTGTTGAATTTTTTATGAAATATTAGACAACTTGGACTAAATGTGAACCATCTCACCACCAGTTTCTCCAACTAGTGAATCTTCCAACTTCATAGTGATTTCTAATGCCTCAAACTGAGACACGGTATTCTATTTAATTAAAGGTACTCAAATGTGCGGTAATAATGCAACTATAAACCAATATTTATTTTGTACATTAGACATGCATAAACTTACCTTGGCCATTAAGTTTTTGAATCTCTCGTAGAATACCCACACAGATTCGACCACTAATTGCTTAATCTCCTTCAATTCCATGATGCACTCTGATTCAGAAATCAGTTTCTTGAACTCATCTGTTAACTCTATCTTGATCTCATCTAAAATATTTTTGAGAATTCCTCATAGGAACATTAGAAAAATTCATGTACCAATATAGTGCCCTACCCCTAAAGGTTGTAATCATCTATACCCTTTTTATGGCCTCGTCTTGGACTTGTCAAACAATCCATATAGCTTTACAGTGGAACCAATTATACTATGGAGCCTTCGACCCATTTCCATTAAATAGAAGTAACTACATATCATCCCCAACCATTCTATATCTCTGTGTTGCTAACAAACTTGAATTTGGAGGTGTACTACTAGGAACATTACTATTGGACATACCACTATTTTGGATACTACTGCGACAAAATTTTCGATCTTACCTGAGTTTCCAAAGATGTATGTGTGGTCGTGTGTATCTCATAGCCTCAATTCTGGTGTAGATCATTTTCCTCCTCTGAAATAAGTCCATAGTCTTTTGATTAATCACAAGACTCCTCATCGAGCTTTGGTACCAATTCGTAGTCTCCACTTTTGGTCGCACTGCAATTCTATATCCTAGTTGTAGTCCTTCTTCTCTTGTTCAACTAAAATATATTCCCACTCCTCAAGCATAAACACTCTTCGTTAGTCTAATCTACTTCTCTCTAGATAATGTCAGCTTATCTTACACATTCTCCCCGGACCTTCCTCCAGTCGATACCCATGCCATCTGTGTACAACCACTTTACTCATCAAAATTAATTGTCAAAACCCCTTTTTCACATAGAAACATCTTAATCCACAATTTTAAAGAGTTCAATTATCTGCTTCATGGGCCTCGAAAGAACTCTTGTTTTTCTTCGCTATATGATTTGACAGTATTCACATCAAATTTAGTGATAAATCCTTCTAAAATGTTATTAATCCAAAACTCAATAGACCTTGATATCTTGTTAGAGACACAATTTAGTCACTGAATCAACCTAGGCATTTAGGTCTAAGGCTCGCCCCCTTGGAAATTTTTATTTTGGGACATCAATCTTTACAGCCACTCATTTAACAAAATGGGAAACTCTTCGGATTTTTTTTCATGAATATCAGAATCAACATACCTTCCCAACCACTATCTTGGAGTCAGTCGTAGATCTTTATTTTATTCTTGAGAAAAATCCTTCAACTTCTGATCTATCCATTCCTTCATCCTCGGCTTTGAAGGATTCCACATAAACATATTCCCTTCATAATGATCCTAGTATTGACAAAGGAACCATTTGTTGGAACAATCTTAAATTGACCCAAGTTCACACAACCTCATACCAACAAATCCCAAGATATAGACCCAAAAGGGTTTTGGCCCTTCGGAAACACCTGTAGGGAAGATGAAGTCTCACTCGAAGTACCTATGGGGACTAGAGTTACCAAGTTTCCACAGTGGTTAAGGGGAATCGCATCATACAGAAAAAAAACATAACTAACAATGATAGATTAGAGATTTCATAGAACTATTTGTGGCGTTAACCAACTTTTATAACAATATAACACACTAGTGAAGTGACATTTCATCCATTTATTCATTAAGAGTTATTCATTTATGCATTGATAAACAATAACAAGAATTCATCACATACACATATCATGCATAATAGTCACCCATATTTAACATGGAAACCCAAGATGGGAAAAACCACAAAAGTGCCCATTTATTATGAATAGTAACAACTCAAACACTTTAATTCTATGCACACATCCTACAATCATTTCTCAAAAAATCCATTACATCATATTTGCGTACACATCCTGCAAATTGATCTCATACCTTGTGAATCTTTCTCAACTTATTCTTTGACAAAAACAGTACATTGTTCTTTGACATAACATAAAAAGTTTTCTATCCTCTCAAAAACTAGCTAACCCCAAAAATCCTGACCCATTACATATTTATAGGTTCTAATGGTCGTTTTACAATCCACTCCCACAACACAATCTTATAAATATAAGTGGAAAAAAATCCTAACCAATCAACCAACCTTTCAATTCGACTTCATCAAAACAGTTGGTCTTCCCCTAGTTATTCCTAAAAATTTGGATCTGACCACATCCTTAACCATTACGTTACATCCCCGGTCACATCCTCATTCATACTTTCACTGAAACTTCAAAAACTAGTACCAAAACATCACTAGGTCCAACATCATTCTAGCAAGAATTTCATAACCTAAAAAGAGGCAATCTAGAACGCATATAGAGCCATCCTTTCCCTTGTGTTGTCAATATCCTAAATCCATTCTACCATGGCCTCAAAATCCTCAATTGGCCCTCAGAGGAAACTATCTCATCCCATAATCTCTTCTATGCTTAATCAATTTCCCTTTGCATGAATGCGGGACCCTCTGTTTATAGTAAAGGGTTGCTTGGGAAACCTTCAATTGCTACCGATTATATTTTGACTTTCCCCCCCATACTCCCATTTTTGAGAGTATATAACCTTCTTCTCCCAAGTCTCCATATCTCTCACCCTCCACACCTTATTATTTCCAAAAAATCTTGAGCACCCTCTCCCAAGACTCCTTAGTGATGCCAATGAAAACAAAAAGGAGAATGCAACCACTCCAAAAAAAAATCGGCCCCTCCTTAAAATCAAAGCATAAATCCCCATATGTTTCCATCATGATGCTAGTTTAGCTCCACAAGTTAACAAAGAGATTCACACTCATACCAAATCCACTACCCTTCCTTAAAATTATGCGTCGTGAGTGAACTTGAAATTGATCCCTTTCCCGGTGAAATCGAACAAACACGACGAAGGGACACCAACTTCCCATAATAATACCTCTCTTCTGCATCAACCCCGTAAACATTTTGTCGGACCCACGTACATGCCCCTCTTACTTCAATGCTGCCATGAGGACTCACTTATTCCATATCTGCATCTTAAAATCAACTAGGACATGGTGAATTTAAAATAAATACAACACATACTTTTCTAAGGAAAATAAAGGAACCTTTATTACAAGTATGTTTGTTAAAGCCCATAAACAATCTATCCATATAGTTCTATAAGATAGGTTTTTATGTGGACCATCCCATGCAAATTCATTTCTTAAACATACGAGGGTGTAAAAGAGCTCCGGGGTCATTAAAAAATGTCATGAAAAATGTGATGAGATGTTGTTTTTAAATTTGTATATGGCTCACCCATTTCTATGTAAATCTATCCTATAATATTCAAACATCCTAACCCTACCCTATTACTAAAAATTCAAATAATTAGCTTGGAGCTTATCAATGGAAGATATAATGCTTTCCAACAATATAGCTAGTGAAAGGAGTGAAGGATCATTGGTTTACTTAAAATCGTGTTCAGTAATTTATGTTTCCTACTTACTTGAGCCTATTATTAACTTCATTGTTTCAATTTGATGATTGAGGGTTAATATTGGGTCTTTATTCATTTGGTGATGGTGGACTTGGGTTTTATTGAGGTGAAGGTTTGATAAAATTGTGGTTTATATGTTAGGGTAGAAGAAGAGTAAAATATATTTGTATTTATTTTTATAATATAATACTTTATGAAATTAAAAAAAATGGCCTTAGATTAAACCTACCTCCAACCATCATTAGTGTCCACTTGGCAGCCAAACATCCCCAAAGACTTCCAAATGTTCCTTAATTCACTCAAAAACACATATCCACAATCTTTTTAGGAACTTGTATGGATTCTTAGAACTCCATTGCAACTTTTTTGACCACCAATTTCTTATTATTTAATATTGAGTGGCTTGTGGTTTCCACCCTCCAACATATTAGATATCATTTTTGGGATTATATATTTAGTGTTCACAAAGAAGAATAATTTATAGGGTATTGTGAACTAGGTAGCAAGTTAAGTGGGTTTTATGGTGGGAAAAATTACATAGTTAAATGCACTTGAGTAAGAGGAGTTTATAGCACCTCTCTGGGAGAAGTGGATATGCATGACATAACGTAAGGTTTTCATATTGAAACTAAGTTTTTCTTCTCCTTTTGTCAGACGGATCTCCATCCATGTTCCCACAACCTCAATGACTTTATGAGCCCATTTAGGCCTAGGATTGGGAGTAGGGACTAGATCTAGATATGTATATGTTTGAACTTCATATTCAATATCAAGATATTATTCAAATTAGTCCTCATCTTTGAATTATGAATAATCACAACAAACATTACCATGTGCAAATGGTTTTGGTATAATATATTTACCTTCCCTTTTAACTAGTTGCAAATCTTGCAATAGATCCGAGTATAGAAACCATTGTGAGAACTCACATGAAATATAGCAATGGTTTGCATCACCCTTAGTTATCATCTTCCTAGTAGAGATATCTAAGATCTCAACTTTGTCAGGTCCAATAAAAACTCTCTTTGGTGAACCAATGTGTGTCATTTGGTAAATAGATAATGAATTCGTTGCTAAAGAAGGTACATAGAAAACATTTTTGAACACTCCATGTTCTATTTTTATTGTACCCTTCCCTTTAGCTTGGATTTGAGTATCATCTCCCATGTGAATACTTGGACCATTAAAGAGTTTTAATGAACAAAATGACTCTTTGTAGGAAACAAAATGAATCAACTTATTTAATGAATACATCAAGCGAGGGCATTCACTAGTTTGGGGTTGTTAGTATCCCTGAGTGGAATTTGGACACAAAAATTGAAAATTGAGTGCCAATATTTCTCATAATGGATAGCACCAACTGCTTATACTTCTTGTCAATTCCACATTTTTTTCACTACATGACCAAAGACTTGAATTTCGTGAAAAACTGTTGGATAGATTTGAAATTGTTAGGTTGAAGAGGAATGAATTCATTATCCAAAATGTGTCCTTTTAGCTCATTCTGATTTCCAAATAATCATTCTAGCTTCATCCATACTTCCCTCGGGGTTTTTAATCCATCAAGGTGGAAGAGTAACTCCTTGGAAATATGAATACACAAAAAACCAAAAGCTTCATCCAATTTGTCTAGGTACTTTGATTTCTCTAAATCTTGTCGGGTTTCAACCTCCACTAGTACAAAATGAAGAATTAGCTACTAGGTGACTAAAAATTCTAGTCACCACAGGTTTTTCAAGTGATTTACTACTAAATATGAGCAATTTTAATTGACCCAACTATAAACGACTAAAATTAACGACTAATTTAGTCACCAGTTAATAAATATGACTAGATAATAAGTGATAGAGTTAAAAATGACTAACATAAATGACTTATTTAGTCACGGCATAAAAAATGACTAGCTAGAAGAATATGAATTAGTCATTTATGTTAGTCATTTTTAATTGTGTCATGGAAAATTGCAAATTTGACAATGAAGTGTAAAATTTGTAAATTGTCTACCTTCTATTAGTAATATTGGTTCCATGCACCTCGATATTCAGAGGTCCAATAAGCAATTGCATGAATTTTCTCTTGACCATCTTTATCCCTGCTGCACCATTGAAGCAAACCCGGTTAAGCGCGTTCCAAAGGAAAATTAGGTTCCTACGTCAATTACGAATTAGGTACTAGAACCCGTGCCATATTGATACCTAGCTAGAAGCATCATAGCCCTACATCCCCTTGAGAACCGACCATTCAAATGCACATCATCCATGTAGACTTACCAAATGCATCCAATGCATGGCCAAAAAAACACGTCAACTTCGGAACTATGAGTTTAAGGTATCGTTCGACCCCAGCTAGTACTCCCCTATGTTTGTACTCGATATACTATTTTTGTAGATGATAGGATAGTTCAGGATCTCATAGTGACCAATCAAATCGCTTCAAAGGTATGGTTCTTGCCGCTCATATCATGTTCATCACTCCAATCAATAACCAGTTGTTATGGCTTTTTATAGGTCTCAATAATGTCGTAGTTACTGCTTCCACTTTACATTTGCAATCATCACCATCTCTAGCCTATGCGCTCATAACCATATGCATTTTGATATTTCAGCCTAGGAAAAGCATGAACACCCTCCTACAATGCCACTATTTGTGAAGGTCACTGGTTTTTGCACATCGACATTCCTCACACGCTCCAAAGGAAAACTGAAGCAGGCATTAGAAGAAGTGATTAAACTTTGAAAGGAGGTTTATTTGTTGCAGATGTCATTATAGAGCAGGTGTCAAACGATACCTTCAACCCACAAATCCAAAGTTAACATGTTTTTTTTGGCCATGCATTGGATGCATTTGGTAAGTCTAAGTGCAGGAGGCACATTCAAATCGCTGGTTCTTGAGGGGATGTAGAGCCTCATCCAT
Source organism: Pseudotsuga menziesii (assembly GCA_001517045.1). Taxonomy (NCBI): domain Eukaryota; kingdom Viridiplantae; phylum Streptophyta; class Pinopsida; order Pinales; family Pinaceae; genus Pseudotsuga; species Pseudotsuga menziesii. Next base: position 1,083,663 of record LPNX010849513.1, on the reverse strand, counting down.
GGTTGTCCTTCGTCATCGTCCCAGAGAGTAGAGATCGGAGTCGATGATTTGGCTGAAAAGTGGCGACGACAACCGGCTTCCGAGTCAAATCGTCGACTCTGTAGGCTACTCCATTTATAAAACTAAACAACTTATATGATAATTATTAAAAAATATATAATATATAACTAATTAACATAATTTATATAATAAAATAGTAAAAATAAAACAAAAAAATCTATATAATTTATAAATAAAATAATAAAAACAAAAACAAAAACAAAAAAAATCTATATAATTTTTATAAAAAATTAATAAAATTAAAACCAAAAATAATATAAAAAAAATCTATTTACATTTGCAGCAAGAATCAACTCTTAAATAAATAGACTCAAATAAATAGATTTTTAAGATTAAGGTAAATTCATAAGCTTCCTTTTCTCCATAGGGGGTAAGGTAAATTCATTCTTAGCAGCCCTCTCGAGGGGGTATTGGCGAAAAGTCTATAAACAAAGGAAAGTGTCAGTCAATGATAGATATGTGTATATATACAAAATCAATGGAAATGGAAAAAGGGAAGTAGATTATATGTGTTTTTTAAAAAGAAATGGCATTCATTCATATAGAAGTTGGAACTTTTCATGAAGTTAAATAAACTTATATCCTTTATAGTTTTTTCAGTCAATCTAGGGAACTTTCATCTTATATCCTAAAGAGGCAAAGTCTCATTCTATAATGTCTTTCAGATTTATTGATGTCAAATGGGGTGGATCTCTCAATCAAGCCTTACAACCGTACCCCTATAAGAGTGTTTAACGCATTAGCTTGAGCCTTTGTGATTGATCTTCAACTCAGTTTTACACGAATTGATTCCTTCCATGAGTAACAGTTGTATCCTTCCCACTTAGGATTGAGGAAACTCAAAATCAAAGAATGACCCAGCACTTTCTTATTCGAGGTTATCCACTTTTCGGGGGGATTGAACTAGTGGTCGCTCCAACTCGTTTATTCCCTCCCATTCCCTAAGGTTGGGTTATGGCCTCCACCCACCTCAGTTACTTTCCCTTTCATGCTCCCCTCAAGGAAAAGGAAAAAGGGAATGAGATATTTTATTGCTTCCATGCCTCTATTTGATGGGAAGATTGTTCTATATGCCTCTTCTCCTTTTTTTTTTGCTGGTGCAGCTTACTCACCCTCCTTATGGTAGTCTCCCAATCCTTCCTCTTTCTAAAAAAAAATTATAATAAAATAAAATTTGACGTTATTATTGGCAGGTGTTGGTTGGTTCTATATTTGGTTTGTTTTGTGATTTCCCACGTTCAATTAGTCGTCAGTAGAATGCCTAGTTTCCGAATAACCAAACCCGCTGGATAGTGTGTTTCAGAGCAAGTATTGAAGTCTTCATGCCTGTGTTTGCTTGTCATTTCACCTTTAGGGGTTATTGATCACTACACGGTGTTGTTGTTTCTCATTGCATTCCTCAAAGGATGTGGGGATAACATGTTTGTTGTTCTTGTTCTTGAGGATGCAAGGAAAGTGTTTGATAATATACCTGAATGGAATGTGGTTTTGTGGAGCAATATAATTGCAAGATATGCTCTGAATGGGAAAGATGAAGAGTCTCTCAAGCATTTGAATCGATTTCCTGATACTTCTCCGACTCCATCCATGTGCATTTTGTAGGAATTCGATGGTTTATAATGGATATTTAAATAATATTGGTTAGGAATAATTTTCATTCGCTTGAATGCAAAGTTTGAAGGGGTTGCAGATCCAGAGCTCAATTCATAGGGAAGATTGCAGTTGAACTATTTGCTGGGATCGAATGACTCTAAGAAGGAATTGTAGTTAGTCTAAGTCTGGATTCCAAAATGTTAGTTTTTCAACATTTAAGCTAGCATTATGATCTTAGGATCTTTTCACTGAGAGAATAACAAGTACAACAATCAAACACAAGAGACAATGAACACAATGTTTTTGATCGGGGAAACCATAAATGGAGAAAACCCTACAACTTCCTCAAAGATAGAATCACCACAACATGTAAGACCCCAAAACAGTAAGATGCACTCCCGACAGCAGTAGTCTTCTTCTTCTGTCTAGCCCCAGTATTTCCTTCCTCACTAATGCGCCACACTTGAGTGAGAGAGTGATGTGAAGTACAAGTGATAAATAGAGAGACTCTCACTCTCTATTTATATTCTTCCATTCACTTGAAGTGCACTAAATCATGTCAGCCCAACTAACAATTACTTACTAGAGCCTACACCTTAATTAATGTATAATAACCCTAGTGCCCCGAAATTGTGGGGACTTACACAATGACTTGACAAGACTTGTTTACATTATTAATCCTCTCGATCAGAACATCAGGGCATGAAAACATGACTCAAATACATAATAGAAACATCCAGGAATAAACATTGGGTTACAATATATAAGATACATAGAAGAATACATTCCGAAGTTACAAATACATCAACACTCCCTCTTAACTAGGAAGGTATTCTTTCGACACAATTTTCAGCGCTGGTCTTCTTCTCTGTATCACTGGATCATCTTCGTCTTCAAGTCATATTTGTCTTCAATTCATCTCCATCTTCAAGTCATATTCATCTTCGGATCTGGATCATCTCTTGATCTGGATCGCTATAGAACATCATCACTGGATCTGGATCATCACTTGATCTGGATCATCATCACTGGACTGGATCTGGATCATCACTCGATCTAGATCTGGATCTGGATCATCTCTCGATCTAGATCATCACTGCTAGATCTGGATCATCACTCGATCTAGATCTCTCGGAGTCATCATAACTGGATCTGGATCATAGCTCGATCTGGATCATCTCTGGTCATCATCATGTGTGTACTATCTCATCATAGGAAGTTCTACAGAGCCAGCCCTTTTTCATGCTGGTTGTAGGCCTAGCCACCAGGTAGGTCTTCGCCCAACACTTACATCTAACCTGCTCGTCAGAAAGGCACGCCCAGCACTCACATATGATCATGTAGTAAACTACAATCACATCAGAAAGGCCCAGCGCTCACATTCACCAGCATGATAGGACATCACATCACTAACATCTGTAAAATGGCTCTACACTTATATCTGACCTACTCGTCAGAATGGCACATCCATCCAGGCGGGAACACATCCTACCACAGTGATGAATGACTCTCACCCAGGCCGGAACCCTTCCTACCACAGTGATGAAATATTTCCACACATTCACCCAGGCCGGAACACATCCTACCACAATGATGAACGACTCTCATCTAGGCCGGAACCCTTCCTACCACAGTGATGAAATATTTTGTGCACTCACATCTAACCTGTTAGGAACTGAATCCTACACCCTCGTCATAATGGCCCCCAGTCCCTGACTGAGCTACCTGGTAACGGACCAGGTGCCTCCACTCTCCTGGAGAGTGGCAATTGCCCTTACATCTATCCTACTTGACAGAATGGCCAACACTCACATCTGACATGGAAAGAACTAAATCCTTTAGCCATGAACAGAATGGTTCAGCCCTTACATATGACTTGCTCATCAGAATGGCTCTCTCAGTCCCTGACTGAGTGTTCCTGGTAACTAACTAGGTGCCTCCATTCCCAGAATGGTAGTCAGCACTCATATCTGACATGGAAGGAACCAAATTCTCTCACCATGACAGAATGGCTTAGCCCTTACATCTGACCTGCTCGTCAGAATGGCTTTGGATCTCTAGCACTCATATCTGACATGGAAGGAACCAAATCCTCTCACCATGACAGAATGGCTTAGCCCTTACATCTGACCATGGAAGGAACCAATCCTCTCACCATGTCAGAATGGCTATGGGTCTCATCACTTTCTCTTGGAGGGAACCTCAATCTGGAGAACACCAAGTCTCTCTCTGAAGTACTCATACTTCAGCCTAGCCAATGGCTTTGTCAATACATCGGCTATCTGTTCCTCTTTCGCAACATACTGGAGCTTCACTGCTCCTCTCTGCACCATATCCCTGATATAGTGATACTTGATCTCGATATGCTTCGACTTGTCATGGAACACTGGATTTTCTGACAACTTCACACAACTCTGGTTGCCACAATGTATACAAGTAGCATCCAACTGGAGATCAAATATATCAGACAGTAGCTTCCGCAGCCATACTACCTCACAACTAGCTGAACAAGCTGTGACATACTCTGCTTCAGCTATACTCAATGCCACACAAGATTGCTTCCTACTAAACCAAGAGATCACACCTGATCCCATACTGAAGCAACATCCTGAAGTACTCTTCCTGTCGATGGCACTGCCTGCCCAATCTGAATCAACATAACCCTCCAGATTAATCTTCTGATTCGCATCGTACTTGAGCCCATAATCGATTGTACCCTTCAGGTACCTCAGAATATGCTTTGCAACCATCAAGTGAACACTTCTCGGATCTGTCAGGTACTGGCTCAAGGTGTTCACAGCAAAGCAAATGTCTAGTCTAGCGTTCGTCAGGTACATCAATTGACCCAATCATCTGACGATACATTGTAGCATCAACCGTCTCTAATGAAGCATCACTCAATAGCTTCAGGTTCGATGCCATAGGTGTGGCCATAGATTTGCAGTCCATCATCCCAAACCTCTTCGGGATCTCTACTGCATACTTCCCTTGTCCAAGGAAGATCTCATCTATACTCTGCCACACCTCCATGACTAGAACAATAGTGCATTGACACATAACAGGAGTATCACTGGTCTTCTATCTTCAACCTTGAAGCAAAGGTTGGAATCCACTTTACTCTCAGTAAAGCCTAGAGTCATCAGTAATCTACCCATCCTGTCGTACCATGTCGAACCTTAGATCTTCTGTAGTTACTCCCTCTGAAGCGAAGCATCATACTCCCTCTGTCTTCTGTGCTCTATGCACTGAAAACATTATGTACCGGAATGACAAGTAGCTTCCTATGCTACTAATATTCTATGTGACCATCTAGTGTATAGACTTGCATCTTCAACCTTGTAGCAAAGGTTAAGATCTTCATCAATCTCATCATGTATGTGTTTCAACTCTTACTGGCTGCAAATGTCTCTTCGTAGTCTAGGCCTTCCTTTCATGAGAAGCCTCATGCTATGAATCTTGCTTTGTATCCCACGATGTTTCCATCTACTACAAGATGGAACTATGAACTTCTCTTCAAGTCTTGATACTGTGCCCTAACATCATTCTTCTTGAACTAGTCTTCCTTTTCTTCTTGGTGGCTGGAAGGTTCTGCATCAATGATGTCACTGCACTCGTCATATTATTCTTCATTTTGAAATGTCGTCACTTGCTCTTCGGAACAAGTCTTCATTCTTCTTTACTTGTAGGCGATTATGTATGCGGTCTTTCCTACAAGTCAAATGCAATTGTATGGTTAGAAACATTTCATAAGGAATATTTATACTGGCAAACACTTATGCATAAATATATGATCATGCAACTACTTTAGCCAATACAACATTCATCCATATCTCACTGAAAATTTCTAGATGCCTTCCATCTCTACCAGGACAACATTGAGATTGTGCACTAATCCAATATGTCAGCAAAGAGGTTTAATTCTAGATAAGTAGTAATGGAGAGTTGTATAGCACCATGAGCTACTTACCCATCGCATGTATATTAGTAGTATAATGTCGTTAATGCAAACATCCTATCATGCATGGTACATCAACCGAATATAAACAAATGCATAACAAAACAATATCATGAAATGACAATTGAATACTTATCTTTATTTGTTTCATGGGTAGACTGCTTCTTGAGCCTTCATCTTCATCGTCTTCTTCATTCATGGTAGCATCGTTTCTTATCCAAATGATAAGGAGGATAAGAAGTTCTTCAAGATTTGAGATCTTCATAATCCTCATTGCTTGATGGATCTTCTTTGGATGGCGAGATCTTGATCTTCAATTGCTCCCATCTTCTCTTCTCTTCTTATGATTCAAGCTTCTTCTTCTTCCCAAAGTTTGCTGAAAGTAATCACTTCCTTCTAGCACACTTCCTCGCATGAATGAATCCCATGATCTTGGGAGGCCATTCAAGGTGGCCATCACCACTTATGCATTCTTGACTTCTACTTCAAGTTGTTCTTGATTTGAGAGACTCTTATGATTGCATGGTCTTTGAATTCTAGATCTTCACATTCTTCAACTGGTTTCTTTAGGTCATATTCTGATTTTTGTTCTTCCCTTCAAATAGCTTGAAATTCTGGAAGACCTTCAACAGCTTTGCTTGCAATAGGTAGTGCTCTGTAATGCACATGTGCAAGCCTTCTATGCCAAAGCTCATTTGGATCTACTATGTCATGGATCAAGGCTTGTTCTGGATGGCCCTTCAATTTGTACAAGCCTCCTTCTTGTTCTCCAATCACTACCACATCATCGATAGTATTTCCTTTTGGCCACATGATGACTTGACCATCTATGAATGCAACCCGCATTCCTTTTGCATCAATGCTGAAATGGAGAGAAGGTTCTTCTTGAGTCCTGGAACAAACAATACTTCTTTCATTGTTAGAGACTTACCAGAGTCTAGCTTGTATGAAGATTCTGCACTACCTTTTATTGGATATTGGTAGTCATCTCCTAGTTTCACCTTGTGAGGTGATTCATGTTCTGACAGTCTTACAAAGGATTCCTTGAATCCTGTCATATGTTTGGAAGCCCCAATGTCTATAAGCCAATCATCACTTCCATGAGTAATGTTACCTGTGAGAGCTGATATCAGAATATATTCATCCTCACTTAAAGAATCTTCACTTTCATATCTGGATCTCTTTCTGGATGGTTCATCATCCTCTGCAGCATGAGCATGATGTCTTCTTTGGCCTTGACCAAGTTCTTCTTGTGAAAGGCTTCTAACCTCGTCTCCCTCTGAAACTGGAACCTCTATACTCATGTAGGTGTCCAATCCATTTTCTTTAGAGAGATCAAATACTTCTATGCTTGGAAGTTGTCAACTTCACCAAGCTTATCATCAAGCTATTGTGATAGATCACTTTGAAATGAGAACCTCAAATGAAAATAGCAAAGGATTAGATCTTACCGATTTGAGGTGTCCGTCTTGGTTCTGGAGCTGGCTGATCTAGGGTTTGCCATAGAAACCCTAATTTTCAAAACATGGAATATTTCAGAGCCGATTGGATAAATAGATAGATCTCTTCAAATGGATCTGTCCAATGTACTCCTTTTTTGAAAACAGTGGAGGGAAGCTCCTGGAACAGGAAGCCCTAGATTTCCAATTTCTTCTACAGAAATTCCTGTTACTGTTTCTGTGATATCTCCAAAATTACTGATCCTCTATGTCTGAAATTTTTCACTGAGGTAACCTCACATGTCCCTGATCCAACACCATATGTTTCATCAGAATTGGTTTCACCATTTTGGATTTATGATCATTTTTCCAAGGTGACCTGTTATAGGACTGTTCAGAACAGTGAAGTTGTACAGCATGCCACGTGTCACTGGTTCATCTTCTAAGTCTAATATTCAGACCACCTAAATTAAAGTCTGTTCCCTTTATGGAACATCTTCAGGAATTCCATTTGGACCTCTGTAGCCCAAGCTATTGCATATCTCCCCAGATGTCCTGTTTAGGGATGAATTATGGAAGAGGATGGAAGCCTAACGTGGAGAGATCATATCTCCTGGAATATAGCGAATCTGAGTCTAATTTTTGGATACAAGATTCATCATGATTTAAGATTCGAACCCTAAAATTTTCAACTCCTGAAACATTGCCAACCTCAGAATATAGCGAATGCACCAAAACTTATATTTTTTAGTATTTAGGGTTTTTCAAGCTCAGGGTCAAACTAGGGTTTGACTTTCCCGGAGTTTCACCCAACCAAATTTCTTGATACAAGACTCTAAACTTTGGTTTTTATGAGGAGAATAATCCTATTCTAGTCTCACTCAAAAATTCCTCTTCTGTAGAAATCCCTAATTTCCGCATGGAAGACTAAAAATTCTCAGAATTGAATTTTGCTTCGACAAAAAAATGCACCCTTCAATGGAGAGTCATCCTAGCATACTTGCGCTAATAAATTGTGGAGAGAGACCCAAAAATTAAGAAGCCCTAGATTCTGTAGCTACACAGTGTCTTCTTCTCAGGTTAGCTTTGATACCATGTTAGTTTTTCAACATTTAAGCTAGCATTATGATCTTAGGATCTTTTCACTGAGAGAATAACAAGTACAGCAATCAAACACAAGAGACAATGAACACAATGTTTTTGATCGGGGAAACCATAAATGGAGAAAAACCCACAACTTCCTCAAATATAGAATCACCACAAGATGTAAGACCCCAAAACAGTAAGATGCACTCTCGACAGCAGTAGTCTTCTTCTTCTGTCTAGCCCCAGTATTTCCTTCCTCACTAATGCGCCACACTTGAGTGAGAGAGTGATGTGAAGTACAAGTGATAAATAGAGAGACTCTCACTCTCTATTTATATTATTCTATTCACTTGAAGTGCACTAAATCATGTCGGCCCAACTAACAATTACTTACTAGAGCCTACACCTTAATTAGTGTATAATAACCCTAGTGCCCCGAAACTGTGGGGACTTACACAATGAGTTGACAAGACTTGTTTACATTATTAATCCTCCTGATCGGAACATCGAGGCATGACAACATGACTCAAATACATAATAGAAACATCCTGGAATAAACATCGGGTTACAATATATAAGATACATAGAAGAATACATTCCGAAGTTACAAATACATCAACACAAAACCCAGGTGACATAGGCAATTTAGGAATATCAAATTAGGTGAGATTCTAAAGTGTTGGCGTTGGTTTTTAAGAAAAGAATCTACTACCTTCATGAGAGAATGTGGTTGGGTGGCTTGGGTGAGTGAAACTCGAGGTGGGTGAAACTTTATTGTCTTTCTTGGGTTAGTCAAACTATATCCATCTGTATTCTTTGACTCCGTCCATGTGCATTTTTCAAGAATTCAACGATTTATACTGGATATTTAAAGACGAGAAACTTTGCAAACCCTGATTTTATTTATTGAATCCTTGGCACTCGTCTTGTAAGGATTCACCTTTGGAATCGTAATAAATTACAAATATCAAGTATGCAAAACTTGGTTATGTTTAAATGATTTTATATTTTACCTAGACTTTCCTGCCCATGGCTTTGATTATCTCCAATCATAATATTGTCTGCCTGAATGAGGAAATTTCCAGTTTGTTGAATATTTCATAATTGAGAGGATGTGGACACATACTCAGTGGAGTGTGGTATGTGGACGCATGACCTTCAATAGAGTTCAAGAATCAGAGGATGACATATAGGTGGAGTTAGGCAATTATGCCACTTATCAAGTTATTGGAGTGGGATCTATCTCATTCCACATGCACGATCAAGTGATGTTCTTGAGCTAGATGATGTCTTTTATGTTCTTGGTTTAACAATGAATCTTTTTTTAGTTTTAGCCATGAAAAATCTTAGACATGTGGCTGAGTTTGATGATCAACAAGTTGTAGTCAAATATCATAGCCATGATCTTGGCTGAGTATTAGCCAAAGTTGTGCAAGAGGGTGGCTTGTACAAATTACTCGCTAAAACAATCAAACATAGAGATTTAGTGCATGATACTGACAACTTGTGCAGCCTTTGACACAAGCTTGATTTGGTCACCTACATTATGGAGAATTACCTCTTTGGAATGACATGGTGTAGGGATTGTTGAACTTCAAGATTAAGAAGACATGACTATGCAAGGGTTATGCACTCGAGAAGTATGCCAAAACTACTTGTCCAAGTAGTGAGCATAGATTGAGAGTGTTTTTTGAATACATGATGTGTTTGACATTATTAATGAAAAGTCTCTCTCCTCCATTTATATATATGATAGTTGAGGGTGGTGAAAAATTGGAAAGTTGAAATATTGTCCACAAACAAGCAACCTTATTAAACATTAGATAGGTCCACATGTCAAGCTCCAACGTAAGCACGCATATCAAGCAAGGTCCCAAGCCGAGCACTCCAAAAGAAAGTTCCAACACTACCATCCAAAGGTCTTTATTAATTCCTCCTAAGCCATGTGGTCCTTTTGGTCCACCACACCTCTATGAAACACTCCTCTACTTAAGCATCCTCAAGTCAAGTAAAAGCCTCCATGTAAGCAACCAACTATCCCCATGCTACCCAGGGATCAATACCCTCCTCCTAAATGTTCAATACTCCTCCAAGTAGGTCCTCCTCCCAAGAAAGTAACCGAGCCCTCCATGTGTGCAATGTAACCATGCCACATGTCTCCAACTTCATAAGGAGAAGTGCATGACATAAGCATCAAGTCAAAGTAAGGAAATCCATGATTAATCTATCTCCATTGTGTATAAAGTATGCTTGCTAAGGTACAAACAAGTGTAGGAAACATTCCATACATTCCACATTGCATGAAGCACCACTAAGCATGGTGTAAACACTTTGGAAGTAACCCCAAAAGCTAACACATGAAACTATTTAGCAGGATTTAGAAGCAAGAGGGAGGGGATGAGTGTGGAGTTGGGTGATGATGCCATTTAGCTTGTGAAATGATTGGGTTCCATTTCCATCTTGTCATCATCAAATGATGTTCTTGAAATGAATGATGTTTTGTTTGTTCTTGGTTTGAAGAAAAATATTTATTTAGTCTTTTATATCATAGATTTTCAATTTAGAGTTGCATTTGAAGGAAAACAATGCACTATTATTGATTTTAATTTTGCAAGTCCAAGAACTTTGGTTAGAGGTATGTGAGATGGTGGCCTTTACAGGTTGCTTGCTAATCCTCTGGCACTTGTATATGCCGTAGAGAAGCAAGGTGAGCCTTCTAGTTTTTAGAAGGGAGATGCAGAGCATACATGATGGGATTCCATGGAGATAGGTTCAAAACCTATCACTGAATCAATAATTGATTCTAGGATTGCAATTGATGGGAGTGTTGAAAGGTACCATGATGGGGTTGTTGGATTCTTCTAGAAAGAGGGAGCTGACATTGATGATATTCTTAATGGACAATAATTTGGGCATTGAATTGTGAGCATCCTGTTGAACAAAGAAGAGGCCCACTAAAATTTCATTTCTTGCTATCTCTTTCAAGCTCTTCAGGAACCAGGTTATCCCTTGTTTATAATGCCCTTTGAACTGAAGGAAATGGGCATCTTCACATGTTTCTTTTTTTATGATTATTTATCAGCAAAAGACATGCCAATCTACTATGAATAAACCTGATGAATATCTTGCATACCCAACAAAACCATAGATGACCCAGATTAAATGCTGAAAAGACCAAACCTGTTGACTTCTCTGGCTGTTGTTGACAAATTTTAGGGTTGTTGCTATAAATGCATTGCTAGAACCATGAGCATGGAATCCGCCATCAATTCTGGGACTAAGGGGATGATGTTGTTGGTTGTGATATACCATATGGAATCCGCCATCAATTCTAGGACTAAGGGGATGATGTTGTTGGTTGTGATATACCATATGATCCATTGAAACATGCAAGAGAACCCTCTGTGAACCATGGAGAAGGACAATAAACAACTGCAAATGTACATCCAACTGAGATGACTCTTTAAGCTGGAAATAGCCCTCAAAAACTGCAAAAAATACCCCTTAGGTTGGAACTGATCTAGGCAAAAAATAATGGCACTTTAGGCTGGAAACATCATCAATAGCAATGCCTCAACATCCTGCTGCCAAGCAATGGCTAGAATGCACCCTCTTTTGCTATAGCATTCTCCTCATAAACTGTTCCCCAAGGCTGCTTCTAAACGTCTAGAATTATAGCAAAACCCTTATTCATATTTCATCATCAAACCACAACGATCTTAATTGTAGATCATTCATGATTGCTTCTACATAAAACCACCATAGGCTGCCCAAAAAATGCCCAAAAATGCACAAATTGTCTTGTCACCAGCAAGAAATTTACATGTGGACACCCAGGAAAAATGGGGGGTAACAGAGTGAAGCAATTAAAGCTCACATTCCTTTGAAACTCATACCATTCAAGTGGGCCAGACACCAGCTAGATTCTGTTTTGTTTTTTGTTTATGCTCGAGCCTTGAGTTTGGAAACAATGAAATTTGGAAAAACATTGCCAGTGCAACAAAATATGACAAAACATATGATTAAGTTTGAGACAGTAGCAACAAGGATGGAGGAATTGTAGCTTGAGGTGTCCTGCCTTTCTAAATTTAGAATAGATAATTATGAAGGACAAAGACACCAACTCAAAAAATAAATGATGACTAATATTACAAAATTGGATACTCATATAATGGTGTTTGAGCAAGATTTAACAAACTATTTCACTGAATGATGTGCTCCATGATGTAATCAACTTGGACCTGTAGGTTTGCTCATAATAGTTTTCCTTTGAGGTGCATAATTTATGATGCCCTTCTTGTGACATTTTCCTACTGGTTGCTCTGAAACATTGTGAACCATCCTCTTTCTTCCAACAATAATTCTTTTCTTATGTGTTGCTGTAAGAGATACATTGGGAAGGAATTGTTGTTTAATTTCTACCTCCTGAGAATCGCATACCTAGCAAGTATGTTGTTCCACTCCTCCTTAGGCTCTTCCATCTCCTTGTCTAGCATCTTATACTATGCAAGCTTGTCCTGATTTGAACCAAGATGTGTTTTGCATCTTATACTATGTTTTGCTTGTCCTGATTTAAGTCAAGCTTGTTGTCCAGTATTCTAGGAGAAATACCCAAGCTATTAGGGATTGTGAAGGTCAATGGTACCATTTCTTATGTTCCATAGTCTCCATGGATTCAAAGCGGGAAAATTGAAGAGAACATCTTATTTGTGACCAAGATCAATAGAAACAAGTACCAAAATGTACTTGAAGTATGTGCTCTAAATAAAGACCTAGAATTGTTTTCTCATAGTGATCAGAAAGAGATTGTGAGCAGTAGAATGCTTTCAGAAAACCATGTTGAGAATTGTCTACAAAGGTCTCCATTTGATGATAGGTATCAAAACAATTATGAAGAACACTTTGTAGAACCATATGGTGAAGGCTGCTCTAAAGCTATTTCTTCATAAGCAGAGGTGCCTTCCTTTATCGAAAAAGTCCAATTTTCAGTGGATGATTATAGTTCTAAAGATTGTTCTATTCATCAAAACTAGTATACAAACATACATATTGTTTTGTGTATTGTTGCGATTCTACACAGATTTCCATGTTTAGAATTTCAAAAACTAGTGTGGTTACCTTGCTTGGTGCCTTGGTCTGGAATTTTGGTTAAGAACCCATATTCATATCCACAAGTAGTTAGGATTGAGTTCCAATACTTATGGTGTCTTCATTGTGACAACTTTACATACAGCTACTTGGGTGGAATTTCTCCCAATTGTAGTGGGTACCTTGGTGAATGTCCTGGTTTAGAATTTTGGTAATTAACCCATATTCAGATCTACAGGTAGTTGCTCTTTATTTCCATCCACCACAGTGCCTTTGCATCATGACAACACCACATACACCTTCCTGGATTGAATTTCTACCAATGATGTGGGTACCTTGCTGAATGCCCTGTTAAAATTCTAGCAACCACACTTCCAATGTGCCTATGCATTGCCATAACTCCAAATGGATTTCTATAGGTTGATATTCTACCAATGACCCTTTGCATCACTACTTCTCCAAATGGAGTTTCTATGGTTGAATTTCTATGAATGAACCTGGTAAAGTGCCAAAAGGACCCATGTCCATAGGTAGTTGCTCTTGAGTTAAATCTTGCACCTGCTGTGCCAATGCATTGCTACAACTCCAAATTGAGTTCCATAGATTGAATTTCTACCAATGACATTAGTGCCATGCCAAATGCCCCGGTCTGGCATTTTGATAAGAAATTCATATCTACAGGTAGTTGGTTTTGAGTTCTTCCCTTGTACATTGAAAAAGATTGCAATTTTAAATGTATTATGATTTTCATCATAACCTCATTGTTTGTGTCAATGGTCAAGAAGATATCTGAATCTATATCCATGTGAAATTAATATAGTTTATATGGGGGTGAAGAATTAATGTTGATCTCAGTCCAATTTTGTAAGTTATTTTAGTTTGTAACTTGAGAAGCATTACAACTGGCCTAAAGAGACATGGCATCACAAGTAGCCTTCCTATGCAGGCACTGTCAAGGGGTGGACCACTTAATACATAATTAAAGTGCCTTTCAATTCAGCTAAAGCTGCCACAACAAGAGGGGATTGGCACTTCCATGAAATTTACCCTTATCCCAAACATTCACCTCCCCTATAGTGATTTGAAATGTTAGGATATTAGACATTAGGAGATTGCTTAAGATTGATTTGGTTTATTGTAACTTTAAGTCATGTGTTTTAGTGTGCACCTGGCCCTAATTACTATTGCATGCCTTGGTGCACATCCACAAGAACAAGCACAAGCACTACCTTGTCACTTGGAAGTGCATGAACCCTGGTGGGGGTTATATAGATACCTACTTTCACTGACTTCACAAGCCACTGTTGACACATTATTATTTTTATTTTTGAAAATTCATCTATAAGTGTTTGCATGTACTTTGAAAGACAATTCCTACTCTTTATACTTAGGATGTTAGTATTAACAATGTCTTGTGCCAACCTTTAACAAAATATTGTTTGCTTTATTATCTTAGACCAATATTTGAGGTTTTCTCTGTTTTTTATGAGGTTGTAGTGGTTTTCGTTTTCCCTGCAAGTTTAGTTCTATTCATATTATTTTCTTGATTGCGTACTGGATTGAAATTGAACTCCTTTGGGAATATTTGCTTTGATTTGTCTAATATGACAATACCCCATGCATAAACCTTTTCATTTAATTTTGAAATTTGCATTTCCTAGATATATGTTTTTCTTTTGTGGCCCAAATCCCACAGTTCATTCTTAATTGTAGAAACAAGTACCAAAATGTACTTGAAGTATGTGCTCTAAATAAAGACCTAGAATTTTTTTCTCATGGTGATCAGAAAGAGATTGTGAGCAGTAGAATGCTTTCAGGAAACCATGTTGAGAATTGTCTACAAAGGTCTCCATTTGATGATAGGTATCAAAACAATTATGAAGAACACTTTGCAGAACCATATGGTGAACGCTGCTCTAAAGCTATTTCTTCAGAAGCAGAGGTGCCTCCCCTTATGGAAAAATTCCAATTTTTAGTGGATGATTATAGTTCTAAAGATTGTTCTCTTCATCAAAACTAGTGTACAGATATATAGATTGTTCTGTGCATTGTTGTGATTCTACACAGATTTCCATGTTTAGAATTTCAAAAACTGGCATGGTTACCTTGCTTGGTGCCTTGGTATGGAAGTTTGGTTAAGAACCCATGTTCATATCCACAAGTAGTTGGGCTTGAGTTCCAATAATTTTGGTGTCTGCATTGTGACAACTTTACATACAGCTACATGGGTGGAATTTCTCCCAATTGTAGTGGGTACCTTGGTGAATTCCCTAGTTTGGAATTTTGGTAATTAACCCATATTCAGATCTATAGGTAGTTTCTATTGAGTTCCATCCACCACAGTGCCTTTGCATCATGACAACACCACATACACCTTCCTGGATTGAATTTCTACGAATGATGTGGGTACCTTGCTGAATTCCCTGTTAAAATTCTAACAACCCCACAGCCACTGTGCGCATG
>LPNX010849513.1:1026845-1067941 GCA_001517045.1 Pseudotsuga menziesii | reverse complement strand
ATTCTACCAATGACCCTTTGCATCACTACTTCTCCAAATGGAGTTTCTATGGTTGAATTTCTACCAATGACCCTGGTAAAGTGCCGAAAGGACCCATGTTTATAGGTAGTTGCTATTGAGTTAAATCCTGCACCTGCTGTGCCAATGCATTTCTACAACTCTAAATTGAGTTCCACACATTGAATTTCTACCAATGACATTGGTTCCATGCCAAATGCCCCGGTCTGGCATTTTGAAAAGAAGCCCGTATCTACAGGTAGTTGGTTTTGAGTTCTGCCCTTGTACATTGACAAAGATTTCAATTTTAGATGTATTATGATTTTCATCATAACCTCATTGTTTGTGTCAATGGTCAAGAAGATATCTAAATCTATATCCATGTGAAATTAATATAGCTGAGATGGAGGTGAAGAATTAATGTTGATCTCAGCCCAATTTTGTAAGTTATTTTAGTTTGTAACTTGAGAAGCATTACAACTAGAATAAAGAGGCATGGCATCACAAGCATCCTTCCTATACAAGCACTATCAAGGGGTGGACCACTGAATACATAATTCAAGTGCCCTTCAATTCAGTTAAAGCTGCCACAACAAGGGGGGATTGGCACTTCCGTGAAATTTACCCTTATCCCAAACATTCGCCTACCCTAAAGTGATTTGAAATGTTAGGATATTAGACATTAGGAGATTGCTTAAGATTGATTTGGTTTATTGTAACTTTAAGTCATGTGTGTTAGTGTCCACCTAGCCCCAATTGTTGTTGCATACCCTGTTGTACATCCACAAGAACAAGCACAAACCTCCTGCTCCCATCTTTATTCATTGCAGGTGATATTTCTACTCGTTTTGGGCTCTTAAACCATATCGTTATCAATCATTCATTCAATAAATCTCATAAAATTGACTATTGAGGGATTTATACTGGTATTGCCTTTTATGTGCACAGCATCCCTATGATTTTATATCCGCCATAAGCTATTTAATTAGTTTTATATTTTTAGAGGCAACGGTTTTTTTCACAACAATTTATTTATAGTTTTGGTGTTAACGGCACACAGGGCTTCCTCTACACCATTTTTACCCTACATGCTCCTCTATTTTTCCTGTCCATTACAGTCTCTGCCATATACAAAGCTGTTGTTCCAATAGTTTATCTTACAGTAAAACACAGTGTTAATATACCTCTTCCATTGAAAAACCCTTTGATTTTGATTAAATTTCAAAAATTTAATCGGTTTCTGATTGTTGACATCGCTTCTTTTTGCAGATTAGGACTCAAGGCTAATGCCAGGATGTCTTGGTGTACTATTGAATCAGACCCTGGTAAGTTATTTTCTATTATTAAGTGACTTTATTCAGTTAATAGCCCTTCTGACTCCAATGGAAATCCTTGTTTTTATTTTATTTTAAACCTTTTTTTACTACATTGAGGTTCAGTTGTGTCTATCCATGATTTTGGGGCCTCCTATGTTGTGTTGTACTCATTGATGTGATTTCATGGGAATCAAACTAATATTGATGTGATGTAGTGTCGTTTCCTACAAGTTTGACCACAATGCGAATTAACTTATAAACAAAAAAACCAATCTTCTCTACTAAAGATAGCCTCTGGTGTTCATTGTCAGAAAAATTGCACAGTTAGATTTCGCGTCTATATGTTTTTTGCATGTGCTCTATGCAATTGGACTTTTTACAGCCTATTTGAAATTAAAACCTTTTAACCATTAAACAATTTGATATGCTGCATTACATATTGAAGAATTTTCTCTATTGGTGTTGGAGCTTTGATTTGTTGTTGCATCAATGAGGATTAGGTACTTTTGATTGGCCAAGGCCTGTAACTTAATATATTTTTGGTAGTTAAGATACATTTTACTCCTTGCTATTTGTTACCAAAGTAATAGAGGATTAGGTACTTTGCTATTGGTTGAGGCCTATACCTTGATATTTTATAGGAGGTCCATATACATCTTCATCTCTGCTATTTGTTACAAAAGTGATCCAAACACACAGTAGAATGATGAGAAAAGGAGAAAATAGCATCCTCAATACTGTGTATTTATAGTCGCCAAGTTGTAATGAACTTGGAGACTGAAGATAAACATGGATCTTCACCTCATTTTGGACTAGCCTAGTATGGACATGGATATGGGAATTGCATTAATTTGAGAGATTTGCACCAGGCATGAACTCCAAATAGTCAATTCTCCTAACAACTTTGAATATGAATTCCCTTAGCGATGTTTTCAAATGAATATATTGTGTGAATCTAAACTAAATTAAACTATTTTCTAGAGTAGTTCCTTAGATAGACTTTCATTAAGACATTCCATAGATGGAACCTGTATCTGTTATGATTATGCTCATCTCATTTTCATAAGCATAGACTTTAATTTGTGCAGACTTGGAAATGTACTAGTTAAGCATGGATTCCCTACCGAAATATTGTTAACTACCTTCCTTTACATGAATCTTCCAAGGAAGCCACAAAGCACCTATATGGTCTGTTCAAGAAAACTGTAAAAGTCAATATCTACAAATAGCTAACAATGAAATCAAAATCAATGGAATACAAGGGCAGGATGATGGATGTATTTTGCTTATGGCTAAAAAATATTGCTGATTACAAACATGATATCAGACCATTTATTTCATCAGCAAATTTGGTCATTTAATATAGGAAAGTTGAATCCTATCATTTGATAATTTGTTTGATCTTCATGTCACTATTTGAGTGATGTGATTTTTGAAAGTCCGGCAGTGGGTGACACTTGGTGATTGCTTAAGTTTTTATTAGCTTTAATTACAGGGAAAATTGTACATAGCTCTCAAGAATTAGTTTATCATAAATACTAGATACTGGTAAGTTGTAATAGTAATAATTATGTAGTTTGTAGATTGATATCTATCATATATTTGTTTAAATATCATCATTTTCAAGCAATAAAAACTTCTTAAAGGGTGCTATCTCAATGGTAGAGTGCCTGCCTAATTATAGGCAGGAGGTTGGTGGTTCGATTCCTCCGTGCTCTATCATAAATTTGCGACTACAAAAACGACTAAATTCACATATATACGACTATTAGTAGCTAATTTCCCGTATCTTAGTCGTATTTAGCTTAGTCATTAATATGTTAACATCTAGTAGTTTATTTAGTCATATATTTGGTCATTAATGGTTGCAATCAGTGACTAAATCAATGACTAAATCCGTGACTAAATCATTAACTATCAATGACTAAATCATTGACTATCAATGACTAAAGCATTGTCTATCAATGAGTGAATCATTGTTTATCAATGACTACTAAGTCAAGCTATTAATGACTAGTGAAATACGACTAGCTATAAGATAGTGAAAATTTGCTACTATTAGTCACTAACTCAAAAATAGTCGTTTATAGCCTGATTTTAGTCATTTTTTTAGTCATTAATTTCTCATTTTCTACTAGTGCTCCTTTCCCATTATAACCCTTAAAAAAACCTTGGTGTGCAACAATATATGCATATCTCCCCTCCAATCCATGTAATTGAAATGTGTGAGGATTCTTGGTGTTAAGGAAGTTGAATTCTCCATTTTGTGGCTATAGGAGTAACATAATTCTTTTGAATTCTTCACAAAACATGCATAAAACTATCAATTCAAAGGTAAACCATATTTGTAGATCTATGATACCATGTACAATTATTAATTCCACAAGATATTCAGGAATGAATTGAACCTTACTATGAAATAAGAATGAAGGAAGAAGAATTATAATGTTAAAATTCTTAAACATGCATACTGAAATTCATGGGACAAGTTCAAAAACTTTGATAGCATAAACTAGACACAATAATCATTAATTTGTATGTAATACATCCATGATACAAACGAGGGAAATATAATCTTCTAGGAGTGATTCAAATCCCTAACCATAGAATGAATCCAGACATGGCTAACCTAGGAAAAATCACCATTGAAGACTCACTAGTGCAACTACGGACAACTAAAACAAATAAAAATCTTGTTAACTATCCATGGTAGGTGAGAAAATACACCTATATCCAAAAATCATGTAATTGAGGGGTTAGGATAACTGAGACTGAACTAAATGTGGCCCATTGGAGCATGAATCAACAATGACTAGGGTGAACTGATGGTGGAACTCCCCTAACTTAGCGTGGTCTCCTACAATCTAGGGATTGGTATTTGGAGCTCCTATATTGATGCATAAGGGAGAATAAAGTGGATAGTGTGCCTCAGATATTATCTCCATTCCCTAATGAAAATGATAATGAACTCCTAAGTTAGGAAAATAATAAATAAACTAAGGTGGTGGAAAAGGGAGGACTAATAATCCTAATAGGTCGTTGGCCACCGTTATCCACACTTGGACCACATTTTCCATCATTAGCCTATGGAGCTCATTTACAAAGATTCAGGGTAAGATTTTGTTGCTTTATTGTGTTATGCAACTAGGTCTGAGAAATAACCTAAAAATAGTAGAAATAGACCAAAAGAGAGTAATTCATGCCATAATAATGAAGAACACTAACAATCCTCTTTGAGGGAGGAACCTCCTTACACAATTTACTTGTGTACCCAAGACAAGACAATATCCAATGCTTGCTCAAATGAAAATATATTCTTCCTATATATAGGAGACAAAGGTGTATTCCCAAAGGGTTTGGATCCATTTGTGAAGAGAGAGGACTTTTCCACCAGTGGTCAAGGTTCAATTCCAATGAGGTCCTAGCCTAGATCCATGGGAAAAATTTGAGGTAGTGGTCAATCCCAGTGGGCTAGCTCAAGTGGTTGAGTGCTTTAAGTTGTGAGTAGAAGGTCTCAAGGTCAAATCCCTGGGTGGTTATACATTGTTATATAAGGTCATTTCTTGATGTCCCCATTGGGTTAGCTCCGTAATTAGAGTGAACAGGGTGAGGCCCCTTCGGGTGTCCCCCCCATGATTTATTCCCATGGACATAGCATACCCATTAATAGGTTTTGAAACAGATTTGAAAAAAATGAGACAAAGGTGTATAATAACAATTAATAGACCCACTAACAGACCCAAACCTACATCAATAATATGTAATACACCACCATATAGGGGGTAAAGTGACACACTATAGGGGGGACTGTTCCCAACATTTACGGATGAAAATTCCCCTCCCCTTCAGAAATGTGTTGTCCTCAATGCTTGGGTATTTGTGGATGTATCTATATGAAATAATAATCTTCCAATGTCAAATTTGCATCTAGTAAGTTCTTCCATTTGATGAGGTACTCAATAATATCTTGATTTCATAGTTGTTTGGTCCTTGTTTCGATGATTTGGTCAAGTCCCCATATGATTTGTGCTTCTTCAAGATTCCTTTGACGATGATGTTGATTTTCCTATAGTTTCATCTTGTTTTCTGACATCGTTGGGATTTGAAGAACTACTTGTTGATGCTCTATGTGATCTTCCATTGCTTGAACTATAGATTTTCATGTCACTTATTTGACCATCTTCTCCATTTAATTCTTCATTCCATAGGGGTATTTGTAAGGTTTGGTGATAGAAGGAACTCTTCCCATATTTAAGTTAATAGCATTTTTCAAATATTGAATAGGTGGATGACTTATTGGAATATCTTCAAATACCTTGGAAGGATTTTTAAGGACCCTTTGGATATCTGGTGAAATAAGAGCCTTACATGTTTGAACAACTAGTGAGTATAATTGTGTATTTACACCTTGTTTTCCTTTCTTTAACAATTTTTTCATACCATTAGAGTAGATCACCTTGCTTGGTTTCCATGTGAAACCATTTAACAAAAAATCTTTTCCTTCCTAGGAAAATTTCAGGAAAAGCTTCTCAAAATTAAAAGCCATTATTCCCAATTATTACAACCATTGAAATCCTAATACAACATCAACACCCCCCATTTGGATAGCAACCATGGGACTATTCAATACATATTCCCCCATAGTAAGATTTATATTATGGAATTTCCCTGAACAATTGATGGTTCTTCCATATGCAATGATTACTTGAAATTCTAAAGAAGGATATACAAAGCAATTGATATCTTTGGATACTTTACAGTGAATTAAATTATGAGTACTACATGAATCAATAAACACTATTACCCTTTTAGTTTTTATATATCATTCGATCTTGTGAGTTTGAGGAGTGTTAATTCCAACCAAAGCATGACAAGATATGGTGGGAGTAATCACTTCTGGTTCATCCCATTGTGGTGGTTCCTGTTCTTTTTGTTCTCCCTCGTCACATTCTATGTAGAAGAGTTTCTTTTCTCCACATGTATGTCCCTTACGGTACTTGTTGTCATAATTAAATCATAGAACTTTCGCTCTTCTTTCCTGTAGTTGTTGAGGTTTCAACCTCTGAGGTTGGTTAGAAGGAACAACATTCTCTCTGTATGTGTTGGAAGTGGTATTTCTAGTAGTCATCGCCATATTTTTACTTTCATCCTTCCTTTCCATCATAAAATCCTTTTCTAGGGATGATGGTTCAAAGAGACGCACCTCATGTTGAATGTTATCCTTCAAGTTTCCAATAAACAGATCTAACAAATTATCTTCTGAAATATTCTTCACTCTTATAATTAGTTGCTGAAATTGCTTGATGTGCTCTTTAATTGGAACTTTTTGCTTGAGATTTACTAATGAGATAAATAAGGTGTTGTTATTTATATCCCCATAATGTGCAATGAATTCTTCAGTGAATATATAGAAATAGATAATAGAGTCCTTTTTATGGTCACAAAGCCATTGGTACCATACAAATTGATCAGGTTCTAAATATAAGGATGCAATAGTTACCTTTTGCAAGGTGGGCACCTAGTGTATATCAAATAATTTCTCCATTTGAAAAATCCATGTGATTGGATCCTTGCCATCAAACTTTCTCATGTCTTGGGGATAAAGTAGTTCCTTGGACTTGAATTGCACCCATGATGTTGTAGTGAATTATCAATTTTTGAGGACTCCAACTTCCTACTCTCCAATTGTTTTTCAATTTTTTCGAGACGTGACTAGAATAAGTCTTATTTTTCCTCCTTATCCTCTTCTTGATTAGATACATGAGGAATAAATCTGTGTTTTATATCCTTCATCAATTCCTTCAAGTCTTGAAGATCTTTTTTTTATACATCCATTTGAGATCCTATTTACTAGACATCCTTTTGAGATCCTCTTTACTATCCATCCCTTTGAGATCCTCTTTAGTAGCCATCCCTTTGAGTTCCTCTTTACCAACCATCTTATTTTTCAAATTAACTAAGTCATCCATTTTCACATTTCCTTTAATCATATATTCCAACTTGGACACTCTAAAAGATATGTATTCAATTTCATTGTATGTCAGGGATGAATCCTATGAGGGTTTGAGTGGAGAGTGATTCTTTCCACTTTTATTATATGTAATTTATAACAATAAATATATATCAAACCCTAGGTTTTACCACAAATATATCCTTCTACTCAAATCTATTCAAATGCAAAATGACGTACCTTTTTCAAACCCTGATTAGAATATTGTTTTATGGTCGACTTGTTTCTGAGGTAACATTTGTATTTCGACTCCTATCAGTCTGAAACTTCTCCCTTTGATGCCCTGAAGTTTCCTCTTTCCAATGCCATGGGCCTAAACTAATTTGTATGTGCAAAAACAAAGTGATTGAAAATCTCCCAAATCTTGTTATTATTTTCCTATCCAGTAGACCGAACTTGTACGGTATTGTAGGTGTCCCAAATTTTGTTTCTATAGCTGAAAATTCTACCATAGATACCCTAGTTTGTCTCCCTTTATATGAAATTGGTCTCACTTAATTTGGCTCTTCAATGCCTCATATATGAGATTTTGTGCTAGAACACCTGTTTCAAACTGTAACTGAGAAAACATTTTACTTTCAACTCCTATGGGTATGAAACCTTGGCCTATGGTACCTAGACATGTCCTATTTCTAATTCCACAAGCATGACCTAATTTACATATTCCAAAAAAATATATTGGATATATCCAAAAAATTCTTATTTTTTTCCTATCCCGAAGAGCGAACTTGTGTGGAACTTGTATTGTATCCCACTTGTCCAATATTTTGTTTCTATAGTTGAAACATATAACATAGATACCCTAGTCTGTCTTCTTTGCAATGAAATAGGTATCACTCAATTTGGATCTTGGATGCCTCATATATGACCTTTCTCCCTAGAACACCTGTTTTAGATTAGGTTTTGGACTAGTAAAATTCCCTATATTCCTCCATAATTATCTCTAAGACTGTAATGTATTAGGATTTGAATTTTGCATTGGAGATAGTTTTTCCCATTTTGGAAGTGGGTTCTTAACCTCAATCTATGAATCCTTGTAAAAAACAATTGTAGAGAAAAATTCAATATGATTCATTTTACAGAATTGAGTCCCAAGGAAAGAGCTCTGGTACCAAATGTTATGCAACCAAGTCCTAGAAATAACACAAAAATAGCATAAATAGTCCAAAAGAGAGTAATTAATGTTTTAATAATGAATAATAGAGATAAATAACCATCCTCTTCGAATGAAGAACCTATTTAAACAATATAGTTGTGTACCCAAGACAAGAAAATATACAATGCTTGCTCAAATGAAAATATCTCCTTCCTATTTATATGAGACAAAGGTGTACAATAAAAACTAACAAACGCACTAATAAACCTAAGCCTATATCAATAATTTGTAATGCAACACCATATAGGGGGTAAAGTGCCACACTATATGGGGAACTGTTCCCAACATTTAGGGCTTAATATATTAACTGTCTAGAATAGGAAGGGAACATTCCTTCTTTTTTCCATCTTTTGTTCATCTTTTTCTACTTTTTAGTGGATTAGGATAAATCTAGTGGTATGGAAATTGTCCTCTTCTGTGGCTAAGATATCCTCCATTATTTTCTCTCTAGTTTTGATTATTAGAATGATTTTCCATCACTCATTGGCTATCCCACTTGCTTTAGCTAATTCGTGACCTCTTTGACAGAGTTGGAAAGTGTTTTTGTCACCTTGTTTTTTTTTTCATTTTTAAGTAAGCTTGATTTATGAGCTATTCAAGTTTCCTCTTTGGGATTCAATTTTCTCTCTTGAGTGTGTATTAATATTGTACAAAGATCATTATTCATTAATGCAATGGAATTTTATCCACTTGAGCATCTTTTCTCTTGTTTCTACTTAATACTTTCTTCACAATCCATACAACAAAATACCCTTTTGGGGGCAGTTTTGGCTTGAGGTAGTTTAGCTACACCACCCCTCCCCCCCCCCCACCCCACAAAAGAAAATAAGTTTTTTTAGCTCTTTGGGGGCGGTTCTTAAAAATCCCCCTCAAAAGTCTTAAGAAAATTGTCCCCAAAAGTCTAATTCTTAAGACTTTTTTTGGTGGGGGGGGTGGGGGGGGCGAGGGTGTAGAAAGACCCCTAAGGTGTTTTTGAAGGCGTTAAGTTTAGAATCCTCCCCCAAAAAAATTCATGAGAAGTGGGGATGGATTTAAAACACTCACCCCCAAATGTATAATTCTCATTACTTTTGGGAGGAGGTGTTTCTAAAAATCACCTTCAAAAGCACCGTTGGGGGGGGGGTCTTTCGGAAACCCCCCTCAAAAGTCCTCAGAATTGGACTTTTGGGGTGGTTGTTTTCAAACCGCCCCCAAAAGTTCAATTCTCATGAATTTTGGAGGTTTTTTTTAAAGACCCCCTTAAAGACATTTTCAAGACGACTTTAAAAAAATATCCCTCTAAAGGTCTTGAGAATTGAACTTTTGGCGATGATTTGTAAAACCCACCCTCAATTGTTAAATTCTAATGAGGTCTAGGGAGGGGGAGGGGGTTGAAAGGGTGCTCCTAAATTTATGTTTCAAGGAGTTTTTTTGAAAACCCCCATAAAAATTAGATAATTTTACTTCTGGAGGTGGTTTTCTAAAGACTATTGCCAAAACTTCAATTATCATGACTTTGGGGGGGGGCGTTTAGAAGGACCGCCCCTAAATATATTTTTAGGTATGTTCTCAATTTCCATCTTCTCAAAGACTACTCAAATTTACCACAAATTATTGTATAATTTACCCCTTATTAACCTCATAATTGACCACTAATTACCCCCAATTATCACTCATTGCACCAAAATGACCCCTACTAGACCACTAATTACCCCTAAATAATCCATGCTTGTGGGTAATTAACCCTTGACAACCTCTAAATGACGCCTACTTTTTTCTAAGGAAAACCTCATGGAGAAACCTATTGGATTTTTCCAAACATTCATAGATGACATATTCCCTAGTAAATCCATAGACTAGTGTGCCTCACACATAAGGATTCAAAATGGGAACATGCCACCATGGACCTAACTAAATACCCAAGAACATGGAAAACCACTAGTTTAGTTAAGCTTTAATTAACTCCTAATTACCCCATAGTTCAGAGCTAACCACATCTCCACCTAAAACTTCAGATCTGACCACATCCTTAACCATTATGTCGCATGTCTGTTCATATTTTGATTGAAACTTCAAAAAATAGTACCAAAAATAACCAAAACATCCCTAAGTACAACACCATGCTAGAAAGCATTTCATAACCTAAAAAGATGCAAATGAGCACTTATACAAATCCATCCTTTCCCTTGTGTTTCCTAGATCCTAAATCCATTTTGACATGGCCTCAAAATCCTTTGTTGGCCCTAGGAGGAAACTATCTCATCCCATAATCCCTTCTCTACTTAATCAATTTCCATTTGCATTGAATGTGGGACCGTTGATTTATAGTAAAGGGATGCTTGGGAAACCTTCAATTGCTACTGAGTATATTTTGTCTTGCCACCCCATCCTCCCCTTTTCAAGAGTGGCAAACCTTCTTTGCCCAAGTCTCCATACCTCTCAACCTTCGCACCTTCTTTGTTTGAAAACTCTTGATCCCCCTCTCCCAAGAATCCTGAGCCATGCCAATGAAAACAAAAAGGAGAATGTAACCACCACAAAAAATTGGCCCCTCTTAAAAATTAGAGCCTAAATCCCCATAGATTTCCATCATGACGCTAGCTCCAGAAGTTAACAAAGAGACCTGCACTCATGCAAAGTCCACCACCCTTCCTCAAAATTATGTGAATTATGAGTCATGAGCGAACTTGAAACTGATCCCTTTCCCATGCAATCTAACAAATAGGACGAAGGGCCACCAACTTCCCACAATAATAGCTCTCTTATGCATCATCCATGTAAACACTTCGCCAGGCCCCAGGTACCATGCCCCTCTTATTTCCATGTTTCTATGAGGCCTCCACTTATGCTAAATGTCGAGCGTAAAATCAACTAGCACCTCCATCTAGAAACCAATGTCAAAGTAGTTGACATGGTGACTTTAAAATAAATCCAACCCATACTTTTCTAAGGAAAAGAAAGGCACGTCCTTATTATGACAAGTATGTTTGTTAAAACCCATAAACAATATATCCATATAGTGCTATGAGATAGGTTTTTATGTTTACCACCCTAAGCAGATCCATTTCTTAAACATACCAAGGTGTGAAAGAGCTCCGGGGTCATTAAAAAATACCACGAGATCTTATTTTTAAATTTGTCGATGCCTCACCCAATTTGTGTCTAATTTTGTCCTATAATATTCAAACATCCTAGCGGTGTTACCAAAAATTCAAATAATTAGCTTTGAGCTTATCAGTGGAAGATCTAATGCTTTCCAACAATGAAGCTAGTGAAACACATGAAGGATCATTGGTGTACCTAAAATCTTATTCAGTGAATTATGTTTCTTACTTACTTGATCTCATTATTTTTTTATTTATATAGAGGAATTGGAAACTAGAAGGTTTCGTACTCGTGTGACATGAGGTTGTTTCTTGTCGCTACCACTATAACCCTAGAGCAGTCTACTCGACCCCCGGGGCACAACGCGGACGACCGCCTTTTTGCACCAAGGGATTTGAACCTGTGACGTGCTTAACAACCTCTACGTCTTAACAGAATGTGGAGTGGCCAACAAGCCAAACTCCTTGGGGGTTGCTTGATCCCATTATTAATTTCATTGTTTAATTGATAAATAAGGGTTAAGATTAGATCTTAATTCATTTAGTGATGATAGAATTAGGTTTTATTGAGGTGAAGGCTTCATAAACTTGTGATTTATATATTAAATTTAAAAAAAATAAGATATATTTATATTTGTTTTATTATAATTTATAAAATTAAAAATAAGCTTAAATTAAAGCTTAGTGTCCACTTGGCAGCCAAAAATCCCCAATCACTTTTCCAAATGTTCCTCAATTCACCCAAAAACATAAATACACAATATAGCAGAAAGTCTTAATTGTGAAATGCAAGCCCTGAACAAAATGATAGATTGATATTATGGAATTCATTTCATTACTTCCAATTCCACTTTTTCAGCCAATGAGCTTAGCTTAATGCCATGAATACAATAAGTGCTAAGTGGACCCCTATATAAATAGGTCAAATAACATGTCAGACAATACACATCCCCTATATATAGGTATAACCTATCTGCCCCTCGATATGCACCGATTGAACGACCGGCCGCGTCGGACGTGACCGGTCACGCGTGGCCGGTCGTCCGATCGGTGCATATCGTCGATTCACTATTGAACTCCCTATATAAATAGGTCAAATAACATGTGATAGAACACACATCCCGTGATTGAGCAAGTTACAATGCTATAAATATATATGTCAAATAACATGTCATAGAATACACATCCCGCGATGGAGCAATTTACAGTGCTTTTTATTCCACTTTCGTGGAAGCGATAGAGCAATTTACAGTGCTATTTATTCCAACTTAGTGGAGCCCTTTGTTTAGTAGTAAAAATGGAATTCCCAGAAGCAACAACAGCCCAGAAGGCCATACATTATGCCCTGGTCGCTCATGGTTCCACAGTGTTGGCTGAATTCAGCGCGGTCCCGACTCATGCAAAAACAATTGCACGCCAAATACTGGACAAGATGCCTGCAGCTACCAATGACAGTGACAGCTACGTTTCTTTTGCGCACGAGCCTTATATTTGCCATGTGAAGAGGAGCAGGGCAACAGGAGTGACTGTTTTGTGTATGGCAGATTCAGGTAATGTCAGAAAGCCAGTATTAAGGTGGGGGGTTTGTGGTGTCTGCAAATCTCTACAGCCTGTAAGATTTTTTGGCCACTATGGGTTTGTTCTGTAGGTTTTATTTTTTAAGTTTTGGTAGCACGTATTTTGTAGGTTTTATTTTTTAAGTTTTGGTAGCACCTATTTTTAAGTTTTGTTAGACTATTTTGGAGTGGAGAGGACAGAAATATGTAATCGCTCTTTTAAAGACTTTTGATATATATATATATAGTTGGAATAGTCATCATCCTCCTCCTCTATGCTAACAATATTGTTCTTCTCTCAAGGTGTCCACCCGAACTTGAGAAGCAACTATGACTTCTTATGGATTTTTGCTTTACCATGGGTATGACTCTCAATACTGACAAAACAAAAGTTATGATTATCAAATCCAAGAAGGACACTTATGCTAATTTTGTGTATGACAATAGCAACTTGGAGGAAGTGTCTTCTTGTAAATACCTAGGAATTGATATTCATCACAAGCTCAACTTGAACTATAGCATTGAGAAAAGGATTAATGGAGGGTGAAACGCTTACTTTGGTCTTGAAAATAATTGTAAAGCAATAAACCTTGTGATGTGGGATAAAAAGAAGATCCTCTTTGAAACTTTAGTCACTCCTGTTATCTTGTATCGATGTGAGGTCTAGGGTTGCAACATCTCTAGAGAATCCTCGAGAAAGATTGAGCAAATCCAAAATCATTTTATAACATATAACCTCAAAATTAAAAGCAATACACCATATCATATTCTTCGTATAGAAGTTGGTCTTTCCCCTATCAAGAGCCTAGCTATGACTAGGCTCCTATTATACAAGCACAAAATCAATAACATGGGAGAACATAGACTTTCTAAGCTAGCTCTTAATTCCAACCAAAGCCACCTAAGGCTCAAGCGAGGTTGGTATAAAGATACGAGGGCCTCATTAAACCACTAGGAGATCGACAAAAATATATTAATAACATTGAAAATATTGTTACTTCTAAGTTTAAAGAGAAATGTGGTGTGAGAAAGATTTAGAGGCTAAAGTAAATTTAAGATATTATAAGGAGGTCATCAACCCTACTCTAGAAGATCAAAAGTATCTCTTTGTTTTAACTCGTTCAAAGAAAAAAATTAATATAGCCAAGATAAGAACGAACTCTCATGAGCTCCATAGTGAAACATGCCATTGGGCAGTTCTTAAAACACCATGGGAGGAAAGGATTTGCCATCTCTGTGAGAATAGAAACATTGAAGATGAAAATCACTTTCTTTTAGAGTGCCCTACGTACACCCACATTAGATCTCAGTTTCATAATATTTGTTGCAATACCGACCTTCTTAGCATTTTAACTTGTAAAAATTATAGTGAGCTCGGGATGCTTCTCACCAAGCTCTTTGAGCATAGTAATACAATTTTTAAACAAACTAATTAATTGATTTCTTTAGGTCCGATAAACCAAGTTTGGTCTCAATGGACGTTAGCCATCATCTTCACATATATATAAAAAATATGTGTATTATTTATATAATATTTTGAAATCAATTTAAATAATATGTAAGAAAATATAAATTTAAAAATGAAAAAAATAATATATATATATATATATATATATATATATATATATATATTATATAATTTGTTTTCCAAATGAATGAAATAGTAAATACAAAAAGGCCTATGTATTTTAGAATTAAACCTACAACTTTTTATAAACTCTTAACCTCTAAAAAATGCAACCATGTTAGCCTTAGTCTTAATACCTTACTCTTTATAAAGTAATTTTTCGATAAAACTTAATTAACCTCTAGAAAGTACAACCATGTGAGATCCAAGTTATATAACTAGGTTAGCCCTTCATCTTAATACATTACTCTTTATGAGGTAATTTTTCAATAAATTGTAATTAACTTCTAAAAAGTACAACCATGGGAGCTCCAAGTTATATAATCTTAACCTTTAATCTTATACCTTACTCCTATAGTATGTAAACCCTAAACCCTTTAAATTCTTAAACAAAAAATTACAACACATAACTCTTAAGTATTATAATCCATAAACCCTTAAAACTAATATAACCTCTTTCTAATAACATTTTAAATCAATAACTTCTAAAATTTGGTGTTTTGAGGTTTTCTTCGTGGAATTATATAGGTTGATAAGCTCTATGGCTTGTAAATGGTATTCATAGTGCTTGAGCTTGAGAAGATTCATTTATGGAACAAGGCACTTGTTGTCCTCTCTAACGTTGGTTAGACATTGATGTAACACCCCGGTTTTGACCCCAAGGGTGATGGAAATGTAACACCCCGGTTTTGACCCTAGTTGCATTAAATTGTAAATGATATAAATATCATTATTTAATCATGGTGAGGAGTTCAAGGCAAAGGCCCCACCATCGATTTAGTGTTTTATGTCTCGACAATTAAAATCGATGTTGATGGTTATTGTGCTAGTCGATGGCACAATATAATTTTGGACATCATGTAAATATGCAATTTAATAAAAATACCCACAACTGGCTATGTCAATGTAACAAAATAGACAAGGGCACGATTTCACAAGGAATAGGGTGGGAAAATATTCAAACCCTTGAGTGAACAACATTGATCCAAATGTCAATGGGAGAACCCATAAAGCTATGAACTACCCATTTTGTCTTTAGAGCCCAATCATTTATTTCTTCCAAAAATTGGTTGAGGTAGTTAATTTCTTGGGATGGGAGGAGTATGGTAGTCAAATTCATATTGGGGAAGGCACCCACTTTTGGGAAAATGAATTTTAACTTGTGGGGCAAGTTATCACCCAGAAATTCATTACCCACCCATACGTTTTTCTCTCTCATGCAGCTGGAGCTCCTGTGCATTTCCCTTCACGTTTTCGGTAGTTTTCTTCATTTTCTCCATGGTTGGGAAGTCTTTTTTGGTAATTCTCAGTGGCTAGGCTTTCTACTTCATGTTTTTCTATTGTTTCCTCATTTACATGGTTGGGATATAAATTGAGCACATAGATCTGTAGACAAACACACAAGTCACAAAATATATCTCACAATTTACTCAACAATTGAAGAATGAAACCGTGCAAAAATGGCTTGCAACTGTGAATGCTTTCATTAATCAAAAGTAATTAGATAATAATTACAATGAAGTACAATGGATAAATAGCCACAAGCAATTTGAATGCACATGAGGAAATTCGAATTGATTACACTCTACTTGACTGTAGGTAACTAAGACCTTGTCTAAATCATTATAGGAGGACTCAATCGTTAACTGACCTTGTCTAAACCATCACCAGAGTTCATTGGAGTTCTAAAACAGAACTCAAGTGTTACATTCAGTGTTGACTCAGGTTAACTGACTGTGGTAGGTGAGAAATGCACCCCTCCTGCATGCGGCCATGCAATCCTAGTGCTAACTGAATGTAGAGGACTAAAACTGAATGTAACTGACTCCTAACTTAGCTTGACTAGTCACCAACTCAACTCAACTAACCTTGGTTGGTTTCAACACTCCCATTGGCTCCTAAATTGTAGGGATTGGTCTAGGAGGCTCCTAAACTGATGCATGCAAGTGCAATCAGTGGCAGTAGTCCTCAATTAGTGTTCCCCACACTTTAGTAACTGAAACATGTGCCCCAATTAGGCCAAGTGGACCCAATGGTGCTAGTGGCTAAAAATAGACTGGATGGACTCCCAATTTAGACATGACTCCTGATTTAGTGTTAAGAACCCATGTCAACCCCCCTCTTTATCTTGTTGGTATATTTTGTCGGACGCATATGCTTTGTAAGCCGTCCAATTAGTATGATGTATTATCCCACATTCATGGGGAGTAAGTAATAGTTGTTAAGTCATCCAGTTAATAGGTTTCATTATCCCACATTCATGTGGAGTAATAGTTGTTTAGATTAGACTTAGTAAATAAGTATGTGTTGAGGCTATTGAAAGCACCGAAGAGTTATTTTGTATTGAGCTTGCTCAAAGGAGGTTGCCCCCTCGAAATGGCCTGCGATCAATAAAATATCTTTTGTGCTCTAATATTTTTGCATTCTCATTGTTTATTGCAGGAGGTTCTCCACATCTGGTATCAGAGCACCTTCCTTAGCACAAGTGGGAATTTTTTTTTTCAAAAAAAAGGGAAAAATTGGGCGGTGAATTTCAGATCACTTTCTGAAACTTTATGCACACAATCAGAAGAAATAGGTTGCATATCTGAATTCCTCTTTCAAAAATACATAGTTTCAAAAAAACAATAATCTCATTTGGAGTCCTAAAAGTGGAGATATCCCGGATTTAAAATCAGCCATTTTTCAGAATTTCGATGATGACCGCGGAAGTTGTAGAGCGAAAATATTTTGACTGGGTGCCCAGATTTCTATTCCGATTTCGTGGGTAGAAGTAGAGTGGTTGTTCCAGTTCTGGAAACAGGCTATAATAGTGATTCTGAGCAATCTAGATTGGGTTATGTTTGTTTTAAAAGTTTTCGTCTCAAAACCCTAGCTCTATTTACGGGTTTTTGAGCATTGGGTGGAATTTCTACCACATTTTTTTTGGCACTGTGATTATTGTAGTAGTTCTTCTTCTTGCAACAATAATTTTCATTCAGATTAGGGAATACACCCTATCCGCTTAACTGTGGGGATTACTTGGGCATAGCCCTAAAACTCATTGTGAGGAGTACCACAGGAACATCAAAGTAGTTGGCCATTGAGAGGACCTGCCAAGCGAAAAGGGCAATGACCCCCACCATATTGACTAGATTCCCATCCGTGAGGAAAACCAAACAGCTGCCGTTTTTGGCCAAGCGGTTAGCAGTTTTACCTATGCCGTGAAGTGAGGGGTACTGCCCCAATACTCAAGCCAGAGACAGCCTTGGTGGTCGAGTGACTACCTTTGAACCAATAGGAAGCCAATTATACTTGGGGTCCATCTTTATTTATAGTTGATAACATGCAGAATTTCAAAATTGTCATAGATTATTTACTCCATTTCCTATTGATAAAATGCAGCTTCTAGCACTGCCACAAACCACAGATCAGTTCTTCAGAAAAAACAAAAAAAAACAAAAAACAAAAAAAATGTATAAATTTTTGTTTTTCATCCATTTCTTCTTGATTTAGCTCTGTTTCCCTTGAAATTTCACTGTTACCCCCGTAATACCATTCTGCATATTCCTTCATTGAGGACCCTATTCCCAATTTCACTTCCTCAAGGCCAAAATTCCATAAAGTTTGTCATAACTTCTTTGATTCTCACCCAATCACCTTCAAATTTTTCCATAGTGTTCCTTTTCCAATTCTGCTTCCTTGTCCCTCTCTGACAATTTTTTCAATTCCTTCATCCCACCTCTGAAATTCACATTTTCTTCTTCTTGTCCCTAAAAAAGTGTCCAAAACCCCGTAAAACCCCAACTACCCCCCCAAATTTTTCCCAAATAAAAAATCTTATTTTCTAAAACTGTCTCCATTTTTGCTTTTCTACCCTTACCTTATAAAAAAACAAAAAAAAACCTGCTTATGGTTGTTACCCACGCTGGAGCAAATAAACAAATGGAAGAAGAACTTGCCGCCATCAAGTCCAAACTTGAGGATCTAGATCAAAAAATTCTTGACCTCAATCGTCACCATTCACCCATGGACAACCGCTGCCAGCCTGATTCTTTTGTAGACACTGGGTTCTTAGTGTTTAGCCATTACCACGAGCCGAAGCTGGATTTTCCTCACTTCAATGGTGATGATTCGACTGGAAGGATTTATAGGGCAGAACAATATTTCAGTCTGCATAAAACTTTTGATTTCAATAAAGTCTCCCTTGCATCCTTTCATTTGGAACATGAAGCACTTCAATGGTTCCATTGGTACATCAAGGCTCATGCCGAGCCAAACTAGACAGAATTTTCCCAATTCCTCTTGCAGCGATTTGGTCCTAGTGATTTTGATGACTTCACAGGAGCACTCACCAAAATTCACCAAACTGGCACTGTGCGGGAATATCAAACAGAATTTGAGAAACTAGCCAATCACACTGAGGGATTTCCTGAT
The DNA here is from genome assembly GCA_001517045.1 of Pseudotsuga menziesii. Lineage (NCBI taxonomy): Eukaryota > Viridiplantae > Streptophyta > Pinopsida > Pinales > Pinaceae > Pseudotsuga > Pseudotsuga menziesii. The sequence goes on along the minus strand of LPNX010849513.1, from coordinate 1,048,780 downwards.
GCATTCTACCTTAGTTGTTTTATCAGTGGTTTGAAGGATGCAATACGCTCTGAGGTTAAAATTTTCTGCCCCCGCACAATGATGGAAGCCCACAGGTTGGCTAGGCTAGCAAAGGACAAGATCCAGGCTCAACAATGCTCCAAATCCACTCTTGTTCCATTCAGACCTATGGTTCCTCAAAGAACCCAAAATCTTCCAGCTCCTAGAACCACTCCTATTAAGCATTTGTCTGAAGAAAAGATGCGGGAACGTCGAGAAAAAGGGCTTTGTTATAATTGTGACGATAAATTTACCTGAGGACATAGATGTGTTGAGAAAAAGCTCTATCTCTTGGATGTGGATTCTCCACCAGCACCTGAAATTTTTTATGATGCTCAGGATCCCACTGATGATGATGGTGACATTCAACAACTTCTTTCTCCAGAGGACCAACCAGAGATATCTCTCCATGCCTTAGCCGGAGTCACCACACCACAAACTATGCGGGTCAGAGGGTTCTTCAAAAAAATCCCTCTTACAATACTCATTGACTCTAGTAGCACTCACAACTTCATTGACCCGAGGATCGCCAAATAGGCTGATTGTTTCATCCATCCTTGCTCCTACTTTGAAGTCATGATTGCCAATGGTGGCACCTTACCTTGCAAATGGAAGTGTTGTAATGTGCACATATCTATGGGGAATTATAACTTGCGCTCTGACATGTTTTCCTTGACCTTAGGTGGATGTGATGTGGTTTTGGGTGCTTAATGGTTACACACACTTGGACCCATTTTATGGGATTTTGTTGAATGTTGGATGCAATTTTCAATTAATGGTACCAAACACACATTGCAGGGCTTACAACCAGGGTCTCTTAGCCTCATCAGTTTGCATCGTATGGAAAATCTTCTTAAGAAAATTTCACATGGTTTCATCGCTCAACTCCATTTCATTCAGATGCAACCTTCAGCAGTCTCAACTACTCCCTTGGTTCTTTCATTCCGATGCACCTTTCAAATGCCTTGTTTTTACAAGCTCTTCACTCTTGAGCGTGATGCTTACGACAATGGACTTGGGGTTGTCCTCTTTCAATATGAACATCCCATTTCCTTCATTGACCAATGCACTTCTGGAAATAATTTATCCACCTCTACATATGAGAAGGAAATTATGACTATTTTGCACATAGTACAGAAGTGGTGGCCATCCCTCTTAGAGAATCCTTTCGGTATCAGGACTAATCACCAGAGTTTGAAATATTTCCTGGAACAATGGGTCTCATCCCCAACGCAATAGCAATGGGTTCTCAAACTCAGGGATTATGACTATAATAAGGCTCGGGACAATATTGCTGTGGATGCTCTTTTCCACACATTTGATGCCCATGTTTCTCTTTCAATTATTTCTATGCCTCTTCCAACTTGGTTACACTCTCTTCAGCAAAGCTATGTTAATGAATCCTCATTATCTGAATTCATCCATTAGTTGGCCAGTCACCCTTCTGTGGCACCGTATTCCTCTTGGGATGGATTTTCTTTGAGATACAAGTGTCATCTAGCTCTTCCCCAGAGCACAATCCTTAAACATGCGGTATTTTATGAACTCCATGCTTCTCCATCGGTAGCGCACTCTGGGTTCATCAAAACATATGAGCTGGTGTGCCGTAACTTCTTTTGGAAGGGGGTGCAACCCGAAATTCAACATATGGTTGCTGAATGTGTTCCTTGTCAGCACCACAAGGGTGAAACTACACTCCATCCATATATCACCTCTTCAATCGCACAAATTTTCATGGCCCAAATATTCCTTCTTCATGGAATCCCTTATTCCATTGTCTCAGATCGCAACACAACTTTCACAAGTCATTTTCGCCTCCCTGACATCAAACTGCATATGAGTTCAATTTATCACCCACCAATAAAGGGTCCGACTATAGTCGTCAACAAATATTGGGAAACTTATCTTTGTTGTTTCATCTCTGAAGAACAACATCAGTGGGAATAGTGGCTCCCTCTCACTGAATGGTGGTGCAATAATTCCTACCATACTGCATCTAAAATGACTCCATATGAAGCAGTCTATGGTCACGCACCTCCAGTACTCCTCCCATCCACCCCACATAGTTCACCAGTTCAGGCAATTGACATGGTTCTTCAAAACCGACATCAGATTCTTCACCTCCTGTAGGACAATCTTCACCTGACAAGAGCCCACATGAAACAATAGGTTGATCAACACCATTTTGAGTGCACTTTTCAAGTTGTTGATATGGTTTTTCTTTGTCCGCAGCGTTACAAGCAATCCTCCGTGAAAGACAAAGGGCATCAAACACTCGCTCCAAAGATCTCTGGCCCATATCTAGTTCTTCAAAAGATTGGGTATGTTGCTTATAAATTGGCACTTCCTCCTTCTCGCATTCAGCAAGTGATCAGCGCCAACATCAGCGCACAAATTGTTTTACCAGAATGGGTTACTGAAGGATCCATCATTTTGAAGTCGGAGGCCATCCTCAATAAGCGCACTTGTCAGCTTCTCTCTCGGTCCATCACAAAGGTCTTCAATTCAGTGGCCCAACATGCAACCATAGGATGCTACATGGGAACCCCTCCTTCAGATTCAACAGTTGTTTCCACATCTAAAGCTTTGAGGACAAAGCTTTTTCTAAGATGGAGGGGATGTTAAGAACACGTGTCAACCCCCTTCTTTATTTTGTTGGTATATTTTGTCAGACACATATGCTTTGTAAGTTGTCCAATTAGTATGATGTATTATCCCACATTGATGGGGAGTAAGTAATAGTTGTTAAGTTGTCGAGTTAATAGGTTTCATTATCCCACATTCATGTGGAGTAATAGTTGTTTAAATTAGACTTAGTATATAAGTATGTGTTGAGGCTATTGAAAGCACCGAAGAGTTATTTTGTATTGAGCTTGCTCAAAGGAGGTTGCCCCCTCGAAGTGGCCCGCGATCAATAAACTATCTTTTGTGCTCCAATATTTTTGCATTCTCATTGTTTATTGCAGGAGGTTCTCCACATTTAAACATATGACCAAATTTAACAAGGGAGGATTAATAATCCTAATATGGAAAATCCATTTTTGTATTGCTAAGTGAATGTGCTCTAGAGATTCACGATTTGGGGGTTTTAAGAGGTCATTTTTGTCTCCCTCATGCAACTGAAGCTACCTATGTGTTTCCCTTCACATTTTCTGCAATTTTCTTCTTTTTCTCCATGGCCGGGAATTCATTTTTGTGTTGCATAGTGAATTGGAGAGGAGACTCACAATTTTGGGTGTTTGTTGAGGCCATTTTTTTGGTAGTTCCCATAAACGTTTTCCAAATTCGTATTGCTCACGCAGGGTTTTTTTCCCCATTTACCATTTTTTATTTTGGTTCCCAGGATGTTTTTGTCCATACTGTTCGGGTACACAGGGTACTCCCAAAAGACCAAACACCTAGAGAAACCACTTCACACAAACAGATCACAAATGAAAACACCGATGTTTGTCACATGGTTAAAACCCTCAAGAGGCAAACAGTCCACGGCCCTAGCTAAATAGCTATTTGGAGCAATTTATTATGCAAAATAAAGAAAGTTACATGAGCTTCTCATAATCGATCAACTAGCCAAGGACCCTCCATGCTCTTTAAATAGAGATCATGGACCAATCGGGTGTTAAGACACAGATCAATGGTAGGTATGATCTAAGAGAAGTTGAACCGTCGGATCAGTTTATGTCTAGAGCATATCGTGACCATTGGATTAGAATATTTAAAAATACATACTAATGCATACTAAAGAAACATACTTTACCTAATGGATATATTACACAAGTTGATCTTAACTAACTCCTAAGTGTCTAAATATCCTAACATCCCCCCTTAAGAACAACTTGGGATAGGATTAAAGGATTTACAAAAGTAACGCTATTAGGAGAAGGAAGGAGGCATTATAGCCTATCCCCCCTTAAGGACACATTCCTGAACTCCTAACATAGATTGAAGTTTAGAAAAATTTGATTCTGTAAGAGACTTGGTGAAGATGTCTGCAACTTGATCATCTGTAGGGAAATAGAGCACTTCAATAACACGATCATGAACAAGATTTCTGATGAAGTGTATGTGTAGCTCAATGTGTTTGCTGCACTGATGTAGAACTGGATCTTTAGCAAGCTTGGTGGCACTTTGATTGTCGCACCAAAGTGGAGTAGGCTGCTGCTGCTTGAATACAAACTCTGAAAGGCACTGTCGAAGCCGTAAAGCTTCTTGACTGGCATTAACTGCGACTCGATATTATGCTTCTACTGAAGAAAGAGAAAGAGATTGTTGTTTATTACAAGCCCAAGTGACAGGTCCAGATCCCATACTGAAAACATAACCTACAGTAGAGTTTCGATCATCAAGATCGTCGGCCCGATCTGAATCAGTGAAACCAACCAACAAAGATTCCCCCCTGTACTGTAATGAATCCCAAACTGAATTGTACCTCGAATATATCAAAGTATTCTTTTTTATGCTTTCCAGTGACTTTCATGAGGTGTTTGCATATAACATGAAACACGACCAACGACAAAGGAAAGGCTAAGACGGGAATGAGTCAAGTATAAGAGACTACCAACAAGTTGACGATACAAGGTGGCATATACTTCAGGGGAAGTACAAGTGGCAGAAAGTTTGACTCTAGACTAGAAGGGAGAAGGGGCTAGTTTACAATCTTTCATGTGGAAGCGACGAAGAAGGTCACAAGAATACTTAGACTGGGAAAGAAAGATTCCTTCTTTGGTTTGCAAGACTTGGAGACCAAGAAAATAATGCAAATGTCCTAAGTCTGACATTTCAAAATTGTGCTTAAGACTGGATTTCACATGGGTTATAAGTTTAGGATCACTACCAGTAAAGATAAGATCATCAACATAAAGAACAAGTATGATGAGATAGTTTCCTACTTTCTTGGTATAGACATTGGGGTTAGAATAGCATCTAGAAAAACCAGTGTCAAGGAGAAAGCTATCCATTTTGGCATACCAAGCTCTAGGAGCTTGCTTAAGGCCATATAAGGATTTCTTAAGGAGACAGATAAGGCTATAGTTATCCTGAACATATCCAAAAGGTTGTTCCATGTAAATTTCCTCCTGTAAATCACCATGTAAAAAGGCAGACTTGACATCCATTTGATGGACTTCCCAGTTATGTAAGGCGGCAAGGGAAAGAATAAGGCATATGGAATTCATTTTTGCGACAGGAGAAAATGTTTCATTGTAGTCAATCCCTTCAACTTGGGAAAAACCTTTGGCAACTAACCTTGTCTTAAGTCTTTCAACACTTCCATATGATGCATACTTAGTTCTATAGACCCATTTACATCTGACAAGTTTTCTTCCTGTTGGAAGAGGAACAAGATCCCAAGTATCGTTCGCCATTAAGGAACAATATTCTTCATCCATAGTTGCATCCCAATCTGGATTTCCTGAAGCTTCTGCAAAAGTTTCTGGATCATGATTCTTGGAAACTTGAGCCAAAAGAGAAGAGGCTCACTGAAACTACGAACATGTTTGATGTTGATCTCTAGGATCGCCAACAAGATCACCAGCTGCTTCACATGTTGAACGGACCCATTGAGGAAGCATTGGTGCTGGTGCAACTGGAGGAAAATGAGCAGGTAGAGGTGTATTTTCATCCTCATTGTCATCATTAGAAATTGGGCTTGAAACTTGTCAAAGAAGTTGGAAGAAGAAGAAGAAGGCACAATCACCGAATCATGCTTGTAGGCCAAATATGGAACACCCGCCAAGTTAGGCTCGCAGGTCAAGAGATTTTCATCAAATTTAACATCTCTTCTAATGATTATATCATGAGAATGTGGTTGAAGAAGTCTATAACCTTTTATATCTTCTAAATATCCAACAAATATGCACTTTTCAATTTTAGGCTGCAATGCTTTCCATTTTTCATCCAAAATGTGAGTCCATGCTTCACAACCAAACACACGAAAAATGACTTACATCTGGTTTAATTTTACTCCATGCTTCTTCTGGTGTTACACCTTGTAAAACTTTAGTTGCTGTGAGATTAACTATATAATTTGCACAATTTATGGCCTCATCCCAATATTGAAGACTTAGTCCCTTAGATTGGATCATACAATTTGCCATTTCTTTTAAAACTGCGGTTCTTTTGTTCAGCTACACAATTTTCTTGTGGTGTATATGGAAGAGTGTGTTGTTGTTGGATTCCTTGTTTAGTGCAGAAAATAGTGAACTTTTTGTTAACATATTCTCCTCCATTGTCAGATCTTAACTTAATAATTTGATGACCATATTACTTTTCAACAAGGACCTTGTAGGCCAAGAACATGTTAAATACTTCGCTCTTAAGTTTTAGGAAGTAAACCCATGTGTGTCTGGAGTAGTCATCAATGAAAGTTAAGAAATATTTGAAACCAGAAAAGGAAGCAGATGGAAGAGGGCCACACAAGTTACTGTGCACAAGCTCCAAGGGAACCCAGGTGTGTCAAGAGGCACGTTTGTCAAAACTATCCCAATGATTTTTTTTGAGTACACAACCAGAACAAACACCATCCTTGCAAGATACCATAAAAATACCAGTCACCATATTGTTTTTACATAGTTGTTTTAATGAGCGATAATTTAAGTGACCAAATCACTCATGCAAAGGTTTGCTCAAGTTATCACTATGAGCAACAAAAGCTAAAGGAAAAGGTGATGACCCAAAGTTGTTAAATTTGTACCACCTGGTAATATCATCAACAGTTCTAGTAGCAAGGACATTTTGAGGATTTTTAAAATTCTTGATTATAACTTGGTGAGCTGTAAACGTCATAGTTTTACCTTCACCTGAATGAGTAATTTGATAGACTGATAACAAATTGCAGGAAATTTTTGGAACACATAGTACATCACTGAAATGACCATTTTCTACTAGAACTATTCCAGATCCTACAACACTTAGAGATCTATCATCACCAACAAATATTTGTTTGGTGTTACATTCATGCATAGTAGAAAAGATGGCTTGATCCTTAGCCATATGATAAGATGCTCCATAATCAATGAGCCATTCATTTGAAGTAGAAGAAGAAGATGCAATATAAGAGTAACCAGAAGCACAAAGTGCATGTCCATGAGAGGTAGATTCTAAAGACGAATATAGGCTGATGTGGTGCTTCTTCATTGTTGCTTCCAAGGCTGCCATCTTCTTCAAACACTTAGATTCATCATGATTATATTTTCCACAAAAATTGAAATGACACTCAGTCTTCTTTCCTTTTGACTTGGATCCTTTGTCATTTTTTAAAGAAGGAGTTGTCTGAGAGGGTTTGGGACCCTTGTTGTTTGGCTTATTATTGCGAAAATTCTATTTCTTGTGAGGCTTGGACTTTTCTTTCTGTTGGGACAATAAGGCTTTCCCAGATATATCTGCATTATTAATTATTCCAAGATGAATGGGCTTATCTTGCTCTCTAATTAAGGAATCACAAAAGGATTCAAGACTAGGCTCTTGATAGCTAGCTGCAGTCAAGGATTCTTTCATGGAGTAGAATGTAGATACAAAAATAGAATATGCAGGTCCAAGTTTTTAAAGAATATGATAAATAAATTGTTTGTCATCTTTCTTAATCTTGCATTCTTCACATAAGAGTCTAAGAGTTTTATACTTAGATAAATAGTCTTGAATGAATGAAAAATCACTTGGATTCAAAGAAATCAACTCATTCTCAAGTTGATGACCTCGAATTTCATTATGTTTACCAAACTCAGATTCCAACTTTTCCCAAGGTTTATCAGGTTCATCAATTTCAGATATGTGGAATCGTAAATCAGTAGAGATTGACATCCCAATCAATCCACGAGCTTCATCACATCTATTTTCCCATTTAATTTTCTTATCATCATCAGTGGGTTCTGTTTCTTTCTCTGAGGTAATTCTGAAATGTCCCCTACTTCGTAGAACAACCTCCATGCAAGATTTCCATGAGAAATAGTTAGAACTTGTAAGTATAATATCACAAGGGGCCGCCATACTGTAAACTAATGGCTGAAAGAATAGACACTAACTTTATGGATGTAAAGAGCTTGAAAAATGAGGCCGTTTATAAAAAAACAGCACTGAAAATTGATTCTGGATGATGAAGTTATGCTTGATCAAAGAAAATGTTTAAGATGTCCCCGATAGTGACGTGGCAGATATTAACTTGACCAACTAAAAAAAGAATACCCTTCTTCCCAAGATGAACCTTTGACAATCACTTACAATAAAGTTGCCTTTTAAGTGAATCACTTTTGTAAAATAAGTGATGTTCACTTTTACAATAATGTTAATTTTAAATAGTGCGGCAATAAATTAAAATACTTAAGTGACTCATTTTTTATTTTATTTTATTTAAGTGAGATGCACTTTTACAATAAGTAACTTGAAAATAGAAATTGCATGCACTAAAAAGTAACTAGATAAGACTGGAACTCAAGACTTATCAAGAAATAAAGCAACCTTGAACCAAGTGAGCTAAGTTTAAAAGGTACATAAAACAATGGAAAGAGATAGGAGGTTTTTTTTTTTTGTTACTCTTCTCTCTCGTTTTCCGTGTTTTTCTTTTCTTCCTGCAAACCAAAAAAAAATGAAAAAACAAACAAAAAAAATTCACACTATGGGTGGGGTTAGATCTTGGTTAGCTTACCCAGAAAGTCTCCATTTTCAAGTTTTCTCGTTGTTTATGATTTGTCGTGATCGCACAAGGTGCACGACAAAGAGCATATGTAGCCGAGAATACAAGAAAAAAATTTTCCCTTACTGTTTCTGATTTGCCGCAATCGCGCAAGATGCATGACAAAGAGCATACATAGCCAAGGAAGGAAACAGTCTGAGACTAAAACAGTAAAGATCTAATAATAAAACTGATAAAATATGAGAGATTTAAAAAAATAAAACAAATCCGTCACTCTAACATTACACCTTTAGATTTCTCGAAATGGGTGTTTCTGGATCAAACGAAAATGGGTTTTTATGAAACAAAAAATATTTCCCAATGGAAACGACACTCCAAAAGCAATGGAATAGCTCCCACAGCCCACAAATGCATAGAAACTCCAGAACTAGAAACCCTTTTAAATTTTTTGCAACACCAGTTCCAGATCTTGATCAAAACCGAAAGAGATTCTTCATAAATGCTCTAATACCATGTTCGGGTACACAAGGTACTCCCAAAAGACTGAACACTTAGAGCAACCACTTCACACAAACAGATCATAGATCAACACATCGATGTTTGTCACGTGGTTAAAACCCTCGAGAGGGAAACAGTCCACGGCCCCAGCCAAATAGCTACTTGGAGCAATTTATTATGCAAAAGAAAGAAAGTTACATGAGCTTCTCATAATTGATCAACTAGCCAAGGACCCTCCATGCTCTTTAAATAGAGATCATGGACCAATCAAGTGTTAAGCCACAGATCAAGGGTAGGTATGATCTAAGAGAAGTTGAACCGTCAGATCACTTTATGTCTAGAGCATATCGTGACCGTCGGATTAGAATATTTACAAATGCATACTATTGCATACTAAAGAAACATACTTTACCTAACGAATATATTACACAAGTTGATCTTAACTAACTCTTAAGTGTCTAAATATCCTAACACATACCCAACACTTGTGTTTTGTTGTTCTGTAAATCCTTGCTTTGATATGAACCGTTAGGAGTGGAAGAGGCCAAAATTGGCTTGATAAACTTATTGAAGAGAGGAAACTCATAGAGATATCAAGAGGGGCTGTTTATTCTTCTATGCACACCCTGAAGAGCATTGGAAGGGAAGGTATGGCCTGAGGGACTATATAGCAGTGAAAGTGATACTTCCTTGTGTTGGGTGTGTAGGTATTGTGGAGGCCAAGCCATATCTTGTGTAGGTGTTCATAGCTCTGTGGTTGAGCTCACTAGCTTAACAATTTTCCTTTCCACTGCCTTAACATCCTAATAAAACCAATTGTGTTTGGCTTGACTGAGTTTTGATGTGTATTAAGCTATGTGTCAGCCTATTGTTCCCTAGTTACTTGTGGAAATCATTCTCAGCTCAAGAGTGGCAATTGTGATGAGAGATTGATGAGCACACTGGCTTATGGTTGGATGGAACATCGCAGCGATATAACTAGTTGCGGGACAACTTCTTTTCTAGATAAGTATTTCTTATGTATTTAAGTTCTGCAATTATATTTGTTTAATGAACACTATGAACATGATGAATGTGTTGAAATGTATTTGCATCTGTGTATGTTTTTATCTCAATGCATTCGTTTTTATGTTCATGGGGCTAGATTGTCGGGTTTGACATAGCAGCAGTGTACTTGTGTCCTCTCCATCGAGTAGAGGGGAGTGGATGCGACAATTGATATATATTCTTTGTTGACATCTAACCTAGTGATGGTGTCCATATCCCACTTAGATGTGAATGATACCATATAAAGTTCATGTGTTGATTTGAGGAGTCTTTCATGGTGCTTGATCCCAATAAGCAATTTTTAGCAATGGAGGTTATGTTTTCGCTCCCTTAACAATGGTTTAGGACTTGAGTCACATCCATGATGCCTAATACCTCTCAATAGTACCCATATTTAACTTGAATCCTAAATACTTAATGGAAATGAATCATGGGTATTATGTATTATTCATAGGTCTTAAGCCCAAGATAGTCCAATTATGAATTAAGGTCATTGTTCCCCCCTTTAACCATGTTTATGTTGGAATATTAAAAATCCACTCCATACTTAGGATATATTTTATTAGTCTTTTCAATTAATTTACTAGGTGTTAGACTAGGTAGTGTAAAATTATCAATTCCACAAGATCTTCAGGATGAATTGAAATTTATTGTGAAAGAAGAATGAAGGAACATGAATTACAGTGTTAAAATTCATAAACATGCATAGTGAAATTCATGAGACAAGAGGAAAAAATTTGATAGCATAAACTGGACATAATCATCATTAATATGTATGTAATGTTGATGTAATTGTAACTTCAGAATGTATTCACTTGTATTTCTTATCTATTGTAACCCGATGTTTATTCCGGGATGTACTTGTGTTATGTCATGCCTCGATGTTCCTATCGAGAGGATCTATAATGTAAACAAGTCATGTCAAGTCATTGCAGGTAACCCTCCTATTGTCTAAGGGTTAAAGTCCCTGCAGTTCCGGGGCACTAGGGTTAATAAACTCTCCTAGAGAGGTTGGCCCTAGTAGGGTTTTAGCCATGTCGAGAATTAGTACAAATAGAGATTTGGCCTCTCTATTTAACACACACTCATCCACACTCAGTTGTAGCGCATAGTTGAGGAAGAGAAAGACACTGGGGAAAGGAAGAAAGAGGTTACTGCTGTCAGGAGATCATCTTACTATTTTTGGGTTTCACTTTAGTGATGATTCTATCTCTGAGGAAGTTGCGGGGTTTTCTCCATTTACAGTTTCCCTGAGGAAAAACACTGTGTTCATTGTCTCTTGTGTTTGATTGTTGTGCTTGTTGTTCTCTCAGTTAAAGATCCTAATGAAATGCTAGCTTAATGTTTAAAATCTAACATGGGATTAGAGCTAACCTGAGAAGAAGACACTATGCAGATATGGGAACTAGGGCTTCCTATTTTGTGGATCTCTCTCCACATATTTTTAGCAAAATTAGGGTGGAATAACTCTCCTCCCTAGGGTGCATCTTTTTGTCGAAGCAGAATCCAATTCTAAGGTTTAGGGCTTTTCACAGAAGAGAAATTTTTCAGTGATCGCAGGCTTGGATTGATATCCTCCACAAAATCGAAGTCAAGGATCAAATTGAAAGCATTTGGTTGGACAGAACTCTAGAAAAGAAAAACCCTAATCTAATCTTGAACCAGCACTGCAGGATTTCAGCCCCAAATCCATATCCGACATCTTGACCTGGTAAGATCTAAATATTTTCTATTTCCATTTGAGGGTCTCAATTAAGATGTCTCATCATACTAAGCTTGATGAAAAGCTAGAGGGAGCTGATAACTTCCAAGCCTGGAAGTATAGGATCTCCCTAGTCCTGGAAGAAAATGAGTTGGACTCCTACATCCATGAGGAGGTTCCATTTCCAGAGGGAGATGAGGCCAAGGCCTTACATAAGAAGAAATTAGTTATGGCAAAGATGATCATTACATATTCTATCAAGGATAACCTCATTCCACAGGTGTCCTCCCTCAAGACACCTAAAGCCATGTTTGATGCCCTAACCAAACTATTTGAAGGAAAGAACATGAATCAAAAGATCACTCTAAGGAACCAGTTGAAGAATGTCAAGATCCAGAATAAGGAGACCATCCAATCATAATTCACAAGGGTCTCCCAGATCAAAGAACAACTAGAAGCTGTAGATGAAGAAGTGGAGAAGCTAGAATTTGTGATGACAACCTTGAATGTCCTCCCTAGGTCATGGGATTCTTTCATCCAAGGAATCTGTGCTAGAAAGAAGTTGGTCAAGTTCAGCAGAATATGGGAAGAATTTTATCAAGAAGAATCTTGGATAGCAGCTCGAGAAGAAAAGATTGGAACTGAAGATCAAGCTCTCACAATACACTCCAAGAAAGGAAGAAAGGAAAATCATCATCACCAAGGTAAGCATTCTCATCAAAAAAATAATGTTATTAGAAGGGATTCATCTAGACTCAGATGTTATACATGCGATGAAATAGGACACTTTGCTATAAATTGTCCCAAGAATAAGAATGGATCCAATAAGAAGAGGAAATCCAAAAGAATACATCATGCTCACACTACTGAGGATGATGATCCTCTAAGGAAGAGAGTAAAACAAGAAAGTGAAGACTTTTCAGGTGAAGATGAATATGTTCTGATCTCTGCACTCATGGGAACTATCACTCATGGAAGCAAAGATTGGCTTATTAACAGTGGGGCTTCCAAGCACATGATAGGTTTCAAGGAATCCTTTTAGAAACTATTTGAACATAATTAACCCCATAAGGTGAAGCTTGGGGATGACTACCAATATCCCATAAAGGTAGTGGTGAATCCTCCTACAATCTAGACTCCAGAAATTATAAAAATAAAGGATGTCTTGTTTGTACCAGGACTGAAGAAGTATCTTTGATCCATATCAGCATTGGATGCAAAAGGAACGAGGGTTGCATTTGTAGATGGCCAAGTCCTCATGTGGCCAAAAGGAAAGACTATTTATGATTCAATAGTGATTGGAGAACAAGAAGGAGGTTTCTACAAGATGAAGGGCCGTCTAGAACAAGCTATGGTCCATGACACAGTAGAGCCAAATGAACTTTGGCACAGAAGGCTTGCACATGTGCATTACATAGCACTACCACTTGCAAGCAAAGCTGTTGAAGGTCTTCCATAAATTCAAGAAAAACATGAAGGGGTCTGCAAAGGATGTGCGAAAGGAAAGAACACAAAGTAGACATTTCCAAGTAGTGAAAGCAAAGCAAAAGGAATCTTGGAAATCATCCACTCCGATGTATGTGGACCAATGTCATCAAGATCACTAAGCGAGTATGTATACTATGTTTCTTTCATTGATGACTTTTCTAGGAAAACGTGGATTTACTTCATGAAGAACAAAGATGAAGTTTTCAGCAAGTTCAAGGAATTCAAAGCCTTGATCGATAATCACAAAGAAAAGAAGATCAAGACTTTTCGATCAGATAATGGCAGAGAATTCACATCAAATGAATTCAAAGACTTATGCAAAGAATCAGGGATTAAGAGGGAGTTGTCCACTCCTTGCAATCCACAACAGAATGGGGTTGCATAAAGGAAGAATAGAACCATCATGGAATCCACAAGTGCAATGCTTCATGATCAAGATCTTCCTATGCATCTATGGGAAGAAGCTGCTAGAACAATGGTGTATGTATAGAACCGTACTCCACATAGAGTAATCGAGAACAAGACTCCTGAAGAAGTATTCTCCAGAAAGAAACCAAAAGTCATCCATCTCAGAATATTCGACTGTCCAATGTACATGCACATTCCAAAAGAAAAGAGAACTAAACTAGATCCTTTAGGAAAGAAGGGTATATTTGTGGGATACTTTGAAAGCTCGAAGGCATACAGAATATACTTCCCAAGATATAAGAAGATCGACATCAGTAGGGATGTAACATTTTTTGAAGACACAGCTTACAACAAATCCAGAAAGAGACCTGCTGAAGATACTGAAGAAGGAGAAGCTCCAAGAATTCATGATACAACCATGAATGAATAAATTCAAGAAGAAGATCGAGAATTTGAAGAACCACAAATTCCTGTAGATCCACCTCAAGAGAAGAATCCTCACAAGAGGAAACCTGCTTAGGTACGAAAAATTATCCAAGGTGCAGAAAGATATGGGGCTCCAGAAGAGAATCACAGAGAAAGGAAGAGAACTAGATCTTGCTCCAGATATGTAGATTTACTATGTGAATTTATCAATGAAGAACCTTCTAGTTATGAAGAAGTGGTAGAATAGAAATAATGGAAGGATTCTATGATCGAAGAGGATCAATCGATCATGAAGAACGATGTTTGGGATGTTGTCGCAAGACCAGAAGGGAAGTCAGTTGTAACTTCCAAATGGATCTACAAGATCAAGCATGTTGTATATGGTAGCATAGAGAAATATAAGGCAAGATTCGTGGCGTGGTTTCTCACAAAAAGAAGGAATAGACTATGAAGAAACCTTTGCACCTATAGCCAGATACACTTCCATAAGATCAGTACTTTCTTTGGCTACATTAATGAAATGGAAGATACACCAAATGGATGTCAAGACCGCTTTCTTGAATGGTGTAGTGGAAGAGAAAGAGTATGTAGAATAGCCACTCTATTTTGAGACACATGACAGGGAGTCTCATGTGTGCAGATTGAAGAAAGCCCTGTATGGTTTGAAATAGGCACCCAGGACATGGTATGACAGAATTGACAATTTTCTATCCAGTTTGGGATTTACCAAGAGTAAAGCAGATTCCAACCTTTACTACAAAGTTGAAGATGGCAACCCAGTGATGCTTCTACTATATGTAGATGATTTATTTGTAATAGGTATGGATGGGTTGATTGCTGATACGAAGAGAAATCTTGCTACCGAGTTCGAAATGAAGGACTTGGGTATGATGCATTTTTTTCTAGGCATGGAAGTGTGGCAGAATGTGGATGGAATCTCCCTCGGACAAGGGAAGTATGCAGTAGATATCCTGAAGAGGTTTGGGATGATGGAATGCAAGTCCATGACCACACCTATGGCATCAAACATGAAGCTATTGAGTGATGCTTCATCAGAAGCGGTTGATGCTACGATGTATCGTCAGATGATTGTGTCCTTAATGTTCTTGATGAACACGAGACCAGACATTTGCTTTGCTGTGAACACCTTGACCCATTTCTTAACAGATCCGAGACATGTTCACTTGATTGTTGCAAAGCATATTCTGAGGTACCTGAGGGGTACAATTGATTATGGGCTCAAGTACAAGGAGAATCAGAAGATTAACCTAGAGGGTTATGTTGATTTAGATTGGGCAGGTAGTGCCATCGATAGGAAGAGCACTTCAGGGTGTTGCTTTAGTATGGGATCAGGTGTGATCTCTTGGTTTAGCAGGAATTAATCCTATATGGCACTGAGTATAGCTAAAGCGGAGTATGTCGCAGCTTGTTCAGCTAGTTGTGAGGCAGTATGGCTACGGAAGCTACTGTCTGATTTATTTGACCTCCAGATGGATGCTACTTGTATACATTGTGACAACCAAAGTTGTGTGAAGTTGTCAGAGAATCCAGTTTTCCATGACAAGTCGAAGCATATCGAGATCAAGTTTCACTATATCAGGGATATGGTGCAAAGAGGAGCAGTGAAGCTCCAGTATGTTGCGACAGAGGAACAAATAGCCATTGTATTGACGAAGCCATTGGCTAGGGTGAAGTTCAAGTACTTTAGGGAGAAGCTTGGTGTTCTCCATATCGAGGTTTCCTCCAAGAAAAAATGATGAGACCCATATCCATTCTGACATGGTGAGAGGATTGGTTCCTTCCATGGTCAGATGTAAGGGCTAAGCCATTCTATCATGGTGAGAGGATTGGTTCCTTCCATGGTCAGATGTAAGGGCTAAGCCATTCTATCATGGTGAGAGGATTGGTTCCTTCCATGTCAGATGTGAGTGCTGAGCCATTTTGATGTGACTATAGGATTGGTTCCTACATGATCAGAAGTAAGCGTTGAATGCCATTCTGGGAATGGAGGCGTTTGGTCAGTTATGAGGTAGCTCAGTCTGGGACTGGGTGCCATTTTGATATGACTGTAGGATTGGTTCCTACAAGATCAAATGTGAGTGCACGCCTTTTTGAACATGCATGTTGGATTTGTTCCTCGCGTGTGTCGGATGTAAGTGCAAATCCCTTTCAACATGAAGGATTGGTTCCTTGCATGGTCGAATATAAGTGTTGAGCCTTTCTTGATCATTGGTTGAACAGATGTAAGTGTTGGGCCTTTCTTGATCATTAGTTGAATGGATGTAAGTGCTGATCCTTTCTGACATTGGTTGTCAGATGTAAGTGTAGAGCCTTTTGGTATGGAGGATTGGTTCCTCACATGTCCAAGTGTAAGTGCTAGGCCTTTCCAATCATTGGTTGAACAGATGTGAGTGCTGGGCCTTTCCGATAGGGTTGTGGGCTATGTTACCACATGGTCAGATGTGAGTGCTGGGCATTGCCTTTTTAATATGATTATAGGATTGGTTCCTACATGATCAGATGTAAGTGTTGGGAGGGCCATTCTAACTTAAGTGTCAGATATAAGCGCTGAAGAAGACCTACATGGTGACTAGGCCTACATCCAACATGAAAAAGGGTTGGCTCTGTAGAACTTATTGTGATGAGAAGAATCATGAGATAGCACCTATGAAGATTCAATTTTGATGATCCAGTAGAGATGATCCAGATCGAGGGATGATCCAGATCCAGAGATGATGCTCCAGTGATGATGATGCAAATTGAGTGATGATGCAAATCCAGTGACAATGATCCAGATCGAGTGATGATCCAGATCCAGGTGAATATGACTTGAATATGAAGCTGACTTGAAGATGAAGATGACTTGAAGATGCATATGATGAGATGATCCAGAGAAGAAGATCAGTGATGAAAACTGTGTTGAGAGAATACCTTCCTAGTTAAGAGGGAGTGTTGATGTAATTGTAACTTCAGAATGTATTCACTTATATTTCTTATCTATTGTAACCTGATGGTTATTGTGGGATGTACTTATGTCATGTCATGCCCAATGTTCCTATTGGGAGGATCTATAATGTAAACAAGTCATGTCAAGGCATTGTAGGTAAGCCTCCTATTGTCTAAGGGTTAAATTCCTCGCAGTTCCTGGGCACTAGGGTTATTAGACTCTCCTAGAGAGATCAGCCCTAGTAGGGTTTTAGTCATGTCAGGAATTAGTATAAATAGAGAGTTGGCCTCTCTATTTAACACACACTCATCCACACTCAGTTGTAGCGCATAGTTGAGGAAGAGAAAGATATCGGGGCAAGGAAGAAAGAGGTTATTGCTATCGGGAGATCATCTTACTGTTTTTGGGTTTCACTTTAGTGTTGATTCTATCTCTGAGAAAGTTGTGGGGTTTCCTCCATTTATGGTTTCCCAAAGGAAAAACACTGTGTTCATTGTCTCTTGTGTTTGATTGCTGTGCTTGTTGTTCTCTCAGTTAAAGATCCTAATGAAATGCTAGCTTAATGTTTAAAATCTAACATGTAATACATCCATAATACAAATGAGGGAATTCAAATCCTCTAGGAATGATTCAAATCCCTGACTCCAGACATGACTAAACAAGGGAAAAATACCATTGAAGATTCACTAGTGCAACTCCAGACAACTGAAACAATTAACAATTAGTTAACTGACCATGGTAGGTATGCAAAGGCACATATCTCCTCAAATCATGAAAATGAGGTTCTAGGCTAACTAAGAGTGAACTCAACATGAATGAGGGTGAACTCAAGGTGGAACTCCTATATCATAGTGTGGTCTCCTAAAATATAGGGTTTGGTCTCTAGAGCTCCTAGATTGATGCATGAGGGTGCATCAAGTGGCCAGTGGGCCCCAGATAATATCTCCATACACACTAATTAAAGTGATAATGACTAAGTCAGGAAACTGATAAATACAATAAGGTGGTGGGCAAGTTAGGATTAATAATCCAACCCCCTCCCCCCCCGGCTTAATCCAACTTGGACAACCCAGGCCATGGAAACTAAGACCAAAGGTCACCCATAAAACTAATTAAAAAATAAATTGCTCAATAAAATGAAAAAACAATAAAAACCTCTTGGGAACAACTCCCCCCCCCTTAAAATGAAAGTAGTTAACTGGATCAATCCTTCATATCAAGAGAAAAAATATCATGAGTAAAAAAATTCATAAAAATTTCTGCATTCTACAGCTTTGTAATGAAAAAGTGCAGTGTGATGGTCCTTATGTGCACTAGTTCCCTAATACAATGTAGGTGAACCTCTCCACCTTCTTTTAATTTGATGCAAGATATGAAAATAAATGTTGTTTCTTTTGCAACTAGACTTGCACCTTTAGAACCTATTTGACAATATGTAAGAGTTCAACTTAGGATGCCATGCCCTCGAGGCTTGCTTGAGCCCATACAATGGTTTCCTTAGCTTATATACCAAGGAAGAATCATCAGTGTATTCCTTAGGATGTTCCATGTAGATCTATTCTTCCAATTTATCATGTAGAAAGGCATTTTTGTCTCTTATCTCTGGAGGAAGAGAGACACGATCCAATATCTCATTGTTATGTAGTGACTCATATTCCTCATTCATGGATTCTTTCCATTTTGGATCATAGCAAGCCTCTTTGTAGGACTGTGGATCAGACATCACCATCATGTAGCACATATCTAGGAGTTTATAACACCTCTGTAGGAGAACTAGATCTGGTACATAGCACAAGGTTCTCATCTTGAAACTGATATTTGGTTCTCCTTTTGTCAGATGGATCTCCAACCATGTTCCCAAAAACCTCAATGAATTTATGAGCCTGTTAGCTCTCCAAGAAACTACCTAGGGTTATAGGCTAGGTATGCTTGGTAACTTGAGAAATCATATTTTTGTGTTTTCTGAAAAGGTGGATCAATAGGACAGTTAAAATACTAAGCAGTAAGACAACATATCATGCCTCTAAATAAGCCAGTGCTTCAAGGAATTAAATATCAGCCACAGTAAATAATCAAGGTATGAAGAAAAACATTCGAGATATCCAAATACATTGAAATGCAGGGTTATACAAGAATATAAAGAAACACTAATTCATCCATGAGCTATATCAGAAGATGACAGTTCTGAACAACTGAACTTAATAGAATCAAATGTAGAATAATGAAAGTGTGGATAGACTGATATCTAATAACCAAAGGAAACTGTGATTCATATAGCAAAAGAAGTGTCCAGTACATAGTCAAACATATATCCCAAATCGAACCCTTTTTCAGTGTGAGTTCTTAGACTTTTAAAGCCTTTACAAAACAGTTTCCAGATCCTAAAAGCATGGATCTGTTAAATTCAACTAAAACATTAACTGACAGTCAAAAACAAAAAGATAGGGACTGATCCCTAAAATCAAGGAAATTCTGATATGGAGATCTCCTACAACAGCTTGATGGTTGGTGAAATGAAGCAGCCTTCCAAGGCTCGGTGAACTGAGTTGGGCGCGCCACAGATTTGATTTTCATGATGTGGTAGTTGAAATAAGGTTTGAAACTTAGTCAAAGGTACCCACTGATTCGAAATTCGCTCAAAACCTCTGAGATATAGATAAAATACTTTATAATCCATTCATTTTTGTCAGTTCAGCGAATCAAAACTGAGTTCTGGGCGAAATTAGAGAACCTTTGCAAAAACAGGCTTTTGGCAGCTAACTATTCTGCTGATTTCGTGCCTTAGCCGCCAGAAGTCAGTCCTTTTGGCAGCTAATGAGCTTTGTGGGGCTCGCCTAAGCTGCCGAAAGCTGAAAACTGTTTCAAAAATTAAAACCCAAAACGACGCTTTCCTTCATGCTCGTGACCAGTCGCTAGGACTTCTTTGAAGCTGCTCCTTTCCCTCTAGTCACTCATTTACTTTGTCTTTGCTGAACTTTCATAGGCTGTTCTTGCTGAGCTTCCATAGGTGTTACTTCCTCAGGGATCGTGGCCACCTCAGCCAATGTGTCTAGACCAGATGGTTGTGCTTCTGGGACTACTAGTTGTACCTCTGTCCCCTCCAATTCCTTCAACTTCAATCTGAGCATCCTGAGATTGCGGTAGAGCTTGGCATTATCTTTTATCAGCATTGCGTTCCTCTCGGTTGTTTTCTTGATTCTTTCGACGATTTCCTGGCTCCTATCATGCAGTGCCATATTCCTTCCAATCAGCTCTGCGTTATGCAACTTAACCTACTTCTCACTATGTCTTGCCTGGGAAAGTTCCTGTAGCAACTTATTGAATTCGTTGGTCTCTGGTATGGAAGGTTCGGGACCTGGTACATCAGTCAAGGGAGGGTCTTTACTTTTCTCTCTTTCCATGGGCTGCTCTGTTCCTTGATTTCCTTCATCTCCAGATTCAGATCCTGAGTAGGGGAGATTTAGTGGATTTTTACCTTGAGGAGTTCCTTCAGCTTGTTCAAACACCAGCTTCCTCTTTTCCTTCTCCTTTTGCTGGATGAGGAAGGGGATTCCGTTTGGGCTTGAGGAGAGATGGCTCTCCTCTTTCTCTTGTTGGTTTTGGGAGTGCTGCTCTTCTTGCCCTTACCCTGCTCAACTGCCTCTTCACTGGCAAGCTCTGTGGGGAACTCATGCCAAAACAAAAAATAGTTCCAGTCTATACTTCTCTTCTTCAAAATCTCTTTGATTATCAATGTTATGAGACCCTGGTGAGAGATCCTGCTTGCTATCTTGCTGGGCTTAGCCTGGACTTGCTTTGCCATCTTAGTTAGGGTCTTATGGAAGAATTATGGCAGATTTATACTTACCCTTCCTATGAAATGATTCAATAGCTTGAAATGGTAGTGCAGCACCCTGTGATATCGGCCTTCACAAGTTATGTAAACGAAAAATGGCCTTTAAAAGAGTCTGCCATTGAGGTTCAAGAAAGGTGATGGGAAAATCTCTTCTTCGAATGGTTTCCTTATGGGCTGGTAGAAGATACGACCTGAATTCAATATCTGAGGCCTTAGTGGTCTTAAACCAACTCTGCCCTGTCCTGGGGAGACCTGTACATTCGGCTATGGCTGCCTCATCCACATGAAACTCTTCTCTACCAAATTTCACTATCCTCCCATTATAGCTCTGAGCGAATGCTTCAGCGAGTGGCTGGTTAAAACTAGTGAGCTTTTCACAATAATCAAAAACCTGTGCAGTCTTGAAAAACTCAGCTACTTGTGGGTGAGACTCGAGATACCAGACCCCATCTAGCTCTGTCCTGAGTGGCAGATTTGTTTTTGCCATGAGCTGAACCTTTGTTTTGTAGCAGACGATAGAGAGACACCGCGCTGAAAACTTGTCCTGATGAGAACACTCCTGGATCGATGCTCTGTTTCGAAATAAAACCCCTGGATTGAACAGGAATTTCAACTGCGTGATAACATGACATAACCAGGGACCTTGGGTCTGCTCGCAATGTTTGAGAAATAAGATACCCATTTGAATGAGCCTGGCAGGTGATCACCTATGATATCGCCGAGCTCGTGTGAAATTATGAATCGATCAGCTTGTGGATAACCTTCAGATGGAAGTATGCATCATGAGATTCTGTATAACCCTCTGCGATTAGAAGTGCAATGATGCGGGCGCTTCATGACTCGCTGTCGGCAGCTTACTGACATTAAACCTCATAATGGTCATATGGGATGCGTTTTGATCTTCCCTTTGGCGACAAAA